>WEKY01002852.1:302828-476066 GCA_013390045.1 Picathartes gymnocephalus
GGCACGGGGCACGGCGGGGCTGCCGGGCTGGCCCCGGGCGGGAGCGGACGGGACGAGGCCGCGCCGCCCCCAGCGCCGCGTTCCGGTTCCGGCGCGCGGAGCAGGGCGGGAGGCGGCGGAGGCCATTAGCGGAGAGCGCGGGCAGCGCCGGTCGGTGAGTGCGGGCTCCGGGCCGTGTCCCCCTGCGGGGCCTTCTCCTCCCCGGGCGCTGTGGGGACGCTCCCGAGCGGCGCCGCATCCCCTGAGGGCTCTGAGGGGGCCGGATCAGAGCGGGAGGGCTGGGGTGGCCCAGCTCCCTCACGGCAGGGCCCAGTGCTCGGCGCTGCGGCCCCCGAACGCGGCCGTGCTGCCCGCGGGGCTCGCAGGGGCCGTACCGCTGTGAGATGTACCTGGGGCTCTTCCCATGGTGGTACGAGTGGTTTGTTATGTGGTACTTAAAAGTGAATTTCCTGAAAGAGATCTGGAAAAGAGGGGCTCCTGCTATGTAAAGTTTCTCCATGGGCACGTCTCTAGAGAAGTGTTACTGATCCATAGTCAAAGCGTGTGTTGTGTTTAAATGTGAGAAAATTGATGCTTTACACTAATGGAAAGATGGTGGATTGTGTAGTTGGAGTTTATTTTACATCTTCCTTTATAATAACGGCTTTTGTTTTCCTTTTGCCTCAGGTGTAGAGCCACAGCACTGCAGCCATGTCGATTGGAGTGCCAATCAAGGTCCTGCACGAGGCCGAGGGCCACATCGTGACGTGTGAGACCAATACAGGAGAAGTTTATCGAGGCAAACTTATCGAAGCTGAAGACAACATGAATTGTCAGGTATCTTTTGCTTCACAAGGACAGAGCAAAGGTTGGCTGATCTGGGCCTAGGAAGGCTGAAAGTTTGCTTAAAAGACTGTTGCTTTTAGTTCTGGGATAAAGAAAACTGTGCTGCTGCTTCTTACCATGGTGAAGTGGATTCAGCATTACAGAGTGCTCCAAAGAAGCCAGAGGTTATTTCCAGTTTCAGAGTAGGATTGGGCATCCCTGTCAGTAAGATCAGGGATTTTAAGATTCTGTCCTGTGAACACTGTGTTTCTGGAGTTCTTTATTTAAAGTCACTGAGTATAAGTAAAAAACCGTAGATTTAAGAAACTGAAATTTATTTAATGCACATTACTTTAGTGATTCCAAGAGGGCCTAATTTTGACTACAAGTGATCATTGAAATCAGAATGCTTTCCGAATAGTTAGTACTAGAAAAGCTTTATTAAAACTGTTTGTATTTAAGAAAACAAAAATAATGATGCTGATAAAGCTAATTTGTAAACTGGGGAGAAAGCAAACGTCCTGGACAGCAGGCATGGGGTGTGTTTAAATTGTCATGTCACAGCTGAGGCCTGTCTGAGCACTGACTGATTTTTACCTTCTAGATGTCCAACATAACAGTGACATACAGAGACGGACGGGTGGCACAGCTTGAGCAGGTGTACATCAGGGGCAGCAAGATACGGTTTCTCATCTTACCAGATATGTTGAAGAATGCTCCTATGCTAAAGAGCATGAAAAATAAAAACCAGGGTTCTGGAGCTGGGCGAGGGAAAGCAGCTATTCTCAAAGCTCAAGGTGTGTACAATTTGTTCATGGTCCCTCCCCCTATTTTCCTGTAGAACTGGAAAATTCATCTCTGTCACTGAGAAGATGAAGCAGTAAGAAGTGAAAAGATTACTGGTTCATACAGTGTTTTTCTGTATGTGTTATCTTAATGTGGAAGTCAAGACTCAAACTGTAATATTGATGCTACAATAATTTAGATGTACTGAGTAGTCTTGTTAACCAGAGCCTTTTTGTTAAACCTGAGAGTTCTGTTTTCCTGCAATTGTGGCCACCAGCTGTTTGGAATACTTAGGGAAGGATTCAGGTGTTCTTTTTAAGCTTTTGTAGGAAAACAACTTTAGTTATAAAGATGGTACTTAAGCTACTGGGAAGCTGTAATTATTAGCTTTTCTGTAGTTCACTGTCACTTGTGCTTTTCTCAGGGGATCAGTCTAGTTATTAAGTAGTTGAGTAACAATCCTGTGCCACAAAGTCCCTGGTTAACTTCAGTGTGCAGTAACTTTTATGTGGGGGAGTAACTTCCTGAGTGGTGTTGCAAAACCTTGCAAGAATGTGGGCTTTCAGATCTCTTGGGTGACACAGATTTGAGTGTCAGAAGGACCATGAGATGTATGAGTATTTACTGCAGTTGTTCTGAGGAGCCAGGCTCTGGGACCATTAGGTTTCTGGTTCTTCTCACAGAAAGCTTCTTGCTCTCACATCACTTGCTGAACATTGCCTTGCTTGTGAGCAAGAGACCTTGAGTGCTGTTGATGTTTTGCTTGTCAGTTGTTGAGATAAATATGCAGGTATGTCAAATTCACATCATCCCTGATGTTTTCTTTCTTCAGTGGCTGCAAGAGGAAGAGGCCGTGGTATGGGCCGTGGCAACATCTTCCAGAAGCGAAGATAATTTCGGTCTTGGCCAAATTGCTTTTTTTTTTTTTTATTAGGGGTGTTAACTTGACTACGTGTGCATTGGTATCAGTTTTGTTTAATAAATATTTCTGACAAAAACTTGTCTCCTCTTACCTGACAGGACAATTCTTGGGCAAATACACTGTAGGTTGATTTCAAACAGAAGCCAGCTTTGTCTGGAAAATAGTGGACTTTATTATAGCTAAGTTTGACCACTTTGTATGATGCATTGGTTTTTAAAGATCACTGTGTTTCCTTTTTCTTGTTTAATCCTGCTGTCATTTATTCTCTAAAGAATTAGAAGGCATTCTTAATGAAGAATTTTAAGTCCTACATTATAAAGTCTTATTAGCAGCTGCATTTATGGAAAATACAGCAAAACAGAGGCAGCTTCCTGAGAAGCAGAGCATTGCATTCTTTTTGCTTTATATGGACCTACAATAGATAGAGGTCCATCTTCAGATCTGTATATTGAACTTGTATTCTTGCATTTCTTATTTTTCTCTTTTGATATGGGGAGAATATTTCATTAGGAACACACAACTTTGATAGCCTAATCTATATTTGCAGTGAAAAAATGTATTGTGACTTTCTTAGCAGTTTTTCCCCATGTCTGGGAAAAGATGACAGAACATAAAATAGGCATTTTCCAGGATAAATTTGAAATGTTCTGTATATTTGAAAAGCAGTGCAGGTGTATGAGGAAAGTCTTATAAATATTTATCCATTAAACACAACTCAATACAAATTCTAATGTTTTGAACAAAACTCAAAATCCACTTCAGCTTTTGATCTTATTACCTATACATGGTTGTGTATAGGTCAGCTGATTTGCAGGAAGCCAAATGTAGTTGTAACTTCAGTTTATTTTGCTTAAAGTGTAGCATGGTTGTTTTTACTGACTTAAATGGTTGAAATGTTCAGATGTAACCCTTCTGTACTTAATCACGTACTTGCATACAGTCAATTACCAGTCTGTACATGCACAAAAGAGCTGCTCTTGCTTTTCTGCTCGGATGCTGTGAAGACTCTCCCTTGCGTGCAGACAGGAAAGTTGAACTAATGTATTAACTTGTTGAATTGTGTGTAAATAAAGCTGTATTTGGTCTCGTATCACTAGGGAAAACCCTGCTGCATGTTCTTCTGGGTAGTAGTGATCTGGAATATTTGCAATGGAAACCTTAGAATATTTAGGGGATACTTGAGCTTAACTATAAAAGCATTGTAGAATCACCTTAAGCCTTTCCTGAGGAACGTGTCCAAAAGATGGCAGTCCTCACAAACAGGGACCATTTCCACTCATGGTGACTGACTCTCATCTGTTTTAAAGTCCCTGCTCGTCCTTCTTGAGCAATGCCAGGCTGCTGTTCTCTCAGGAGCAGTGCATGTGGTGTTTAGCAGCACTGATGGCAGGGGACAACCACGAATTTTGGAGAGAAGCAGTAACTCCTCCTCAGGAGGTTTGATGGAACAAACTCTGTATCTGCTTCAAGAAGTCTGAAGTAACATCTCCAATGCATATCAGCTTTGAAGAAGATACTGGATTTTGCATAAACAAAAAGCTTTGCACTATGGCTTCAGGTTGAGGCTGTCTAGGATGAGCTGTTCAAAAGGTTACCGTGAATTTAGTGTTAAAAATGTTGAAGTTTCACACTGGTAGGAATTTAGGTCCCAGCCAAGACCCACATGTCAATTAGCAATTTCTGACTGGAGTAATTGGAATGCTAGTTTGTTACAGGCTGCTTTCCAGAGCCTGCCTGTGATGTGTGTATACTTACAGTGTGATAAATCAAAATTTCCTTCTCACAGACGAGGTCTCACCCACTAGATGGCTCTGTTGGGAACGGAATGAAGCTCAAGAAACCAGAACCCTCTGGAAAGGAAAAATACAAGAAATGTGGCTTCTGCTATAAAATCCATAAACTCAAGGGCTATTATAAACTCTCTAAAGCATGAGAATACCTTCTTTCTTCTTCACTGTTCCCAGAGTTCTGGCTTCCTACACAGCTGGGCTATTCCAGCTGCTGATTGATGCTGTGTTTCCCTGGTACTTGGCTAATTGGGCATATGCACTTAGGTCGTGTAGATTCCTCAATTCAGTAACTTAAGCAATCTATTTCCCTGGGATGGCAGATCGTAAGGAGAAATGCAGCTGTTGGTAACATCTGCACTTATGTCAGTTTTATCACAGATTGCAGCATTTCTTTTCATTCTTTGCCATCCCTTTGTGTGTGGGCTTGTAAATCTCATGCTCTTCAGTGGGTTCAGGGCTGTCTATAGTTTCCTGCTTTTGACAGAGAGAGACAAGCACTGGCCTAAAGCCTTGTTCTTAACTTGCCCCTGTGATAACACCAGTGTAGGTGCCTTTGAAGTACTCGTGGGACAGAGAATCTGTACTGTGGAGAGGTGCAGGTAGAAATTTACCCAGTCTTCAAGGGTCAAAACCACACTTGTGCTCTGGTATGAAAACAGGGCATAACATTAGAGAAGGGTTAGAGAAACTATCACTTGAAAAAAACTGCTTTGCACAGAGTTGTAGGATCTTTCCTGACTGACCAGGTGCTTTCATCCCACACATGTGCAGTTCTTCTCACCAGTTGTGTCTAACTTCTACTGGATCCTAAAGCTGTATTTTCTTTAGTTCATTTTTCAATGCTCCTCAGAAAACCTCTTCTAGAATGGCAGAATGAAGTGGGAAATGTGAATTTCTGGTGCTGGTAGTCAGGATGACTGTCCAGTCTGTATCTCTTTGCTACAGAGAGCTTTCCTGTAAAATAGAGGTGTCCTATTTCTTTTGCCAGTAAAACGTGAGCAAGGGTACAAGGCTGATGTCCCAGTGGAGCAGTGGTTTGCTAAGGTAGCAATGTGTGGAATTCTGAAGTCTACAAGAAAGTGTCTGTGATTCAGTTGTTTATTTCTCAGGCAAGGGTCAAAAGCAGGGATAATGTTCTCCCAGGGGTCCTTGATGTTTCCATCCTGACAGAAGCAAAAATTTAGATTTGGACTTGCACCTTATTGCAGCCAAACTGATTTCAGACAGACCTGGTCTTCCTCCTCTACCATTAGATAAAATTTTATGGGACCTTCCTGCCTTCAGTGTTTCTTTGGAAGGAAATACAGATACACCCCTTTTAAAGCATGGTCTGGAACAGCCTTGAAGCAAATGCTGGTGGGTCAGTGTGTGGCACATCACTTTGCAAGTGAGAGGAGACTTCTCCACCTGCTCACACCAGCAGACAGGAGAGCTACAGATGACTGCAGGGTGCTGGTGCCTGAAGCAGCCAAAGCAGTGCCTGTCTGCGTTTTCCAGGGCAAGCTGTGTTTTGACAACTCCAGGTGTCCCATTGTTCCCTAGACCTGTAATAAGAGCTCTAGATAGAGTCAAGAGTATTTTGGAGGTGATGAATAAGGAATTGTCACCCTTCCCTGCTCATGGTAACTGCTCCTCACAGAACAGGGTGAGAGATTATTTAACTCGCTGTGGAGGCTGACATTAGTGTGCAGTATCAGTAGTAGGCTCAGGGTGGGTTTATGCCACTTAATTCAGACGTTTAATGAGAAAAGTATTTGGGGTTTGTGTGTGAGTTGCTTGTTCCTAGTAGATGGACTATTATTCCTGGCACAGGACCAGTCATTGCATAAGCAAGTATTGTGCAGCCTTCTGCTGCTCAGCAGAGACTGTCAGGGTCTATGAAAAGTGGAGGTTTTCCAGCATCATTAATTCAGGGGAGAATGCTGAAGCCCTGGCAAAGAAACAGATTGTATCCAGAAGATGTGTAGTTATGCTGGGAGAAATGAAAAGAATTGCAGAAAAACACTATTATTTTTCTTTTGTTTGGTGAACTGCTTGCAGTGAGCATTTAATTTGTTCTTCGTTTTCCATTGCCTGGGGACTTAAAATCTGTTGTGTGGTTGGGGATTTGCCCTAATTCCATCTCAGTGGAGAGATGCTGGTACATCTGCTCCAGAGCAAACCACTGCTTGTGAGGCAAAACTTCTTACATTTTGTCCCTTGGTGCCTAAAATGTTAATAGGGAGTGAGTGGAGCCCACAGCCTCCAAGAGATTTTGGAGCACTGCAGCTCATGGCCCTCAGCAGACATGCAGTGAAGCTGATATTGTGATAATGCATAGACCTATGGGTGGCATTTTAAAATGGTTATTGATATCTTTACACTCCTCTAAAATCTCGAGTAAACTGTAGGGGGAGTAGGGTTTTTTTCCCTGACCCCATACCCAGCTGAGACACAGAACTGACATGTGGAGATATTTACTTTCTCTAACAAAAAGGTGTTGCTGTTTGTTGCTTCATGATCAAATGAGCTCCTTTCTGCCTCATGTCTCTGAAGCAGCTCCACAACAAGCCTTTTTTTTGCAAAGCTCAGCCAAAAGTCAGTGTCATTCCCCTTTGAAGAACACTATATCAAAGGGCACATCAGATGCATCCTCAGAACCAGACAGGAGTGTGTCATTTCCCTGCAGTCTTGTTCACCTCTTGCTTTTGAGGGCAGTTTGGATACAGCAGAAGTGCTGTGGTTTGGGAAAAGGAGTGGCTGCACTTGGAGGAAATGTTGCTTCTTCCTTTTCTCTTGGTATTTGTTAGCATTGGCTGTCTTTGTTTTGTCTTTTCACTGCAACCTTTTTTTTTTTTTTCCAGTTAATGATCCAAATCTGACATAGAGAAAGTGGATGAAGCTCTAGGGAACTCATTAGAGGTTTTTCATGTCAGAATTTGACTCCAAATACATGAAGTCTAATCCTAAACCTATGCAGAGATTTATACCATGGGATGCGCTGAAGCTTCTGGCTGGAGGCTGTTGAGAGGGTCCACGTAGGAGATGTCACTTTATCTCCATGGCCTCATTTGAGCCTGGCTTTTACTGGCCCTGCAGCCCCTGGGTGAGCTGGATACCTTGGAAAGGAGCTCTGGGGATGCATCCTGCTGCCCTGCCTGTGAGAGCCAAGCGTTTGCCCAGCCCCACAGCACCTGGCCCTGTGCTAGCAGGAGCTTTGGGGGCTGCCAGTGACACTGTAAAACACTGGGATTCATACTGGAGCTGAGGGATGGGCCAGTCCAGGGCTGAGACCCAGGCAAGGGCACCTGGACACTCTCTGGGCTGTTGTCTCTGAGTATCTTGTTACACATCAAACCTGTTCCTTTGGTGCCCTCCACATCACTCTCTTTCCATTGCAGTTTCTGAAAGACTAAAACCCCAAAGAACTGTTGGTAAAATGAGTTGTTTGGTTGTGACTTGCTCAGTTTTTCAGTTGCAGCAGAGTTCAGACAAAGGTGCACACATCAAACTGTTGGCTCTGCAAACCAAAAGATTTCAGGGGATCAAGAACAAAGCTCTGCTCAGAAGTCTGATATGGAGACCCAAAGGCAGCTGGCCCTGCTAGTCTGGGAAAGGGCCTTTTTCCCTTTTTTTGTGCCATGTTTTTCTTGTTGAGACACCATGTGTTTCAGGGTAGTTACACAGGTGGCATAAGGACCATGTAGTTTTTGATAGCTTTTCAAATGCTTCCCACCACTGTGTCCAATATGGGGCAGATTGACACAAAAATGGACTGGGAGGAATAACCCTCCCAGAAGCTGAGGAACTGGCTGATCAGAAAGCAGGGCAGTATCTCTCTTCCACCTTTGTGACATACCCTGCATGCAAGCAGAATCAACCTGATGCTGCTGTGGAAGGAAATGTCAGTGCCATTGTGGTTCATTTGTTTTGAGACCAGTTTGGATGCAGCAGAGGGGAGTGCCGGCCTTTGGGAAAAGAAGTAAATGGAAGAAAAGCTGACTTTCCTCTGACCTCTTCTGCTGAAGAAGAGTTCCTGTGTGGTCATTGTGTTTTTTGGCTATTCTGGTTTTGAATCAGCATCACTGGACTGGGATCCTGTCAGATTTGAGAGGAACTGCAGAGGTTCACAGCAGTGTACTTGGTGTCTCAAAGTGGATCAAGATGCAGTTGTGGCCTTCCTGAGCACTGGCCTCAGCTAACAGTGTTCCAGCCTATTCTGTTCTGTGAACTACCTCTGGCAGCCTTAAACCAGCTACTGCATCTACTTTGAGAGCACCTGTTTAACACCAGTAAACTGCAAAACAGGTCATCTTATCCATGGATAATGTCCCCAGCTGGGGTGGCTGGGTTTCCTGCCAGCTGCCCTTGGAGGCTTCTCAGCTGCACTGCCAGGGACTGCATGATGAGAGTTTGTATTGAGGCACTTTGCCTCTTCCAAGCTGTGAATCACGTCCTCTGGTAGGGAGCAGAGCAATCTCTAAAAGAAATGTTTACTCTTCTCTTGTTTGTTTTCTTAAGATGAAACAATTTATATTTTTGACATCTTTGTCAGCAGCTGTCCACTAAGGAGCTTGTCAGCCTACCCCAAACAGTGCCAACTCCTTTATCTTCCTAGTGCTTATGACAAGAAATGAATTATTAGTTGAAAAGAGAGCCTTGGCAGTGCAAAAGAGAAGGGCCTTGACAGGTTTTGAAGTGTGTGAAATAAAAAATAGATTAGACAAGCCTGTGCTTCCAGCTGCTTTTTGCATCCTTACCTCAACAAAATAATTACCACTTATTTAGACAGAGTCACTGAAGTGAGGGAGGCTTTTACTGAAGTCAGTGCTCAGCGTATTGCTACCTGGAGCATGCCAAGATGCTTACCTGAGTTTTGTGGTCAGAAGCTGAGGTAAAAATAAAAGATGCAGGTGCAAGGAAGGTGTTATCCTCTTAAGCAAGGAGAGAACAAGTGCTTTTCTGTTGGAGTAACAGGAAGTATCTGTCCTGTTCCTGCTTCCCTCTGCTCTCTGGCTCCAATGGCCCCATTAGCTGTGGTGTTGCTCCTTAACTCCACGTGTGTGGCTTGGCTTTGCAGGCTGGTGCTGCTGGAGCTCTCTGCTGCTGCCTGAGCCCAGCAGAGCCCCAGCTGACAGTGCTCACCAGCATCTTCAAGAGAGATGCTTTACACCTGGTGACCTCTCCTCGCAGCTGACTGCTGATGAAGGGTATGCTTAAATGTCTCACTGAGAGCTGTCGTGAGACTGATCGCCCGCTGGGAGGTCGGGGTGGGGAAGGGGCTGTGGTACCATCCGTGCAGCTGAAGCTTCAGCTTCCTTCCTGCTGAAGGTCCCATCCCAGGCTGGCCACCTGCAGCCTGCACAGAGAGGGAGGCTGGGAAACTGAAAATGTGGAGAGAGCCTGGTGTCTGAGTCTGGATACTGAGTGCTGCTCTAAGTACCTGAAATTACAGCCCTGCAGCAGCAAGTACTTCCTGAGGAGAGTATTCAGTTACCTGACAGGAGAGGCTCACTGCAGGCAGGTGTCCCCTGATTTAGCATCATAACTAAGCTGGTCCCCCTGGCTATCTGTGAGGAGACTTGAATTAGCAGCTCATCCCTTTAATACCCTTTGAGAGCCCTGAGCGTTCTCGTTCAGTGCAAGGAAAGGCTCATTTCGCTTGTGTCATCCTCTCTGGTTGGTGAACTCAGCTTTTATGAAAATTGCAGGTTTGGGGCCTCCAGGTCCCTGCTCATCTGTAGGGAGCCATAGGAACACTTCTCAGCTTTAGAGCTGGATGTACTGTGCTCCCCAGGGTCCCTCATCTGTCCATGTGATCAGGAGCTGGCAGAGAGTAGCTGGGTGTACTGGGATCATTTCTGCACAGCTAAGTTACAGCCCATCAAAGTTCATCCAAAAAGCATTGGCAAGACTTCATAATTTGCATTGTCATGTATTTATTCACAACCAGTTCTCCATGGGGAGCTTTCTGTGGTAAAGCAACCAAGGGCATATAGAGGAATAAACATGTGTGCCACAGCTGCTCAGCTGAACCAGTGTGTTTCCTGCTTTATCTCCAGATCCTAGAGTTGCCAACTGGCAGGTGACACCACCAATGATTAGCACAGAATTCCCCTGGAAGGGGCTGAATGTCTCATTCCTGTCCTGCTGGGTAGCAGAGCTCAGAATGAAAGCACAGCTTTGAGCAGGGCTGGAAACAGGCTGGGGCTGAGCCAGGGGCTCTGCAGGGAAGGGCTGTGTCAGGGGTGCACTGCACACTGAGGGTCTCACCTCATTTCAGTGGGGGTGCTGCTGTTATGGAAAAGCTGTGAAGATGCCTCGATGCAGAGCCCAAGGGAAACAGTGCTCAGAGCCAAAGACCAAATGTTCAGCAGCACTGCTCCCTCTCTCTAGATATGCACTGGCTCCCCAGGCAGCTCCAAACCTTCATTTAAATGCTTCATGCCCGAATTTTCTTCTTGGCACAGAGCAGAGTGCTGCTCTTCTTAGACTGTAAGAGTTTAAGCAGATCTTGCTGACATTTGAAATACTTTTCATTTTTGCTGAAAGGTATTTTGGAAGGAAAAGGAAAAATTAATACCATCTCTTCCACAGCAGGGAAGGAAACCGAGGGCTGAGCCTGGAGAGCGGTGGTAAATGGAGTTAGAGCCAGCTGGGGCTGGTCACTAGTGGGGTTCCCCAGGGCTTAGTACTGGGGCCAGCTCTGTTTAATGTCTTTATCAATTAGCTGGATGAGGGGATCAAAGGCATCCTCAGTTAAATTCACAGATGACACCAAGTTGGGTGGGAATGCTGATCTGCTGGAGGGTAGGAAGGCTCTGCAGGAAGGTTTGGACAGGCTGGATTTGATGGGCCAAGGACAATCCTGTGAGGTTCAACAAGGCCACGTGCCATGTGGGTCACAACAACCTCAAGCAGTGCTCTAGGCTTGGGGAAGAGCAGCTAGAAAGCTGCTGAGTGGAAAAGGCCAGTGCCATCCTGGCTTGTATATGCCATAGTGGGGCCAGCAGGACTGGGCTGTCAAGCACTGAACAGGATGCCCAGGGCAGTGGTTGAGTCACCATCCCTGGAATTAGGTAAAAGAGGGGTAGCTGTGGCACTCAGGGACATGGTTTAGTGGTGGGCTTGGCAGTGCTGGGTTAATGTTTGGACTCAATGACCTCAAAGGTCTTTTCCAACTGAAACAATTTTATGATTCTTTAAGATAACACACTGAGAAGGGAAAAACGAGCTGTGAGAAGGCAGGTGGTGACATTTGTGCAGGTCAACATGAAGGTTATGAGGTCCTGCACCTGTGACTGGAGTGCAGCTTGGACTGGGTCCAGCATTGCAGTCTCAGGTTGTAATGCTCAGCATGGTGTCTAATCCCACCTTTCCTCCTCAGGGAACTGGTTTTACTTGGGGCTTTTGGTGGTTGATCAGAGACACCACCACCTTCCAGTGTCCTCACGCTCTTGGTCCAAAGGGAACAGATCACTTGAGAAATATCACCTATTTACTTCTTGCAATGTTTTGTAAAATTAGTAAAGAGCATGAAAGGTGTATCTATCCCATGTGGATTTGGGTTGTTTTGATATATGAGAGATTTTCATATGTGTTGCTCTGAGATTCACAGAGACAATCAGTGGAGAAAGGCAAAGTTACCACTATTAATTTAGAAGGGGGAGGATTTTTATGGGTTTTTTTAATATGTCTCATTTCTTTAACTTTTAACTCTTTCAAAACCACATCTACTCTGAATTTCTGTGGGGACAGATAATTGAGAGGACTTGACTTATCAGCTAAATCTCACCAATTTATTTCTGCCAGCCCCTTGCAACACGAAGGATGGCAGCCTACCACAAATGAACACCCATGTTTCTCTTTCCTTAAAGGAATGAACCACACTGACCAATGTGAATGGTACTTGATCCTGTTCCTCAGGCACCACATGAGGGCTCTGGTCCATATTCCAAGATCAACCAGAACAACCCAGATACTCAGACTCTGAAGTGCTTCGCGCTGATATCCAAGATAACTCTTTATTATGTTTACATAGAGCATGAGCAATGTGGAAAACACTGGAAATTCTGCATCAGTGGCTTGGTTTTTGGACAGCATTGGAAATGGTGATGCAGCTGCTCCTGTCGTGTCTGTATTACGAGGTGTGCAATGTGCCATGAGGAGCCAAAGCTTTGTGCTCCCGACTGGGAAGCACCCACCTCTGGCACATTCACTGCTTGCTCCTCTAGTGCCACAGTTGGGTGCTGAGCTGTCAGCTTTTCCTCAATTTCACTTGAAACTTGCAATTGTAGTACCTTGGAACTTGTAATTTTAGTACAAAAGCACAGTTTTTGAAACCAATCCTACTAATCCACAAGATCGTTCTCCTTCCCTTTCCTCCCCCCTCCTCCCATCCCATCCCAACTCATCCCATCCCCCATGCTCCCACCAACACATACCTCCTTCCCCTCCCTCTCACCCCGGTCACACAGCAAATATCCTGATTCTGCAGTTCCAAGCCATGTGTCCGCCCCAGCGTATGTGATCCAATGGTCTCTGACCAGGTCCCTTTGTTCAGACGTTCATACAAAACACACAATAGGAAAAAAACAAAACAAAAGGAGCCAGACACAAGAGGGAGACACACTGCCGGGCTCCAGCTCTGGCCTCTGAGCCCTTCCACTAAGCTCCACAGCACTAGGCTCTTGGGGTACCTCCTTTCACACTCAAGGCTGCAGGTCCCAAGGTTTCCAAGGTGCATAGGAAAAAGAAGAAAGGAAGTAAACTACAAGCCTGTTTCTGTTTTAGGTTCCCCCCAATCCCTTTCCCTCAACCCAATGGCTGCTGGAGGATATTCTTGACTCCGACAGGTCTTTTCCCGTCTTCCAGTGAGACCCTGCCTGGGGACCAGGTTCACTGTAAGTCACTGGTTCCTCTCTGGAACGGGGGCAATGGGTTTGGCAGCGAGGGGAGGGAGCGGAGCACGTTGTGGGGGGACGTCAGGCTTTTGTCTCACAGCAGGTGGGGGGTAAGATGTCAGGGAAGGCGAGAGAAAAGAACCAAGGGAAGCCAGTCAAGCTGGCCCTCTGCTTGATGTTTGTACTCAAAACTTCTCCTTGGGGTGGCTTCAGTGTGCCAGCGCCGGCCCGTTGTTCAGTCACCTCTCGCAGCCCTGCTGAGAAAAAGCACGTGGCGGGGTGCTTCCGGCTGCTTCATCCTCTGGCTGGCTGCCCTCGTGCCCGCCGGCGATCTCAGAGTCGCAGTCAAGCGCCTCATAGATGGTCGGCAGCGTGGTCTGCTGGCTGAGGCGCTTGCGCAGCCCCACGAGCAGCGGCTGCGGCATGGAGGAGACGTCCACGTTGTTGCCGAGGTCAACCCAGGCCAGGCAAGGGAACTTGTTCATGTCCTTCATGGTGTCAGTCAGCTCCTTCATGGTCGCCCGCGTCAGCCGGTTGCCGTTGAGGGACAGGTGAGTGAGCCTGGGGAGCGCCCAGAGGAAGGGCAGCAGCAGGCGCACCATGTCATCGTTCAGCTCCGTGAAGCTCAGGTCCACCGAGGTGAGGTGGTCCCCGTTGTTCTGCAGGTAGTAGGCCATGCGGTGCACGTCCCGCATGGTCAGGGGGATCCCTGACAAATCCATGGAGTCCTGGCTCACCTTCTTCTGCAGGCTGGTCTTCAGGCTAATGGTGGAGAAGGGGAGACAGAGAGATTGTTCAGGAGAGTGCTCCCATCCATCTCACCCAAGTGAGAGAGCACTTGGGACAGGGAGAACTCATTAACAGCATGAGCCAGAATGATAAGCAAAGGGTTAATAGAGCTCACTGGGGAAACAAGCACTTGCACCATACCTCAGGGCACACTGGCCTGGGGCTTTGCTGGGTATTCTCAGCACTTACACATAAACTGTGCCAGAAGTGGCTCAACACAGGTTGCTGAAGTGTCTCCCACTAGCAGATGTCAAAGGGTTTATCTGTATGTGCTCGTACAGGCGCTCCCATATAGAAAGCAAAAATAACCAAGGCAACTTTCCAAGAGCACTGGTTTACACTGTGTGGGGGCTGTTTGAGAGTCACCTCTCCAGGTGAATGCCAAGGTCTGCGCTACAGAGGAGAGCAGTGTTAAATGTCTGAGAAACGGATGTTTTATCAGGAAAACAATAGATAGGCAAACTGCACTCCAGGAATGGATTTACTGCGTGTCCCTTTAAAAGCCTTCACAAGCAGCACTTAGTCAGTAAGCAGCACCAGTGGCTGCCTATTTGGGTCTCTGTGGTCAGCAGATCATCTGGGATCTGCTGCAGCTATGAGGAGGCGGGGAGGGCATAAGGGTGCTAAGAGATAGCTGCAGCCATTTCTTTTCTTGTCTTCTGCCTGGCCAGGGGAGTGAGGAGGAGGAAGGAAAGCTGTGTGAGGCTGCTGGGTATGCAAAGGGAGTATGGTTGGAGCTTAATGATGGACTGTGGGTTTGTAAGAGTGCTGTGAGAAGTGGGAACTGTGGGGCTACAGGAGCTGCTGGGGGATACGATGCAAAATTGAGTAGAAATGTGTGTTGGTGTAACATAGGAGAACCCAATCCCTTAGTGTAAATTGTGTTAATCTTGCTGCTCTTTCAGACACATCTTGCATTAAGGACATGGGAGCCTTAGTATGACCCCCCAGTCATGCGCTCAGGGGGTCTCAAAAGTGCCTTATTGAGTTTGGGAGGATTAGGGTGGGTTAAGCATTAACCACCACTTCGAAGGTCCCCACTCTTCCTATCTGGCTCTCTGTAGTGTCCTGCACACCTGTGGCACAGCCAGTCCCTGAAAGCAATGGGTACATGGGGACATGCAATTTCCTCGGAGGAGGCTACAGCACCGCAGGAGCTCCCGTGGCAGGTGAGAATGTCCCTACAAGCCTCAGTATTGCCAGGCTCTGCTGGAGCTGTGCAGAGGATGTGACACTGCCTCTCCTCTGTAGCTTTGCTTTACTTATGCAGTTCATGGCATCCTGGCAATTTCAGCCCTTAATAATCCCCTATAAGCATGTGTCGACACAAGGGAATAAATGTGCACCGGTGCAGGCAACAGCACCAATGGATGTGGACACATTCAACACTGGCACAAATCTGTAGCTGCACTTCCTTGTAGGAGCATGAGGCAGAAAGACCTCATGGCCTGCGCTGTCAATTCTTAAGCCCACAAATTCCTGCTCTGGGTTTAGCAGTACTTTGCTGAGGCGACTTGTATGTGTCCTTGTATTTCCAATGGGAATTCACTGTGCAAGGCTGAAACTGTATCTGCAAGCATGCATTGGGACTAATGAGCTCTCATGGCAGAGAGCTAATAACAGCACCAATTAACTTCTATTCAGACCTAAAGTGTTGTAAGTAAAATGTATTACTTACTAAATATTTATGTGTCAGATGATCCACACTACACCTCAGTGGATGACAGGAGGGGCAAGGGGAGCAGTGCTTGTCTGTACTGTCAAACGGCAGGGACTGATGTACTGGTGAATTGTAACTGGTCTGAAAGCACACGAGGGAGGTCGCCAAAGGGCCTTGAAGGTGGTACTTGATATTCTTCCACTATCTGGGCCCCAGAGATGGGATTGTGAAGAAATAATCCACCACACTGCTTGTAGCAGCAGTGCAGTTCTTTAACCTGCTGCAGCAGCAGTTGTGAACTGTGCATGCTGTGGTGTGGGTGGCACTGAGCAAGTCTCCCTTTTCCTGCTAATCCAAGGGATGCTTGAGATCAGCCCAGGCTGCTGGGGAGCTGTATTTCTTCAACTCTCTTGAAAAACAATGTGTGTGTTTTTTATAGTTTGTCACCGATCCCTGGCAGTGGTGTAGCACAGTCTACCACAAAAGAGGGCTCATCTTGTATGAAATCTATCAGGGACCAGCCTCGAAGCTGGAAACATCTCAGGCTTCCCCTAACACAATAAAGTTATCCCTTTAGCCATGCTAGGTATTTTATCTGGGTGTTTGATCTGGAGTACTTGTTTTAGCAGAACAGAGCATCCAATGCACAGTGAAGGTGTGCATTCATATGGGTCAGGTGAAACAGGGAGAAATGAAATTGAGTGTGAACCTGAATGCACAGGGTGACTGTCCCCTGTATCCACAAGGAGCTGGTACAAGAGACACAGCAGCCTTCTCTGGCCTGTAGGGGTTCAGAATAAGGCTTTCTTGGGAGTGTGGGGAATACAGGATAAACAATAATAGAAACAAGCCTGTAACTACTTCGGTGCCTGTTTTGTATAAACGCAGCCTGTGGTTCCTGGAAATTCTCTTCCCCAGTGCTGCCAAGCCATAGCAGATCCTGGGTGGGTGGGGGACACAGAAAGGAGATAGGAGCACAGGGGCACCTTCCCCAGCCCCAAGCCTTGTCTCGGTCTGTGCAAAGCCTCCTCAGACCTTCCTTTTTCTAAAGCTCCAGGGCACAAGCCTAGTTCGGAGTGGGGATGGGAACCAGGCTGGAGTGGGGACCACTGGAGGGCACGTCTGAGCCGGCACCGCTCCCACTGCCGGCCCTCGGCATTCAGGTGCTGTTTTTCCTGTCGCGTCTGCAGCAGCAGCTTTCTTAACAGGGGGCAAGTTTGAAAGGCTCTTGGGGTCCCCTTTGGAGCGACTTGGCTCTGAGTGCAGACAGTAATGACTGAAGGGAAATGTCTGATAGACAAAAGCAATGTGCTTGTTTGCCTCTGCCTGTTAAGCCTCCCCTCCTGTGACTGCCGTGTGGAGACTGCAGTAATAAGTCACAGATTGTGCTCTCACCAGGGCAGGTACCTTCTGCTGCTCTCCCCAGCAATGAGCCAATACCCCAAGGAGGCTTTAATCAAGCAGACAAATTATCTTCCCATAATTGATTCTCCAGACTGGACTGCTCCTGGCTGAATGTGCTTAAACCCTCCTGTCCTGTGCCAGAGCCCGCCCTCCCTTCTTTGCTGGCTTGTTTTTCTTTCCTTTCCTGTGTTTTTTGCTGCTTCCTTTTGCCCTCATTGCTGTACCTGCCAGGGTGACTCTGGGCCTCCTGTCTCAGGACTGGGGGCTCCTCCTGTGATTAAGCTGTTCTCTTGCCTATAAAAATGCCTCTTGTAGGGATGTGTCTGTAGGAGCCTCATCCTGGTGGACACAGCCCTATGCTGCAGCTCTCTGGTAAGTGCTGAAGCATGAGATACAACACCCCACGCATGCTGTGAACCCTGGCAGCCTCCTCCTCGCCTCCCTGGTGCTTCTTTGCAGCTCCAAGAGGAACAGCTAAATCCCATCTCTAGGGCAAGGCACAGAATCGCTGCCCACTCTCTCTGTTGCTTTAGAGGTAAATGTGTCTGCAGTCAGAAAGGGGTCAGGGAGATGTGGGTAGATGCTTTACTCTGAATTATCTGACACTTGGGGTTTTTTTTGGAGCTCTGTTAAGCTCTATTTCTTGGAGGGGAGAGGGGCATGAAACACAGGGCACCAAGCTCTCAGTCATTTGTGCAGCAGCTGAGAAAATACCAAGTTTATTTCCAGGGAAATGGGTCATCTATTATTCCCTCATTTCTGCACGTGAAATAGGCTTTAAGATTGCTTCAGCTGCAGAAGCCTTTTTTTCCTCAGTGTGAGACACAACAGCTACTTAGCAACGTGGCTCTTGATGCCTGTGGGACTTGTGGACAGAGGCTGCAGAGCACTGGGGGCTGGATTAACCTACTGCTTCTGCAACTGGCCCTCGGGGCACATCTGTAATTGTGAAGATTTGCATGTAACAAGGATCTGCACCCTGGATGCAGGGCAGCAGACTGTGTTTGTATTATCTGCAGCAAGCTTGGAGAGGAAACAACCCCCCACTCCCTCAGATGCTGGAGAAATGGTTGCAAGTAAGAAATTCTTGGAAACTTTGAGCAAGAAACAAGAGCAATCAGCAGCCCATCCCCTACTGCCTGCCTGGGGATGCAGCATCCAGTGAGGAATGCTGCTGGCCCAGAGTCCTGTTTATAAGGGATCAGCACCCTGCTTGCAACCCTTGCCCAGCCCTGCTGAAGGACAGGAGCTCTTTGAGCTACATCTCCTTGTTTCTCATATGAAAGGTTTCACCTTGCATTGTTCCCAACTCCCTTCTTGGGAGGGTCTGGCCTTTCTCCCATGGACAAGAAGGCAGTCTTCCTTCCCCCCTCACTGCCACTTATCCCTTCCCTGGGTGCCAACTCGACTCTTTAGCAGGCATTACCAGCAGTCCCTAGGCTGCACTTTGAGCCTGGCTATGGGAGATCCACCCTGAATCAGTCCAGGCAGAGCAGTGGCCTCAGGGACCTGTAGGTGTCTGGAAAAAAAACCCCTCTCAGTGAGAAATGTGGGCTGGGAAGGAGGTGAAACCATCTTGTGCCTCCCCAGGCCTAATTTTGGGATAAAAATCTTCCTCTTTCCACTAATACTCAGCCACTGTTCCAGCCTCCTGACAACTCAGCAAGTGTAAGCAAAGACAGAGCTGTCTTGAGATGGGACAATTAGGAGACCTGAAATTAATTGCTAGTTGTTTGACTCCAGGACCTCTCCCAAAGGAACTGACCCTTTGGCATCTTCCAGGTCCTTCTTCGAGTCCATGAAGCTGCAGGCTCAGCACGTTTTTTTTTTTAATTAGCACTAAATCCCATCAATTTCCTGCTCATCAGGTAAATTCTTTGGTGGCTGCAGGGAAGGGGTGTAATAGCTCCTGAGTGTTGCCCTGTTGGGACTTGTAGCAGTCACAGTGGTGTCTGGCCTCTTGTTAGCTTTGTGGGGTTTGGAGGAGCTCGTTCAGCCCAAGAATGTTGAAGTTCCTGGAGTCCCAGCTCATTTCCTTGTCTCCATGCTATGGAGAGAGGCTGGGAGGAGACAGTAAGAGTCAGATAGACTTCTGCTCATGAGGGATGCTCACTACTTCATGCCTGTTTCTCTGGAGAATTACCAGCTTTCTACCCCTCTGTCTTTTATTTTTACATTAAATTTGTGTCCAAATATAAAACTTTGCTGATGCCAGAAATTGCCATTACTGCATACCCCCTCTGTCGTTAACGGGCACTGCCAATAGTGGCTAATTAGCCATGAGTCAGGTATCTCTCAGCTGCTCTTTCTTGCACAGAACCTCAGGCATGTCTGCATGGCTTCCCTGCCTTGAGCAGTGATTTAGGGGATGGATTCTGAGCTTTTTAATTGCCTACTTAGCATAATCTGCTCGCTTTGCTTCCCCGTGGCACAGGGTGCTGCTGTGCAGGGCTGGCTTTAGCTGCCTCTAATGAAAAAGGAAAGAGAAGCCTCAAAAGTACTGACCTAGACTAACCCAACCCCAGCTGACTGAGGCTGGGGCTGGCCCTGCTGTGAAGATGGAGGCACTGCACAAATAGGTCACCTCCACGAGAAGTCCCTTAGTCACATCTCCATCCTTGGGCCCTAAATCTTTTGACCCGCTGTGGAGAGGAGGCAAAGGCAGCCTTTCTCCTATCTCACTCCCTCTGCAGCTGAGGTGGAACATGGAAATCTGTAGTTGTTGATGCAGCTGAGTGCCTCTCTTCTCCTGCCTCTGCTGGCATCTTCACTTTGTCCTTGAAGGTGTGTTCAAGAGAGCTGTGAGCCCTTGGCCTTCCTCCTGCTGCTACTTCATCTGTCCAAGGCCTCGGGTTGTTTCTCTTCATTATTTAGGCCTGTCCTAGCAAGGCAGGGAATGATGCTGCCTCCTTGCTGTAAATACCAAGTATTGACCTATGTCCTTGTCAGACCTACAACTGAGTAAGAGTCACAAAGGCACGAGGTCTCTGCTGATTGCTGTTAACAACCACCTGCCACCCAGCCTCTGTTATTTCATTCATTGTCTCTCCATCAAAGTGTCCTGCTTCTCTTGCCTGCCAGTCTTGGCCTTTTCACTCCTGACAGGGCAGTGTCAAGCTGCTGGGTGACCCTTTCTGCCACCTCCAACAGCCTTTCCAAATGTATGGGCCTCTTGATGCTGCTGGGAACCCTCCTCAGGGGTAGCACTTGGGATGCTCTGCACTGTAAGATGAGGGCACAATTCCTGCCTCTGTCCACAACTCATCCACCAGCTCGTGTCTGTCCATCTGACATCTCTGTGAGCAGCAGCTTCTTGGAAACATTGTGTGGGGCAGTTCCTCTACTCCCATATGATGTTCACCATGTGGCTTTAGTTAACTGACTTGGCTTCCTGTCACTAAAGCAGGAATGATGGTGGCTGTTTACCCTGTTACATAAGGGTGACATGAAGTTGTAGTTAATATTCACTTCATGCCATGTGAAGGCTGGGATCTCATCTGCCAGAACTGTCAGCCACAGCACTGAGTGATGTTTTCAAGGAAAAAAAAAGATGTGAAGCCCTTTAGAGCTGTTTCCTTGAAGTCCTCTAGACACAAGTGCTTTCACTGCATTTTAAAAATGCATCTAATGCTGCAATGTCTGGCCAATGCACATCAATAACAGAAAGGGAGAAATAAGCCCAGAAGGGATATTCTGCTCTCCACCCACTTTGGATTAGCCATGATGAAATTCACTCAGATGAGCAAAGTAAAGCTGTGGTGAGATTTGTGAAAAGGAACGGCCATATGCATGTGGTGTGGGAGTTAACTCCATACACACGACTGCCTTTGCTCTTCCAGAACCAGCCACTGTGTGAAAAATCTGGGGGGTTTTTACCACAATAATAAAGCTGTGTTTACTGCCTGCCGGCTTTGTGGATTCCGGTTTGATCCTTTGCACTCAGGAAAGGAAGCAGTTACACTGAAGTAGCCAGCTCTGGGCATGATGCAAGTGGAAGATACATTAAGGTTCCCTGACACGGCCTTGCCAAGACAGTTCATTTGTAATCCAGAGCTTCCTGATCACAGTACCAGACTGTGATCCAGCTCTCCAGACAAAGGCTGTCTTCACCTGATACCCTTCTCCCCCTCTGCTCTGAACTGCAGCCCAGTGTTTCTGGCCCTCAAACAATAATACACCCTCTGGGTCCCGCCCTGTTCTGGCAGCAGATGGTGACAGTTTTCTTGAATTCAGCGTGGCAGAAGGCCCCAAGACTTCTGAAAACAAGAATTAATAACATCTAAAAGTTCTGCATCTGTCAAAATGCCACCGAAGTGGCACTGATAACCTAAAAGGTCTATGTCTGTATAAAGGAGTATTTCTTAATCCATTACTCTTTACACACTAAACATCAATTTAATGAGAAAGCGAAGCTGGAGTTATACAACACTCTAGGATGTATTCTGCTCGTTAAGTGGGAGTGATCTATACAACTGTAAAATGGTGCTAAAACTGAATTCCCTCCAGGATATAAAGGACTGAAAATTGTGCAGTAATTATGCTAGTCCCTGCTGCAGAAATCTTATCCTCCAGCTTCTGAGCTTTTAATTTTAAAACCCCCAGAGTAAATCCTCAAGAGCTCATCTTCCTAGTTTGGTTAGGCAGCCAATCCAAGTAGGGCAGAGCCAGTAGGGTGCAGGCTGTTGGCTGCAAACCTGAGACAGGATTTTGCAGGAAAGGAGAACCAAGCCCCTTCCTTTCAGTGTGGCAAACTTGTCTGAGTATCAGCTGGGCAGCTGAAATAATCTCTCAGGGTGACTGCACAGTTGGGACACTGCTAACCCTTCCTTGTACAAGGCATACAGCCACTCTGAGGAACCCACAGGCATGGATGCAGAGGGTAAGTTCCCTCCCAGCTTCACCTTCATCAGCTTAGTCAAGCACAGAAAACAGACAGAGCCTGGGCTGGATCTCTCCTGCTCCCTCCAGCTGCTGCTGCATTGAGTCCCTGGACCTGCAGTGAGCTTTCTCCTTCCACATTTCTGTATGGGCTCTGCCTGTGAACTGAACCAGCAGTGCTTGAAGAAATGTATCTTATCATTTTTGCTTTACCAGCCCACGGGTGGCTCTGGTTTGTACCTGCTGGATGTGGGTCTCGCTGAGAGGAGCTGGGGATGTCACTACTGTTAGTTTGTTTGTGGCCCACTGGTTTGGCAGTGGGGACAAACACCTGGTATGTGATCCAGCTCCAGTACTGCAGGTCCTCTCCATCTCCCATACCACATCTCCATAACAGCCCAAATGTAATTAAAACCTGGCAGATGCTCCAAGCTCTCTGTATGGCTGGGCTTGTTAATTATCTCCTGGACCCATCTAATCTGCTGCCAGAAAGAAGAAATTGCATTTCAGAGGAGAACAAGGGAGTCCGGCATCAGCTCTGTGGAAGCCAGATGCCAAAGCCCAGGAGGCTGCAAAAGCGAGAGGAGAATTTAGTTCCTGAATGTGGTCTCCATGCCCAGATTCCTCCTTGCTGTCCTTAACCCCCACTAGATTTTAGAAATTCATTCAAAGTATTGCTGCTACACCCATGCTCTTTACAGGACCCCGACAGCAGGAAGGGTGCAAGCCAAGGGCACCGGGTTTGAGACAGACACGACAGCAAAATACTCCCACTAGCAGACAGAGGGAAGTGGAGAATTTGGATCATGTAAAAACAGCCTGCCTAAACAAACTTAGGCCTTGGTATCTCCAAATGAAGCAGCTATTTCTTGCTGCCTGCTACTGACAACACCCATTTTCTTGCAGCGGCCTCAGATGCCAACTCTGCAGGCGTCTTTTGCTGCAAACTGCAAACCATTTCATCTCCACACTTAAAAGAGGAAGCTCTGCTGTTAAATATTTAATCAAAATTAATTTGTGCCTTATGTAACACATTGTAACTGGGCATGGTGGCCAGGCAGGGCCACCCATTTTAGACCTATATTTCCCTCCGTTGCACATTGCCCTGTTGCCCTCTCCCTGCTTGTGCTCACAGATGTTCTGTACCTGGCCAATACTTGGGGCCTGACCCCGCTGTGTGGGGTGCTCACTGGACCCAGAGCTCTTCCTCTGGCCACAAACCTCCTCTTTGTTGTTACTAAGTGATGGGTTTGTAGCAGCTTGCAGTCCTCTGCTGTTCCCAGGCTGTGCAATCACAGGGAACACTTCCAGTTTGACTCTTCATCCTGTCCAGTCCAACTGGAGAAGAGGTTTGCCTGCAAGCAGGAGTGTGGAGTCCTGAACTTTTATCTTTAAACTTGTCCAGGGAGGGGACAGGGATAAGGTCAGAACTGCCATCATTATCCTGCATCTCTAGTATTCTGCAGGGTCCTATAGGCAAAATGTCACTGAGTGGGTCAGGAAAAGGACTCAGTCAGCTCTGAAACCTCAGTCTTGTTCTGTGCTGTGGTTGCTACCTGCAAAGCACCACAAGCAGTCCTGCCCTGTGGGGCGCTGGGGGCTGAGAGCACTCAGGTTCAGTGGCAAAGTGGGGCTACAGGTGCAACAGGCAGATGGCCTGGAAATCATGGTATTAGGGATTTTATTCCTTAAGATGCACTGGCAACCTGCCTCCGAGTCAGAATGAAAAGTACGATGGAAATGTCGATTCCCATGGGGGATTTTAAGTTGCTGGCACACACATCAAAGACCGAAAGCATCAGAAAAGCCCAAGGCCATTTTCAGAGTGCTGCTGATTTTGCATTTCTTTTTATCCAATCCTGCATTTATTCCTGTGAAGCTAATGGGGATGACATGAGCTCTTTTCTTAGTCACTTCTCTGTCTTTTCTTCAGCAGGGGTGGTGTGTCACAGGAACAGGGTTTGCTCCAAGAAAATGAGGAGAGGAGGGGTGGATTTAAAAGAAGTGGGGATTGCTCTTTAACCGGACAGAAAAGCCAGCAAGTATCAAGGAGGGAACAAGTGTTGGTGTCTGAATACACTTCTGGTAGTGAAAAGCAGCTGCCATCCAGTAGCTGTCAGTGGCCAGCATGCTCTGAGTTGGGTTCTCTGTGCATCTGCACCATCCCAGGGCCCTCTCCAGGTGCTGGCAGAGAAGTGGGAGGTAAGAAGGATGGTCACCTCTCTGGCAGCCACCCCAGAGTGGTTCCTGCTGAATGGGGTGATCAGCTGGTGGTAGTGCCTCGTAATGGGACACTTTTCCCACTGTCAGGGAAGCTTTAAACAAGGACAAGGTGTGATGCAGAGCTGGGAACAGCTCAGATTGGACATGGGTGTTTTTGCAGGCTGGTAGCCCTGGCCATGCTCCCTGGCCAAACACCCTGCAAGCCCTGCAGGAGGGCTGGCTGTGCTGTGCTGATTTCAGTGTGCTTTGGAGAGGGTGAGGAACTGTGACACCACACAGAAAAGAGCAAAGGGTAAAAGAGATCAAAGAGAGGGGTGTTGGGGCTGACCCTGCTGGGGTTTGGGAAGAGGCTGCACAGCAGCTGCTGTGCAGTGTTTTCAGTCCTGCCTCTCTCTCAGGAGGGTGGTGCTGGCAGACTGGGATGGTGCTTGGCTGCAGCACCGTTTGCCCAGGCAGATTCCCCTCTGTGCCCATCCACACGGTCCCTGCCAGGTTCTTACCACACTTGGGACTTCCTGCGGGGCATCCCGTGCCGGTGCCACTTCGAGTGTGGGGTTAGGTGGTAAATCAGCTGCCTGCAGATCCTGTCTGAGGATTTCCAGGGGTCATATTCCTGAAAGCAAAGGGACAAATGAGACTCTGCCTGCACTGTAGCAGAGCATGAGAAAAGGAGGAGGGCAGAGGAAGATAGGAAAGGAATAAAGATGGTAATGGAGCAAGGGCATGTATGTAAGGGAGGAGATGAAGAGAAGAGAGAATGAAAGAGTATGGCAAGAAGGCCTGAGATGCCTCTGCCACATGCCAACTCCTCCTGGCATGGAGGAGGAGCAGGAGGAGTTCTGCACTACCAGGAAGAACTCCAGCCTAGCCAGCATGTTCCTGCCCAGAGCGGGGCTACAATTTCACACCCTACCCAGGAGCAAGTGAAACTCACAAGAGGGGTTCATTTTCCAGGGCTGTGGCAGGGATGGCTGACAATGCTCTGCTGCAGGGACCCCTACACTGCCAGCTCCTTGTGTTACAGGACAGTGCTAAATTTCTATTAATTACCTTGTTGCCATGCCTCCCCAAACTCTGTCTCTGGACTGACTATCTGATACCCTCATGTGGAAAGGTCAGTAATTGGCACTCTTGCCCCATCCCCGAGGTGCTTCTTGCTCCTCCTGCAGTAGCACACTGTGCTCTAGTTAGGAGATGTCAGGACAGGGAACTTTGGCTACTTCCCCACAGTCCATTTAGCTTGCTTGCAGTCCACTCTGCTCCTGGAGGTTTGACTTTGGGAGCTTCCAATGCCAGCAGTTCCCTCCTGCCCCTGCAGTAACTCATCAGGAAAAGAAGGCACCCAGATGGTTGCTGCCTTCCTGGGTTATTTTGGCACATGTTCTTTAGTGCCATGACTTGGTATAGAATCTCTTCCTCTGGTGAAGCAGAATGGCAAATGGCAGCTGCTGAAGGCTGGGACTTCTGCCTTCTCTACTGTATTTTCCAATTGCTGATAGACACCTGCATTCCCACCCCTCAGCCCTCCAGCCATGGTGCAACATGTGCATTTTGATAGGTAAACACCCAGTAAAGCTGTCAGGGAAGGCACTGATTTATTCCTTATTGTGAGCAGTTAAAGCACTGCACGGGGGCCAAGAGCTGCACTGTGACTTTGCTCAGCAGTCCCTGAAGCAGCTGAACTCCCCAGGGATGCACTGCCAGCATGTGGCAGTTCTCCGGTGCCAAGGGGAGAGGGATCCCAGCTTTATTCTCAGCTGAGCATCCCCTGATCCCCATCCCAGCTTCCCTAGGAAGCCCATAGGGACTGGCCCATGTCTTTGGCTTAGGTGCCTTGTTCCGGGCTACTGCTGTGCTGGCAGGGCTGCAGTTAGCACTCTGCTGTCACCTCCACCAGCAAACCTCTCCAAGCGGGTGCACGTGCACACCAGGCTCCAGTGCAGCAGCTGGCACAAAGCTCTGCGAGCGATGCTCGGCTCACAGCTGAGAGTTACCCTCCTGTTCTTTCCCGTGTCCTCACTGATTTAATTCCCACGGACAGACTGGGAATTGCACTCAGCCTGCTTGCCTATAATGCAGTTACACCCACCAGATGCTCAGCCAGGGTCGGAGAGAGGACGTGGTCTGGCATTGTTCTGGGAAGGCTGCTGTGCTGTAGGCACTGAATTTCTACAACCACTTAACTCAACTTCTGTTGGCTTTGAAGGGCAGCTCAGGTGCTCAACATCTTCCTTAGGAATGGGGAAGGTAATTTCCTATGTAATGGTACGTGTGTCAGTGCATCCATAAGGCATGAAACTAGAGTGGGGGTGTAAGCAGGTATGGCAATGGTAATGTGCCAGACACACGGGCACTGCATTTAAGATCCCCTCCTGCTGCCTGCCCTGAGGGACACTGCACAGCACGGGCTCGGAGATGGTCTGGTAGAACAGCTGGAGATGAGGTCAAGGGAAGTGTGGTTAAAGAGGTACTACTGCTACAACCCACTCCTTCCTTTAGATGTTTATATGAATTACAGACATTACACTTGGAAAGATTTTTTTTTTTCCAGGCTGTGCTGCAGCCCAATAATGACAATTAAATTGTGGCTAAATGTAGTTTGTCTATTGAGACATGACTGGTTAATTGTTATCAGTGAGCCTCAGGAGATGACAGAACAAGGTTAGAAATGCCACTAATCTACACCAGGCATTCAGTGTATTCCCTGGGGCACTGCTGCTTGCTCTGAGCTGTGTGTACTTAATATCTCTCTTTGAATAAAGAAATTCACTCTACTCCTCTCCTTCTAAAGCAAACATCACACTTGCCAGGCCTAATGAGCACATGGATACATTGCAAATCCAAGTGTTTGTGGTGGCAAAGGGTAACAGAAATAGATGCTGGTTGTTGCAGCAGGACTGGGACATCTGTGATGTTTGTCTGTACTCAGCCCTGCCTTTCTGTCTCTCCTCATCCTCTGCAGGAAAGTGCTGGAGCATGCAGGGATACTGTGCACAAAACACAGTTACTTCTTGAACCCCCAGTGGCAATATATTCCTACAGCACCGTTCTCAACGGGGAACTCTTGAGAGTTTATGGGGGGAAATAAAGCTGGGTTGGGGTAGTTACACATGGCAAAAGGCCCAGGGAGAGAGAGGTGGTTTTCCTGTAGAGATCTCTGCTCTCCTCTGCAGCCCCATGAGCCCCCCATGAGCCCCCCACGAGCTCCAGCTGCTTTGAACCCCCGTGATACCAGGGATTATAGCTCTCTGCCCTGTCACTAAGTTTACTATGGGCACAAAAAGTCATTGGCTAATTTCTGTGCACAAAACCACCCCCTTCTTCAGCTGCATTTGTGTTCTGAGGTAGTTTTAACTGATTTCTACAGAAATATGCCCCACAGTCCATATGCTGCCACTCCCAGGGCACACAGTGCCTGGCTCTGGAGGGCACCACCCAGCACCAGCTGCCCCAGTAGGGCTCTCCCTGCATCAGTGCTGTGCCACAAAGTATTCACTGAGCTGAGGGACAATTCACCTTTTTGGGACACTGCAGATCTCTAGCAAGGCTCATCAGCAGGTCATGGGAGATGGGATCCACCAAGTTGAGAAAAGTTGCGTTTTTGTAGAGCACTTCATTGAGAAATGTTCCTTCCAGTCCTAGGTCCTACAACAAAAACAGACAGTCAGACACACAGGCTTCCTCAGAGCTATATCCATGGGATGTTCTGAAGCCAGAAAGTAAATCTGATGAAGTGCCAGCTGGATGCCCAGTACAGGAAATTATCCAGCAGAGGTGAAGCAGCCGTGTCTGACCCAGCATTGCTGTGCTGGGGGGTGCAGGCAGCCAGAGAGCTGAATGAGATGCAGAGTTAATTTGAGTTAGTCAAATAAGGCTGACCACCTTATTTCCACCTACCACAGGAAGGTGAGAATTCTATCATTTCCAGGCTGGCTGGAGCCTGGAGAGAATTAACTTCAGAGCAACAGTTTTGTCAGCCTCTGGGTGTGAATCTGTTGAAGAAGCCAAGCAGGAAGGCTCTAAAGCTGCTTCCCCAATCTTGGCTTTTCTGGAAGAATCAGACCTTTCTCAGGTATTTAGATGCTGCCATACACTCTGGTGGTGCCTGGCTGGGCAGAAGTCCTGCCCATCTGTATGAGTTTAGCTGTACTGTGAATTTCTCAGTAAGCACTAAGCACTGGCAGTAGGGGTGTAATGGGCAATTTAGAGGTGGCTTTACACCGCAGTCAGAAGAACTCCTCTTCCCATCTTCCACGGTGTGAGTTAGGGGAACATCTATGGTTCATGCAGCTTATCTGTGTGGACCAGGGGATGGGGCACCTTTGGAAGAAACCTCAGCACCTTTGGGAACAAAATGCCTCCCCAGGGCCAGATGGATGATACTGCACAGAACTCAACTCTTTCTTGCTAAGAGGAAAGAAAATAGCTAATAGCTAAATTGACACAGTTGTTACAATCAGGAAGTACTACAGAGCTGTAAAAAACAAACAAAATTCAAAAAAAAACGTGGGAAAGAGAGCTCACATATTCACATTAAAGTACCACATGGGCAATAGAAAATACCCTAGGAGTAGAAATGTAGAGCAGAAAAACTCCCTAGTAGGGTTTGATTCAGTTGATAAGGAGGGCTCAGCTGAGGGAGGAAACAAGTCTTCTCCCCATTCTGTATGCAGCTGACAGGAGAAATGAATAAGCAAATGGGTGCCCCATATGTTCACACTGCTCCACTGAGTGTGTGCTTCAGGCACCACCCAGTGACTGAGAGCTAAAAAAAAGAAAATGGAGTGAGAGAGGGAAAAAAAGCTGGATGTATGCACATACATCACCAACAGGGATAGAGCTATAGCTGGCAGAGGTTTGGGAACTTAACTCTAAGCACCAATCAAAGCCAGTGTTGTATCCTGCTCTGGATATGCTGGATTGAGCAGAAAGCACAATCCCAGGAGACCCTGGCTACAGGCAGAAAGGGAGAATAAATTACTTTACAGCCCCATCAGTCTGTGTAGACAAATGACACCCATAAGCAGCAAGGAACCCCAGCAGTGGATCAGTCCTGAAGGACAGAGAGCCACAGCTGGAAATGGGCCAGGAGCCTACCAAGGCATCATGCCAGTGTCTCCCTTAACCATAAGGCTTCAGGGAAATGGAGCCTCCTACGCCAAGTGTAATGTGCACAGATGAAGAAAGCTGCCGTGAGGATGGCATGGCTGGGCATGCAGCAGTGGATGTCAGAGCAGTAATTAAACTCCCCCAGTTGGAGCTACACCATTAAGATGAATCTGCATTCCCATTATAAATCCTGTCTGCGAGGGTTTTGTAGGTAATATAGCTGTAAATATTCACTTCACGTTGATATTCCATAAATTCTTAGCCCAGAGGCATTTTCTGGTTCATCTTACTTATCTCCCTATTTCCCTCCCTCTCTCTCATTTCTTGGAAAATTCTGTACCACCTAAAGGGTGGCTGCAGACAGCAGAATATCATAACTCTTGCCAGTTCAGTCAGCTTAGTGCTGTTGTCTTAAAAATGACACTTTGCCATTGTCTCAGCACAGGGAAAACAGATTATACCAGACTTTTTGCTGCTGTAAGTCTAATGTCTCCCTGAGCTTCAGCTGAGTGATACCCACCTAGATCAGCAGGGAAGCTGATCTGGCTTCTGCTGGTGGGCATTTCTGGGGTAGATAATGTGCAAGCTGGAGCTCTCCAAGTGTTCATGTACAAAGCATGTGGTGCATCTGTGGTTTGCAGTTGTTCTCCATGCAGTCTTCTAAAATGCTGGGATCTCACATCTCTCTTAGTGGATCTGCTTCTGTCTGGCTTGCTTGCTTCACATTATCACACCCTCTGAATATCCTAGGAATAGTCTGCAGTCTTTTGAAGTCTGCAGACCACAGGTCAGAAACCACTGGCAGGTACATCAGCAGGGTACACCTGCAGGGCTGGGCAAGGAGGCTGTGTGCTGGGAGCAGCAGGAGGCATGCATGGGATCCCATGTCCTCTAGTCTGGCTGAACTGTCTGCTCAGCTGAGGAGGCTGCAATTCCAGTCCCACCATTTCTCTGCCTTCCCTGGGGTGTTTGCACGCTGGCCCAAGGCACAGTGATAAGAGGTGGTGTTAAATACCCTCCCTGTGCACTAGAGTGAACAAGGTATCTCTCTTTTCACAGGTAACAAAGAGATCCTCGCCTGGGACACATTAATCCCTGACTCCCGAGAGCGTGATACTGCCAAGGTAAGGAGGGACATGCTGGGGACCAAGCGAGGGGGTGAATGGAGTTGTGGAGTGAGGAAAATTTGTAAGTGAGAAAAAAGCTGATCTGAAGCTGCCATTGGACATGTGAGGAGAACTGGTGGTGATTACACAACTCCAGACTGGGTGACAGCTGGGGGTGTGGTACACATTAGTGGTGTCACCCTCTGTCTCTGAGACCTCTGAGCACTTCATGAATGAACCAGAGGCTTTGGGGTGTTGCTGGATGGGCTCCCATCTTGCTTGGGAGAAGATGTTGTGATTACAGGATGCATGTCCCACTGTTCTGTTGTGAGCAGATGGACAGACAGTCACTGTTTCAACAAGGGCAGGCAGAGATGGGGACCGGGAATAATACAGGAAACTGGAAAGGCAGCAGGCAAAATGTGAATGTTTAGGACGTGGTAATTCTCAAGCGCAGATGTGGGGAAGCCAAGTGTTTAACTGATCCTGAAAGGAGCTTAGAAATGACCCTCTATTCCATATGGCCCTGTGACTTAGCACTCAAACCCTGTCTGTTCACAGATGGGCCTTCTGGAGACCTCCAGGGTCTGTGGAGGGTTTCAGTGCTTCAGTCTCTGGGAGAAGTGCTCAGCACTATAGGATATGACATTTTGTAGTTCTGGCCTCTGGCATACCCTAGTAAAATCTGTTCGTGTTATGTCGCCATGTCCATGAAGTGAGTGGTTGCCTCTCTTTCTTCACAAGCTTCTTGCAATAGTGCCTCTCCAAAACTGCCTTTGAAATCTTATTCAACCCTTGTCAGCCATACTGGTGCACACACAGAGGTTCTCTGCTGTGAGTTTATCTGTCTACGTGTGTGGTAAGAAGAGTGTGGTGCTGGTAACAATCTTCAAGTGAATGCTGAAGTAGTGAATAGGAAAAGCCGAGATGTAATTTTTGGTCCTGTAAATTCTTACTCGTGAACGTGCAACTTGCTGGTAGCGCAGGGCAGTGAACACCACTGTTGGATGTGTTGTAAAACGCTGGACATGCAGAGCAGCCAGGGCTGTTCATGCAGCTCCCTGCAGCTGGTGGTGTGGGTGAACAAGCATCCAGTGAGCCTGTCCCTCCTCCACTGTACTCACACCCAAAAGTTACTTGCTACTCAGGCAAGAAATAATGTATGTTCCCAAGACGAAGTAGATCGTTATCTAATGAAGCAACATGATAAGCTACAAACTGATGGTGTTTTATGTCCACATCAGAGGTGGGTTTTGTCCCCTGTGCTACCAATTATGGAGTTGCCTGCAGTTTGGGGCAGCTGAGTTTGGCTGGAAAGTGATGGTAGCAGTGAGTGATGGCTCATGGAGGAGATGGCTCTGTTCCAGCAGCAGGGCTCTGTCCTCAGCATCAGTTTGGCACCACATTGTCTGCACATTGGCTTTTCTGTTCCTGAATGGCGGCAGACAGAAGCACACTCTCACTGATACACTGACCCCTCTACCTCTCCTCTCAGCCTCGATTGTCCCAGAGGTGCCCTCCCAAACCATTTTGGGGTTTCCCAGACATAGCCAGTCTGGCTGAGTGGACATAATGGGATGTGGTGGCAGTGGGGCGGCAGTGCCTTTCTTCTGGGGGGCATCAATCCTGAGCACACCCACGGGCTGGCATGGAGGGGTGTGGATGAGTACAGCCCAAGCTCGGACCCCCCTTCTCCTGCGTGCAGCACAGTCCTCCTCGCAGCTCCCTCCCAGCCCGTCCCTCTGCCCCCGGCAGTCGGGCCAGGTGCCCCTCGCCCAGGCTGGGGGTGGCTGGAGTCTCCTGGCACCCTGGTGGGGACCGAGCGGGGAAAGGACCGGGGCACAGAGCGGAGAAAGGCAGCACAAAGAACCCCGCCAAGGAGGGCTGCAAACCGGGCAGGGGGCTCCTGCACCGCGCCAGAGCGCCGGGCGAGGGCTGCAGCCCCCGGCCCCGCACGGCCCTTTGTCCCTGCCCTGCCCTGCCCTGCCCCGCTGCCCGGGCCCGCATCCCCGCGCCAGGTACCTTCCGAAGCAGCCGGAGGATGTGCACGGCGTGCTCCCGCTTGTGCTCCCGGATGGTGGCCTGGATCTCCCGCAGCCACCCCACCCGGCGCACGTAGGGCGCGGGCGAGGCTTTCCGCAGCACCCCGGGCAGCTTCTGCGGGTGCAGGAGCAGGGAGGAGAGGTGGAAGTCGCCCCGGCCGCTCTCCAGCCGGCCGGGGCAGGGCTCCTCGCCGCTCTCCTCATCCAGGCTGCTCTGCCGGCTCAGCCGGGAGCCCATGGCCGCGCTCCGGACCGGGCGGGCTCGGGGCTGTGGGCCGGGGGAGGTGCCGGGGAAGGCGGGGGGTCCGGGCCGCCCCGCCCGACCGGCCCCGCCCCGGCTCCCCGTGCTCCCGACGTTCCCGCAGCAGCAACGCCCCGGGGCTCTGGTACTGCGGGGCTCCGTGCCCAGCACCCGCCTGCCCGCCCCGCTGCCTCTGCTCCCGAGGCGCCTCCTCCTCCCGGGTTTCTTCTGCCGGGAGATGCTCGGTGGGGAAAACAAAGAGAGACGCGGATGCTGCCGAGACTGCTCCTTCCATCCAGGCATTTTGGGGAGCTTTTGTATTCCTGGACAAACTCTTTGAACATCGCAAACGATTGTCTAGATTAATAGTAGTTCAAAACACACCATCTGCAGGGACTGCTTCTGTGGGCTGTGTTTTCTATCAGTCTGCTGTTGGACCCAGAGGAGGTGTTCTACTAATCTAGAAAGTGGCAGGAATTTTGCCCACCACCCGTCATCTGCAACTGATAGTACGATGCTGGCACTGTTCCTCACCTGCTGTGGGTAGAACTGTTTTCCTTGTATGCATTCTTCCCTCCTCCAGCAGTGCACAGCAAGTTTAGCACATGCTTTTCCTCAGACAAAATCATTGCCATCCAACTGGATGGTAAAAAACAAAGCCTGTTGATGATCCCATCTCCAGCCATGGAGATTTTTTAGGCAGTTCAATCATGCTCCCACTATAACCAGTGGCTCAGTCTGACCTACTTTTTGGAACTGGAGCCATAAGCTTACTTCTGTTCAGGACTATCACCACAGTGAGCCCAGGTGCCCATGGCAGGCTGAGCCCTGCACACAGAGCAGGGGTGGCTGGTAGCTGTAATGTGGGGGCACGAGGCTGTAGGAACAATCTGGGGTTCCCACTGCCTTGTGCATCCACAGACAAGCATCACCCAATGCATCTGTGGAAGAATGTTGTGGCTATTGCGTGCTCACTTTGGGGGAATGGGGATGGCTGTGGCTCTTTGTGGTACAGAGCCAGCAAGGATCATTTTCCTTCTCAAGCTTCCTCTGAGCCATGAATGGGGATGGAGATGTGGATGCTTTGCATCATTACAGCCTCTTTCAAACACTCTACTGGTGACCCCTGTCTGGCTTGAAGAGACAGAGACAAGAAGGGGTTGGACTCTAAAGCAGCCTGGCTAATGCATTAATTTTGTCACAGTGTTTGTGCAGCTCTCTAACCATGGTAGGCCAGATTCTGAAGGTCCTTCTCAGAATTTTACTTGAAGTTTCACCAGAAAAAAGCCCTGACTGTCCATCTGCCCATTAGTCCCTTCCCTGCTCTGTCTAAGCAGCTGCATGAGGGAAATTAGCATCAACAGATCTTGAGATATGGCTGAGGCTGACTCAAGCTAATCCCATTCGGAGGGAGTAGATGCTGACTAAGGACTTCTGGGTCTGGTCAGAGAGCTTTGAAAGAGGCTGGGTCAAGAGAAAATCACTCATACGGGGTGCAGTGTTACAGCTGCGGGATTGTCACTGGGAGCAAAGGAAAGGACAAAAAGTGCCGGAGCGATGGGTAAAGGTGTCAAAGGAGGGGTGCACGATGGCCTTTCCCTGCTCTCTGGCACCGGGACAGGATGCCACAGATCTGTGCTCCTGCCTGCTCTGCTCTGAGTGCCGCTGAAAGGAGCAGTTTATCAACAGAATGGGTTTGTATGGCTCAATTGTCTCACACCTTATCTCTGAGAGTCGGAAGGAAACACAAGCTGCAGTTTCCTCGTAGTGGGGATGAAACCGGATGGATTGTCCTGAGGCAGTGGGAGAACCAGGGCACACAAGTGGCTCAGAGGATGGCACTGTTACCAGGATACCCCCTCCTCTGCATGTGACTTGGAAATATCCTGCCACAGAGCAAATCCTCTTAAGAAACAAACAGTTGCAGGGGCAGTTCAGCTGTCTCCCGGCTGTGCTTTAGCACAGGGAACACACATAGCAAGGATAATGGGAGCTAATGAGAAACACTCCAGTGCTCCAACTCCCTGGCCGGCAGCTCGCTGTAGACTGAGAGATAATCCTGCCCTATCTGTGTGTGCTTTCAAAGGGGCCATGACAGCGACTGGATGTGCTTCCAAAGCTGACACGGTCAGCAAGGGGAAGAGGCAGGAGTTTGCTTGGAAAGAGTGGACTCTTCTGTCAGTGTCTGCAGCCTCTGCTCCTAATGCAGCCCTAGGAGAGACTGAGCCAGGAGGTGAGCATGCAGGACCTGGGAGATACCAATCTACAGGAGAGTCCCCACCTTTCCTTTCATCTCTGCTGCAGTGTCAAGGGCACCTGTAAACTTTACATAGGGATAGATCAGCTCACGAGCTTGTTTGGTACAGTAGAGTGGGAACTGTGGGGTTTCTCGCAACGACCACAGGCTGTGGGTTTGAGACTTGGAAATCCCATCCCCGTGGATATTTTAGCACCTCTCAGAAGGATGTTATCTTGTTTCTAAACTGAATGCAGGGTACATGGTGCTGCCAACTGCATCTAGCTGGGTGCAGCATGACTGAGTTAATTTTACCACAAATTGCTCCTAACATGAGAAATGGGAAAAATGGAAAGCAAACAGAGATCCTTTTGCCATTCACTCAAAATCTGTGCTATAAGCACATCTTCTTGTTGTCACCCAAGTGCCCAGGAATGGGAATGTTCCCTGTTCCTAGTCTTTCAGGCACATAGGGAGAGCTCAGGTCAGTGCCAGGACAGAAGAACAGGTCTGGATCAGAGCACAGGTCTCTTTCCCCTGAGATTCTCAATTAGCAGTGCTTAATAGAGGGTGTCTAGCAAGGAGGATGACAGGGGGATTGTAGGTCAGTGTGTTGCTGAATACTCTCCTTACCATCAGCCATCCATAGTTCAGAAATTTCCTGAGATGTGGATCTCTGCATTTAATAGTCTTTACAAGTTTTCCTAAACCCTTTTTTTGAGCCTGAGAAAATTTTGGGTATCCACAGCAACTTATGGCACTGTTCAGCTGTGTGAAGAAATATTTACTTTGTTCTGAATCTGTCACTCACTGTTTTCATTTGATGCTTTTGTAGCTTAAATATTGGAAGAGGCAGCAGGCACCTCATTCATTTTCTCTAAGCCACTCTCAGGTAAACCTCTGCTATGTCCCCTCTCAGGTTTCTGTTTCCCAAATTGAAGAGTCTTGGACTTGTGCAGAAACCATTTCAGCTCTTAGTTCACCTAAGCAGCTGCAGCCTGGAGCTACCTGGGAGCACACTGGTTTTGTGATTTTGCTCTGGCTCCCAGCACTCACTTGGATTTTTTTGATTGCGCTTGAGCCTTGAGCTGATGCTTTCACTGAACACTCCTGCCTTGCTCTTGCTGTCACTTGGCCCCCGTGACTCAGTTTCCCATTAGTAGGCTGGGGAGGGGATAATCACTTTATGAATTCACACTGGCAGTCATGGTCAGGGATTTCCAAGGCCCCTTCTCCGTGTTGCCCATCCCTGCAGGGTCTGTGGCCAGGGCAGCGCTGGGCTGGGAGTTTGGGCTCCCGTCTGTGGCTGGGGAAGGTTGTGGCTTCCTCCCTGACGCGGCCGAAGGGGCTGCCCGGAGTGTGCAGTGCCTGATGTGCCCCTGGCCAGTCTGTGCAGCGCTCCGTGCCGCAGTACTCCATGGCACAGCACTCCCTGCGGGGCTGGAGCCGGAGCCGGAGCCGCTGCCCTTTCCCTCGGCACCGCCCGCGGTGCCGGCGCTGTGACCGCAATGCCAATGGCCCCTGCCCGGGAGGGAGCCTGCCCGCTCACGGGGCTGCTCTCATTTGTATGCTGGTCAAGCTGGCTTCGAATGACAACCCTAATTATGTTTGCCTTGTGTATGATGAAGGTTACATTTCTGACTGATTTTGCTGGGCTGGAAGTGTAATTGATTAATTTAGCGCTTAAGAAGGGGAAGAGGATTAAGGCGGAGGTGAGGCTGTGCTGCCAGACACTGCATTGACTGCCTCACACTTTCACAGCTTCAGCTTTGTTTGCCTGCAAACCAGCTGGTCTGAGCTCCCAAGTTGTTACTTCTCGTGGCTCTGAGCTTGTTGGCAGATCCCTCAAAGCCAAGCCTCCTGCTGGGAAGGGAGCTGAGGCTCTGGAGAGATACGTGCGAAGAGCTAGTGCAGGCTCCAGATTTAATTCCATTGTATCTACGGGCAAAAGCACTTGCCATGAGCTATTCCTGTGGGAGTTCCATATCCCGAATACCTGTGAGTTCTTAACTGAACAAAGCAGCAGACCTGGAGAAGGTCCATCTGTCCATGACAGTGCAGTTTTGGGGAAGAAGTCCTCTTAATGACAACCATTAGGGGGATTTATTCCTTGAAACTGCAGAGTACATGGAGATGAGAAGATACAAGATGAACACAGCATCAGTTGGGTTGCAGCCTTAGGGACTTCCTGCAGCATCAGTGCTGGTGGAAGCAGCTGCAAGCAGACAGTCACTGCTGAGGCTCTGCATTTGATGGAGAAATAGTAGCAATAGTCCATGTAATATTCATTAGGTCTTAAACTTTTTGCTTCTTGCAGCTGAGGCTCTCTTTGCAGCCCACGAGGCCCTTGGTGGTGTTCTGGGTCTGTGGCAGTGATGGGTTTTCAAAAGAACAGAGTTCTGCTCTGTAATTATGGACACTGGCCTGCTCATTATTGGACAAATTAATCAAGTTCTTGAAGGGCCCATAAAAGCAGATTTGCTGGGCTGTATATTGCCTGCATAGAGAATATTAACAACCTGTGATCTTGTGGTCACAGTGAAATTGGACCACACCGCTCTGAGCACAGGGAAGGTCACCAGTCCGCTCCAGTGACGCATGGCATTACCTTGACTTCTTAGCACAGGGGAATTCTGAGCTTCCGCTGCTTTCAGGATGAGTCAATTAAGGAACTGAGAAGCAAGGAGGATTTCTGTTACCTCCGTTCTGGGAGCATGCTGCACCCGTTTCATTTAGATCAATTTTATCTTGATTAAATTAAGGTGGGCTGTGAAGATAAATGTGAGGTTTGGACTCACAACCTTGTGCTGAACTGCTGCAGTGGCTGTAGTGCCTGGCAGAAAGGCAGGGCAGGCAGCTCTGAAAGCACCACCAGAGATGTTCCTCTCTGCTCTGGAAGCAGTGGGGCTGGCCAGACTCTCCAGTCCCAGTCAGGAAGTGAATCACACATCTGCATTGTGGGGTATCTCTTCCAGCCCTGTGGGGGCTTTCAGAGGGAGGTGATGGGAAGCTCTGGCTCCTCTCACATTCTGCCCCAGGCTCACACTTCCCCTCTCTTTCCTTCCACCTTTTGCATCTCTCCACTGCCACCTGAACCTGTGTGTGCTTTCCAGACACTTTTTCTGTCCTTCCCAGCCCTCTGCTTTCCCCTGGCAGACACACCAGACCCTCGGGAAGCCCTCCAGAGAAAGGAAGGGGAGAGTCACTGGGATCAGCAGGAGGTCTTTCAAGGCAGCAGCACAAGGTCCCCTTTGTAACACCTTGTGCTTTTGATCAGCCTGTAAAGGGGAGCAGTAAAGTTAAAAAAATAGCAGAGCAATGCAGTTAATGAAGCAAATGCTGGCAAGTGACACCCCCAAGGGCAGCCTGTGGTCCCAAGGAGCTGCTTTTCTGTTCAGCCACCTGCCTTTGTTTGGAGCACAGAGGTGGCTCTTGCCTGCAGATGCTTCCACAAGGCTGATGGGACGTGTAGGGGAAGGCCCTGGGACCTCTCCAGGCATTACCATACATTAGAACATTTAAGAAGCTGATCTAAGACAGGAGAAACAGGACTTAAAATGTACCTTGCCATGAGGCTCTCGCATTTCCAGCTTTTAAGAGACAGAAATGTCTGATCTTAAATATGTCCCTCTGGAATCCTTTTTTTTTTTTTTTTTTTTTTTTTTTTTTTTTTTGTGTGTGTGTGTGTGTGGGTTTTATNTGTGTGCGTCTCATAAAAAGTATTTCTGAGGAGCTTTTAGGAAACCTGGCTTAGAAGCTCCCCAGTTGAAAGCTGTGAACTGGAATTACGGTTTCATAAAAGAATTAAACCATCTTAAGCCCGTGCAGGAGAGGCTGAAGGTAGCACCTGGTGCTGCTAAGCTTCTTTTGGAATTTGAAACCACTAAGTGCACAGATTATACTGGCTCTAAGCATCTTAGCAAGCAGCTCTAAACTGCTGAGAGCAACCACAGGCCCTCGGGGGAGTGTATGGACCAGGCACTGGAGGTCAGGCTGTGGGGTCTGACCTGAGCAGACACAGTGCATGCAAGTGCTGCTGGCTGGTTTGAGGGGTGGCTGCATGGGAAGCTCAGTGCTCTCCCCATCACTGGCTCTGGCAGGGGGAAATGAGTCCAGCCAGCACACGACACATTAGATGTCCTCCTGTTGGGGAGGATGGCACCACTGAGTAAGACTTTCATGTTCTCCAAAGACCTCAGCACTTCTTAAAATGTGTTTGCAGTTCATGGGAGGCCTGCAAAAGCAACCAACTCTTCTTATTTCTTTTCAGTCTGACTATTTTTTCTCCTTTTATATCCAATGATAAAAAGATCTCTTGTCTAAAAAACCCCCAATTATTTGAAGAGTACAGGAAGCAGAGCTCGGAGTGGGAATTGAAACATAAAAGCCTTCTTTGAGCATTTCCTTCTCTACCCAGGGACCTTTCAGAGCCAGGTTGTTACACACCAGTGACCCAGCATTTAGATTTAGATGGCTGATCAGAAGCAGGTCTCCAAGTCTGTCAGTGATAGCCCAGTGTGGAAGGGGCTTCTGTGGCTGTTCTGTATTTCTCAGCCTCTGGACACTGGACTGGAGCTGTCCCCAGGATCTTGCATGGGTCTCTCTCCAGGTTTTGCCCAGGTCACCAGTGTCACCCACTCCAGCCTTTAAAAGATAAGAGCCACTGAGCCAGACTGACCTACTGCCCTGTTTATCCCATGGATTAATTTGGATTTTACAGTGCAGGCATCTGAATTATGTTTTGTCTCTCACCTATGACACCCTGAGGGATTCCCCCCGTGGGGTTTGACCTCGGTGGTGCCCAGCCCCACTGCAGTCTGCAGGGCAGTGCCATGAGCAGACAGACAGGAAAGGGTAGTGCTGCTGGAAAAAGCAAACAGGCTTTTCCTTGGAGACTTGTCTGTGTCATTAGTACCTGGCATCACTGAGCTGCTCTGCACAAAAGCTCTTTTGGGCTTTGCCAGGCTCAGGTTTGGTTTGGATAACACCCATGTGTGCCACTTGTGCCCTGTGCACAGAGCTTGTTGCTCTCCTCAGTGCCACCCTGCGTGCTGTCCCCCCGTGCCGTGCCACGGATGGAGCCGTTCCAGGCAGGCTGTCAGAGCCTGTGATCTTCAGCAGATGCATTAACTGTGTTAACCTTTGAAGTAAAGTGAATTTCTAATGTCAGAACAGAGAGGCCAACATACTACCTTCCACCTTCCCTCTTTTTTTTTCTTTTTTTTTGGTCACCATAGAAAACGCTTTGGCTTTTTCTGTGCTTACAACAGCAGTTTTGTGTGGCTTAGCCCATGTTTGCCTCATCGCGTCAGTCCACACAGTTCATTGGTAAGGAATTTCATCCACACCTTAAAGAAATTGAGGAAGATGAGGTTGGGAAGGCTCTGGGGTGCAGGTCCTGCCTCAGTGATTGCAGGCAGCAGTGCTGAAAAGGAAGAAAACCAGGAGGAAGAGTGAGCTACTTCAGAGGAGCTACCTTGTGACAAATGCTTTAAGAGCAGTGACTAAGAGCTTCTCTCCTTTGCACTATCATCCCACAGGGCAAAGGAAAGGTGCTGCGGTGCCACTCCCCAGAACTGGCCTGAACCCAGAGCGACCACTGATGGGGTATCTGGCCCTCGCTGTCTCTCTCCACGCTCCGGGTGTCAGGTGCTATTTATTGTCCTGGAGGCTGATGATCAAGGTGCAGCCTCGCAGTGAAACAGGACAGGACCTCCCAGGGAGGATTTCTGCCCTGGTTTTGACGCAGTTTGAGCCAGATATAGGGCTGCTCTGTGAACCGGCTATTTTCGAGGCCGGGGCAGTGAGCCTAAGCTTGGTGAGGAGCAGCAGCTCGTGTCCAGGAGGCAGGGGCATGGATGCCACAGCCCGTACCGAGCTATCCACCTTCCCTGCGGCACGGGCGGCGCTTTGGCTGCACAGGACGGGATGTGAGGGGGTGCAGCAGGGCCGCGGCACCCCGTGGAGGGGATACCCCGGTGGGATGAGGCTGCTGGCAGCGCATTCCCCATGGCAGCAGCCCCCCTTGGGCAAGTGGCAGCCCCTGCGCGGCCCGCCCAGCCCGGGCTCCCCTCGAAGCGCCTCCCGTCTGTGCCACCTAGTGCCCAGCACACGAACTGGGACTGACCCAGCCTCTCACCCACAGGGGAACAGCCCGGCTGCTCTGGAGAAGAGGCTCTCCTCTCCCTGGGCCAGGCGCCGAGCCCCGGGCCAGGCAGGGATGTGCTGGGAGGACCCCTGAGATGCCGCAGCGCCCGCATGGAAAATCCCACTTAGCTCCAGGTAGGATCGCAGCGCGCAGGTGTGCCTGTGGGGCGGGTGGAGGGAGCGACGCTGCTCGGAGGCTGCAGGTGAGATGAGGCTGGGAAATACCTCGCTGCCAGAGGCTCCAGGTAGGGAGAGGAAGGCTTGAAGCTGTTGAGAATCCTGCCTCTGCTTTTCAAGGCATTGTGTTCCTGTGACACGCTCGAATGCTGCGCACGTGTTTTAAGGGATGAAAATAATGACCTGTGACTGGAATTCTCCTGTTTGGACAGTTTTCAATGCTATTCCAAGGGAGCTGCAGTTAGCTGTATGTGAGTGAACACCCTAGACTGAAAACGCTTTATTTTTCAGTGTGTTGGGCGTAATCTTTGTTATGTCATTTCTTAGGTAAGTTCCTTGTACTAAGTTGGTTTTTTTTTAAAGTTTCCATAGCTGCAGCTTGATTTGCCAGCTTTGATTCTTAACTCTGCCTCTGTCCTCTTTATCCTTTTCAAAGGAATACTTTTCCTCTTTACAGACCCAGTTTCATTTATAAGCTTTAAATAAGAGCCACTGAATCAGGAGATAACAAATTCTTGCTTCCTTCTTGCTGCATTTTTCCCCAAAAATCTTTATAAAGATTTAATTCAAACCCATCAATATATAGCTATCCTTCATACTGGTTTATCATAGCCAGGCATGACATATTTCTCTAGATAGAATTTCATCAGCTATTATTTGCCCTGTTTCACAGATGTTTTCAAGTTTTCCATAGCTGAAATTTTCCTGATGTCTTTTGCTAGTTCCATATGTTATTGTTAGTATTCCATTACTGCCTCTGGCATTCATAGGACACCCCACTCAGCTTTTTCCCCATGAAGTTTTGATCATTCATTCTTCACTTGTAACTTGTATTGGATTAAAAATGATCACCTGATAGCTGCTTCCCAGGACTTCCTGTTAGTGGCTTTAGGGATTTAGTAGGAAAACTATTCAAGGAGCAGATGAGCATGTCCTTGTTCTTGGGATCACATCCAGTGTCCATGAGCTCTGCTCCTCTTCACCTGTGAACTCTGTCTGTGGATTTGCCTCTCCAGGATGTATTGCACAGGCACATCATGCTATTTCTGAAATGTAACATTTCCTAGTGATTTTCTTCTCCTTGGTACTTAAGTAAGGCTGATAGCTTAGGAAGTCTTGGCAGCCTTTTCAAATAGGAGAAGTAGCAGTGCCCCTTAGCATCTGACTGGTAACTGGCTGTAGTGAAAGCCTGGTGATTTTGGAGCTGGCATGCTTAGAGCTCTCCTGGGTCTGCTACTGATCTTGGCATGTTCCTGCTTTTGAAGGGACTGATCTTTGAAATTGGGCTCCAGGAAATCATTTAAGGATGTGTTTGCATCCTGCTGAGCACTGAAACTGTGAGGATTTCAGTGGGAAGGAAACTCATCTTGAAAGAGACGTAGTCTTTATCTGCTTTCCCTAATTAGCGCTCCATCTTCCTGGAGGTGATACTCTCCACAGCATCCCCTTGGCAGCAGGAAGCCAGTGCTGGGATTAAGTTCCCACTTGTCCAAAGCTTACCTGGTCCTGTGCCCCAAGAGCTCTGTTTCCGAGGTGCCTGAGCTCAGGGCAGGTGTTTGCTGTGCTGTCCACACAGCTGTTTGCACACTTGTGGTGCCCTTCTGCCAAGACCGAGTGTTGCAGAGGCACAGTTGGCTCTCCAGCAGCCTGCCAGCTCCTCACAGGTCTGTAAGCTCTTTTATTGCTGTCTCTTAGTTCTTCAGAACTCAGTTTCTAGGGCTTCTCACCTTCCCCTCCATAATACACTCCCAGATCTGTTCTGTTCTGGTCAGACTTTAAAATGTTTGTGTGAGATGGGTGTTAGCAAGAGTCCATTCTGTGGTTTGTTCCTAGAGCTGCTTAATTAACGGGGAAGCCCAAAATCTCTGTTTTGCATGAAAGCAAATGGAGGCTCAGACAGGCAATGTGATTTATTGCAATCATTTAGCAACAAAAACAGGCTAAAACCCCCTTTCGCTCCCCACACCTCAGTGCTGTAACCCCAAGGGCACGTGGATCCCTTCCCCCAGCCCCTACAGCAGGGTCAGGGGGGTGCCCAGCTCTAACTGGGGTGCTTTGGTGCAGGGCCCCCCTCCCCTGAGGAAGTGCTTGGCCTTACCTGCATCATCTGCTCTGGTGGCATAGCAGGGCTGTGCCTGGGTGTCACAGGGGGCCAACGCCTGGGCAGGGCTCAGCTGAGCCTGGCACAGGAAGGGGTTGTGTGGCAGCTGTATCCCCAAACGTCCATCCCAGCTTTAATTACACTGACACTGCTGCCTGGGTGTAATTAGCAGTTGAGAAAATCTGAGTGTGATTTTAATAAGCTGAGAGTAATGCAATTTGTCTTTTCTGTAAGAGATGCTTTGCAAATAAAAGCTGTACTTAAAAAGCACATGCCCAGGGCAAACAGCAACCGTGCCCTGGGTGTGTGACTGCTCCGTGTGCAGCGTGCCTGGCACACGGCCTGGCCTGGCACAGGGGTCCCCCTTTGGGGCAGTGTCCACCATGGGCTTCCCAAGAGAAGGTAAAAACTGCAGCATGTAAGAACTGCGGGATTTGGCTCAATTGTGGCTTTTACAAAAGGCTCTTCCTTGTCTTCACAGATGTCCTTTGATACCCTGTTGGTTTTTGATAAGAATAAGTCTCCTGGGTGTCATCCTCCCCATTGCTTTTCATTCCTGTCACTATTGTGTTTCTGTGTTCTCACCCATGAGCCCAAATTAGCTGGAGGCTGGTGGGGTCTCTGTGGCAGAGGCCAGCAAGGCAGCCAGGGTGGCATGGGGGGACTCAGGAAGCCTTTTCAAGAGCAGCCAGCGTTTCTGGTAGCCTCAGATCTGAACAGTCAGCCTGGACTCTGCCTCTCTTTCCTGCTCCTTCCTGCTCTCTTAAAAAAATCCATATCTATAAAAAGATAATCTCTTTTATCTAGTCTTCTGTCTCTGCACAATTCTGCCCTGCCCTGCTGGAGTTCAAGGTTCATTTCTGGCTGTGGGAGCTTTCACGGGAAGCAGCCCTGTTAAAGCCCAAGGTCTGTTTCCCCCAAACCCCCATGACACACCAGGCTGACCTCACCACAAATTGTTCCTCTTCCTCAATGCTGTGGGGCAACTGTGAGGGCACAAGGTGGGAGACAGAGGCACAGCAGCTGTCAGAAAATGGCTATACCCACAGCATCAGAGGGCCAGAGTTGTTGGCTGATGTGGGGAGTGGGGAGAGTGGGGACATTGCTCCAGCCTGTGGGAAGCCCTTTTGCCTCTATCTGCAGGGAAAGATGAGAGCCTTTCCAGGAAAGGCCATTCTCCCCCCCTGCAAAAATCCATTTGTGCCTGATGGCACTGATTGCTGTGGCTCTCGAAATTTGCAGGGTGTCTTTGTTTGTACCCCTCGACCTGTGGGAGACACTCTGATCTTTGAGAGTGCAGAGCCAGAGCATTGCCCGTGGTATCCCATGTGCTGCCATTTCTCCCTGGCAAGGTCAGGGGGTCAAGGGGCTCAGGTCCATAAAGGGGGGGGTTAAAGCAGCTTTGTGCTGTGCCATGCAGGTGTGCCTGGCTCTGCCAGCTGATGGCAGCCCTGGCACGTTGGGCAAACAAACCAAACCTTCCCCAGAGATCAGGTGGAAACTTGGGGAAGGCATCTGTGGTTCCCCGTGAAAGTGGGAGCAGGTGTGGGCTCAGCAGGTGGGAAAGCACCAGCATGTCCAGCACCTGCCCCATCCCAGCACGGAGAGGCTGTGGCAGAAAGGCTGAGCAGCCCCTGTGTGTGGGAGGGAGGGGGAGAGCTGCTGGGGCCGAGCTCCTGTGCAGGCCTGGTCGCTGTGCACTGCTGGGTGTCCAGCCCTCCTCCCAAAGGCACGTGTGTGTTCCCAGAGCCATGCTGCTACAGTCTGCCTCCAGCCCAGCTGGCCCCCTCACTCTTCCCAACACAGGTTCAAGTGCTTTGAGGCAGAGGTTTGTAATTCTGATCTCTCATAAGCAAATGGCCATTTCTGGTGCCCTTTGCAGCACCTAAACAAACAAGCCCTGGAGGAGTCTGGGCCAGCGGGGAGATGAACCAGACAGGGACTCTTTTCTCTGATCTATACTTGAGATGTGAGTCCTGTTCTCCTGGTAGCATGAGGCATCTCTCAGGACAGAGGACTTGGTGTATGAGCACTTACCCTTTCCTCAGTCCTGTGTTATGCTCTGCCCAGAGAAGGAGGTGCTGCAAGCACCAAACCTGCCTGATTTCTGCATTTAGATGCAGAGGCCAGCCAAGACAGGCTCCTGTCTCTGGAGTCTTCTTTTGTATGAACTTTGTGACTGCCCTTCTGGAAAGCACAGAGTCACCCAGTGATTTCAGTGTATGGCCTTGGGCTGGTGGAAGCTGGACATGCTCAGCTGCTTTGCTGTGGTGGGCTGTGACAGGAGCCTGTCCCATTGTACAACAGAGCTCATCCCACATGTGGGCCATGGCTCGTGGTGTGCACCAAGACTGAACCTGTGGTGTGTGTTTCTCTCCTGAGGTCAAAACCGATGAGTTGAGAATGGCCACACAGACATGAACTGTATTGCCCAAGCCTTAGCTGGACCAAATGTGAGCTTAAAGCACTAGGGCAGTACTGGATCTGACTTCTTTAGAAAGAAAAATGCATTTATTTCCTGAGGCTGTTTTTCTGGGGAGCAAACCCAGAGAGTATGAAGTGCTGAGAACCACTGGAATAAGAGTTGTAAGTCCAGATTCTCACTAAGGGCGTGAGCTGTCTTGCATGGTGTGCACCCTTCCTGTGTAGTGCTGTATGAACTGTTTGTATGGCTGCTGAGCACCCTCCTCACCTGCCCAGAGCAGGGAAAAGGGTCCCAGTGTAATGGTCCATGAAACTCTTGTTTCTGGATGTTCATCCCTGAGATAGGTTTGCCCTCTGAAGCCTGGCAGTGGTGTACATACATAGCCCCTGCCCACTCAGTGCAAATCAGAACTTTATCCACAGCCTTCTCAGGGACTCCGTGGAATTTCTTCCCTTGCAGCACCTGAACAGCCATCAGTGGCTCTTTGCTGGGTTGATTCCCACCACTCTGTGAGCTGAGTGGCCCTGGCAGAAGGCACCCCCAGGGTGGGGTCAGCAGGTTGACAGGTGGGGATAACAGATTTGGGGATGGCTGCTCTGCCCCATCCCTCTCTGAGAGGCCGCTACCCTGACCCTGCCATGGGGTAGGAGCTGCTGAGTGGTCCCATTGAATTCTTGCCATACTAAGATAGCCTGGGACAGGTTCTGGCTTACCAGGATGTGCTGAATTGTATGTTGAGAGGTTTCATTTGTTGCTCCGAGAGCAGTAGAGCTGATCCTTCAGCAGAAACTGCTGAGAAAGGAACAAGAAGTGGTGGGGCTTCCTGAGAAGCACAGCTCTCACGAGGCGAAGTTTGGGTGGGCTGCACACTTAGATCTCCGTGAGTCAGTGTTCATTCATGTCCAGGAATAACTTCTGAGCCTCACATCTTCAAGTCCCACTGATTCTTAAGCAGAACAGAAAGTGGACCTTGGCTCTTGCTGGGAAAGTCTGTGTTCTTCTGGTTTTAGGGCCCTCTTGCTTAGGTTAGACTTTAACAGTGATTAGTTACACAACAACTTTCTGTAATAACCTGCAAGTTTTCCATTAAGGGGCAAACACTTTGAACTTCCCCTCAGCTCCTCTGCTGCAGTCTAATCTCCTGTCACTTTTCACAAGGAGATGGAGGGTGCTACCTTCACATTTTATTAATTTCCTGTTTACAGTGGGGGAGAGACCAAAGCTGTGAGGAACACTGAGCACAGCATCCCATGGGGCTCCAGGCACGGGGCAGCAGATCAGTGTCAGCCTCTGCACTTGTCACTTCCAGCTGTCTCTGGGTTTACTGTATATATCAGGCATGTGACAGGGAAGAAAGCTGGTGTCCAGGAACATGGTTAAGGAACCTGGGGGGAAGATTACTTATTCCAGCCCAGGCACTGAGCTGCTCTGAAGCCCTGGGCAAGACTGTCTCTGTTGTCCTGTCTCTGAAGTGCGGATATGAATCCTTTTCTCACATGGGCCTGTAAAGCTCCCTCGCCCTGACAGTAGCTTTAAAATGCTGTGAAGTAGTGAAATTTTTTTTGTGGTGATGATGATAAGAATTTGGCAGTGTGGAGAGGTTATGGAGTTTGGAGATCTTCCTGGAGGTGCAGCAGGTACTGGAGGCTCATATTTGGTAGGCATCTTCACACAGTCTCTTCTGTGTCTGTATGTCTTGTCATGAGTATCAGTGGGGAAATAGGGGAAGGGACACATTATGACTCTGTTCTTCCTCTTTGTGCTCACAATTTGGTTACAGTTTACTTTGTCACCCACCCAGCATGTTTAGGTTGTCTCCAAACAATCCTGTAAAAAACATGCTGCACCTTGAGCAAGTGGGGAGCTTTCCTTGGGATGGACGGGGTCTGCTGCAGCTGTGGTTGTACTGAAAAGTACCTGTTGGGTGCAGATTGTTGTTTGGATAAAGATAACAGAACAACCCAGTGTTAATTGTTTCTGTTTCATTCCCAAGAGCTCCAAAGCCAGGGCCTCCCCAAAACGACAGAACAAAAGGGAGTAGTTATTGAGATTCTGTAATTTGCAAATATAGGAGAGCAAATCTTACCTCTGTAAGAGAGAGCTAGTTTGTCCTGGATCTGAAAAAATCTCTTAGGCAGCATTCCTGGCAGTTAAAAGGGGTTCTCAGTTGTGTATCTGCTTTTAAGTCCCTTGACACTATCAAAGCAGACCCATTCCTGAGGATAAGTGAGACTCAGACTGTGATGTGCACAGGAATGCTCCTTACAGTGTTGTAAATAGCTCCTTTACTTGGGATGGCACAGTGTTGTGTGGAAAGGGGACATCTCTGGCTAAAAAATCATCTGTGAAGGGGTAGAGTACTGTTGTTCTCCAGTTCAGTTCACCATGCCTTGCACAAGCAGCCCTTCTTGCAAGACTCATTCCCACATCCCCCTTCCCCACCGAAATCTAAGAATTACCCCTGGAGGTTCCTGTCAGTATGAGGTTTTGGTTCTCTGAGCTAGTGATATTTGTTTGGCTGCTATTGCATGATCCTGTGGATCTTGGTGCTGTTCCTGGTAGAAGACAGTAACTCTGTGAATTCCACTTTGTGAAAGCCTGGACTGGCTCCTGCCTTTTCCAATTTCCTCATCTGAGACTACACAGAAACTTTTTGTTAGGCCTGGACTCTCCCTTTATACAGCAATCACAGAACTACCCGACTGATTGTTTATAGCCTTTGAATTAGGCAAACCTTGTCTTAATGCCTGATGTGGCTTTTCATGGTCAAACAAGCCCTTCAATGAGTGATCAACAAAACTGAAATGAAGGAAGTCAAAAATTAATTATTTTTCCTTTGGACAGCAATGGTACATCCTTGAGAGATTTCCTCTCCATTCACAGGGTTCAAGATTTCCTCTGATGGAGAAGGGCAGGATGTGCCTCTCGAGAGCTTCCCAGGTCAGTGTCCACGACACCACCGTTTATGGGATGCACGTTCCTTCTCCTCAACAGAGATCTCAGCCCCTATGGCCATGGAGCTGGGCACTGCTCCAGCATCAGCCAACTTGGGACAGTGCAGGAGTGGGATTTTCTCAGTCAGGATGGGTATGGGGTCACCAGTGCTCTAATGCAGAGAGTGTCCTCCCCTGTCAGGACTTGTGCCAGGGGAAACCAGCAACTTGGCAGAGAACTGTTTGATGCATGAGGAAAAGAAACAACTCTGCCAGTACAGATTCACTCCTGGGACTACCTAACATCAAAGTATTGTCTCCATTCAACTCTGATCTTTCCTTGCTCCCCACCCTCTGCGCTGTTCCCTTTACCGTGAGAAAGTACAGCACAGAAAGTGCTGGACCACTCTGTTCCCATCTTGCCCTGTGAGCCAGCAATTCTTCAGGGACAGGGAGGGGGAAGGGTGGCATGCCTTTACTGCTCAAAGATAGGGCTTCATTACATCACCCTCCCCTTCTGACCACTCCCATATATGAAGCCTTGCTGCCACTCAGCTCTGTGTGACCAGTCTTGTTTTTGGAGTCCCTGCTTTTGGGAGCTCTTGAGGAATACAGGGCAAGAGAACCAGGCAGAAGCGCCTTCTTTTGGTGTCACTGGCTGGAGATGAACTGCATCCAGGGACAACAGAGCTTTTAAAGTAGTGAGTAAACAGTGTGATTTTATCTTATCATCTCCATATTTTGGTTGGATTGGGGTGTAAAATAGAGGAGGTGTTTCTTTTCCTTTATTGCGTACCTTTCCAGCTCATTAATCCTATTTTATTAAAGAGTACCTTTGTTTCACAAGCCTTCAGGCTCAGGTCTGAAGAGCAAGTGTCTCTCTCTTGCAGGGATTGACAGGACTTGATCTACTGTGTTGACTTTGGGTTGCCTCTGTTAGCAAAGGCAGCAGAGCCTCTGTCCGGGCAACCTGAACAGCTGCTGAGTCACCCTTTAGGGGAGCTGCTGTGGCTTGGGAACTGATGGCTTCAAGAAGAACTGGGGTTTCTACAGGCTGAGATCTGAGCAAGGAGCTGGAACTCCAGTGACCTGGAATCTCAATCCCATCACTGGGGAAGACATTTCACCTCTGCGTGGCCCATCCAACCATTTGAAAGTACTGTCTACCACCCAAGCTGATGTTGGTCCCCACTCCTTTTTGGGTTGGAAAGATCTATGGAAAGGTTGGTGCAGGGTCATCGGCCTGAGTGTTTGACCCTGGTTTTGCAGGTAGCTTGAGTGACAGGAATTGCTGCTAAGAGAAGTGCTGTTTTAGCAAGCTGACACAGGAAAGGCTCCCAAAACGACCAGAGAAGTCAGAGCTACACGAACATGGAAGGCAGATTTCATGGGGTCCTAAAGATGAGAAATTCTTACTTCAGTCAGTGTCCCTCTGGCAAGTGGTGCTCTTCAGATGAATCAAGGTCTAAGAAGTAGGATGAAATCCATAGATCTTGGATACCTCTTCTTTCCATGTCATTCTGTGCTTCCAAGTGGTAATCTGAAAAATGTAAGCCCTGTTGGTGTGGGAGGTCAAGCACTGGCAGGTTTCTTACCTGGTACCTGGGGGAAAGGCCAGGAGGCAGGTGCAGAACCAGAAAAGCTGCGGGGACAATGGGATGATGCTGAGGGTGTGATCCAGAAGCAGAGTGGAAGGGCAATGCTGTGGGAGAGAACAGAGCTCGTGATGCAGAGCAGGCAAAGCACTCAGTAGAGCACAGGTCAGGGGATCTTTCATGTATGTGGAAACTGCCCTGTGAAGGAGAAAGAAATGTTCTGAAATAAAGCAAGCCATCCACATTTAATTCTCTATTAAAAAAAAAAAAAAATCTGTTGCAAAGAACTATCAAGGGCAACTGTATTTGTGTAAAAATGAGCAGATTCTGCCCAGGAAAATGAATATTTAGACACATGAAGGAGCAGAACAGCACCTGGGAGACTCCGTGCTCATTACCAGAACAAAAAGAATGGCCCTCTCCTATGTGTGTTTGGAAAACAAAGACCCGCTCCTGCTCTTGGCTGGATCCCCTCTAACATGTCAGAGGTGGGCTCTCCAGGACCAGAGCTTTGCTCTCAAGGTCCCAGTCCTGGGCTGCATTTCCTGATCGAGGTGTCTGCAGCAAACAGGAGTGAGATCAGCAGAAGCAAAGCTATTCAAGCTAGCTCTGTGGTCATTAAGGTATTCTTCTTCCTGTAGAGTCTTGATTTAGCAAAAGCACATGAATTTAAGCAGGTAGCTACAAATTTTTTCAGTTGGAAACAGCTCTTTTCCAACTAAAGCTGAAGTCTGTGAAACCTCTTCAGTGAATGCAGTCTTGAGTTCATTTATTATAATTGGAATCCAGGTTTTTTGGTGGCCTCACCCACCCATCCAGATGCTTTACAGTCTATAAAATACACAGTTATCTGCTATGGGAGGTGTAAAATTACATAAATCTTGCATAAAAATTACACAAACCCTTCTGTAGAGCACCAAGAAAGTCCAAACTTCATCGGTGATCTGAGAGCTTCAATGTGCATGTGAAGGACAGGTCCAAGTGCAGCAGTCAGGCGAGACTGGGGAAAACCTCTAGCCTTGAGAGAGAGAGCATTGTTCATTTATGGCCCTTCACTTTCCCCTTTTCCTGTTCTTTCACCTTTTTTGTCCTCCTGTTTGAAATCATTTGTTTTGTTCTCCCTCATTTCCACTTTTTCTGTTTTTCCCTTCACCAGTTTAGGTTTTCTCTTTCCCCGTGTCATTACCTCTTCTTTCCCCTGTCTCCTGCAGTGCTGTCCCCTTTTATTTGGGGATGGTGAGGCTGAGGGGAAGCTGTGTGGAACTGAGCTGAGCTCATTGCTGGCTGCTGGGGCAAAGACAATTCTGTCAGCTACAAGAACACAGTCCCTTTGGTGGCCTGGCAGAGAGGCTTTGCAAAGATTAAAGGGCTTTATAAAGCTGGTAGATAAATGGTACAGATTGACGTAGGTTTTGGAAACCACAGAGCATGAGATAAAATTAATAAGTAAGACTGGGTTGAGATAGCAGAGAGATAAAATTGAAGAAAAATGATAAAAGAAGGCAGAACTTGGACAGAGGACAGCCACCCTTGGTTTCTTCTGCAACAGCAACCAACAAACTCTGAGCACTGAGGAGCCCCAGTAGTTCACACAGCACTGTCCCAGCAGTGCTGCTTGCAGCTGCCTCTGGGATTAGAAGGATATAACCAGAACTGGTTAACCAGTATGGCTGGCAAAAAAGGGTTAATAAACCTCCCTGTTTACCAGTTATCTTCCATTTGCTCACCTTTGTCCCAGGGAAAAGTGTGCACCTGTGGGTGATTATGGGAAAACAGATCCATAAAAGGAAAGCATGTGGGTTTAGCAGGTGGCTCCATTTCAGCAGGTGAGGTACAGTGAAAGCAGCTCTCACTGGACGGGATGGAGGTGCTTTGGCTGTGGACAGACATCTGCTTGATTATTTTCAGCTCTCAAAGTCAACTTTTGTGTCCCTGCTCTTAGTCAACTTGACTTCTGGCACACTAGGCATCTTTTCCAGTTCTTAAAGTATCTTTTTCCTAAGACTCTCCCTTAGTGTCCTTTCCAGGGCTTTTTCAGCAGTGATTTCTTTTTTGAATCAATGTTTCTTAGGTCATGTTTAGACCAAATTAGAACCGTCTGCTACCCATACAGCTGGTACTTAGCTTCCACTGGTTGCCCTCGTGATGGAAGAGCAGAGCAAGGGGTCAAAAAGGGAACTGTTCTTTGGTAGGAAGAGGCCTCGCACCCTTATAACAGCTCTGTGTTCGTGGGCACTCGAGATACTACTTTTGATGCTCGTGTTCAGGTAGCAGTGGATTGTAACATTGCTCTGTTAGAGGAGAAAGACTTCCTCATGGGAAAAATAGCTAATCTGCAACAAGAGGTAAACCTAGCTAAACTACAAAATCTTTAACAGTGTCTATTCCAATAACGTATTGGGATGTTAAAACTTTGGGAAATAGAGGCCTTGGGTTGCTTGTTCTGCCATAAAAAGTAGGAGTCTGAACAGGAGATGTGGTCTGTGCTCTGTGACTCATTGCTGGGGTTGCTTCGTGAAATTCCTATGGAAAAAATCAACAAGAGTTGGGGTAGAAACAAAAGCTCCCCAGAAGTTTCTCGGGTTACCTGATGCTTTTCTGTATTTGCAAGTTCCATGACAAGAGGTATGAAGGCATTGCTTCACATGCTGAAAGATGTACTCCTGTGTTGCTCAAGGTTCAATGTAATAGCACATGCTAATTTTGGGGGAATGTTGAAGATGACCACGCCATGAACATCACAAATGGAAGGAGGTGGCAGGGGATTTTTTTTCTTTATTTGTAATGGATTGAGAAGAGCAAGTCAGCAATGCACCTGCATTAAACATGGCATTATTGTTTGAGGTGTGGCTTTGCAGCCTGAAACGTGTGAGGCTGAGTTATAACAGGGCTCTCTATTATATTAGTGCCTAGACAGAGGTACTTGATAGTTACCAAGTACTATGTACAGCTGAAATAAGGTAGCTGTGCATAGCACAAACTGTACACAGCAGTGTGTTCACCCTTTGGAACTGCAGGCACTGACTTCAGCTTTCATAACTTTCTCTGACCCCATCTTCAACTCTACTTGTGCATAAGTGAAAGAGTAACTTGCTGAGGAGCATCCAACTTGTTCCAGCTCTGTGCTGCTAAGAACATTGCCACTGCATTGTCCTTGAAGGAGGACAGCATTTGCTTCCTTTTGGTGGCTCACTGATACAAACCCTGCTGTCCAGCAGGAGGGATGAAATACTACAGTGGGATAAATATGATTTAGAACTGGGCTTTCTTACAGCCTTTCCATGTCACCTTGCACCCTCTGATACAAATGTGACAGGGAGACTCTCTTCTGACCTAGACCCACTTCAGGGATGTAGCAACTTTAGAACTATGAAAATATTAAGCATAAAACCTGGTACCATCACACCTACAGGGTCAGTAAATTAAGAAAAGGGTTCTGCTCAGTAGACTGGGTCCTAAATTCCCCTGTTAATATTAAAGGTGTGACAGACTGCAAGTACAGGTCGATTTGTTTGGGGCAGAGACCAGATACCTTTCCACACGATCTGCTTTTTCAGAGGATAGTTGTGTGTTCCTATCACAATCTTTTCTGTGGAGCATCATGAGTCTCACATCAATAAATTAGACACAGGAAGAGGGGTGTGTGAGTTAAAACTGAATTTGGCCTGGACTCTGAATGTGTAGTTCAGGTTGGCCTGTAGGAACAGCAGATACATCAAATCCGTCTGAGCCTGCAGAATATTTTCTGTGCCAGTATCTGCTTTCCAGAAAGCTTCCATTTTTTGCTCAAGACATTTTGGACAATAGCAATATAACTGAAGGGGCCTGTGCTCTTCATTCAAGGTCTTGAAAGGGGTATTTGAAAGCCATCTTTTGAAGATGGGCACAGGCTATATTCCTTCCAAATATCTCAGGGCTGAAATGCTTACGTTTTACAGTACGGATTTTTTTTCCACAAGTAAATGTTAAACAGAACTCCACTTTGTGGCTATTATAGAAAATATGTATTTTTAGGCAGAGAAAATATCACCCTAAAGCTTTTAATCTTGGAACTAGGCCAAACTTTGTTAATGAGTCAGTGTAGTACAGCTACTGTCCTTCTGCAGCAAGTGGAGATCTGGTGTATCAAAGGTTGGAGTGGGGCAGAGGGACTGGGCTGGTTTGGAGTTGAGACATTAACCTCTTGCCTGATCCCTGTAAGTCCAAAGACAGCATCTAACGGTACTGACTGGCATCCAGGCAGACTTTGCTTCATCCTGTGTTTCCAGAGTGCCTTCTGGCTAAAACTCAGGCTTAAGACATGTGGGCTTGGATCCTCACTGTGCCCAAGTTTCAGGCAGCCTGTGATTTGCTTGTGTTACACTCTGGATGGGCATTGAGCTCATGTTCAAGGGTCTGGGGTTTCTAGCAAGCCATGGACAGAAACAGTGGCCTAAGTTGGAGTGGCTGAGTCTGCAGAATCCAAGGACAGATTGTACAGCTCCTTACCTTGGGTCTAGGTTCTGCTGGGTTTTGTGCTACACTTGCTGAGCTGCAGCCCTGGAGCTGCAACTGTGCTTCCAGACTTGGCACAAGCAGACGTGGAGGATTGTTGCTTAAAATCCTCAGTGAAGTTTAGCGATGGAGCGCAGGTTTCTTCATCCCTGCCTTCCTGCTCTGCCATCCTGCCTGCCAGAGGGTGTTGCAGTAGGAGCAGGCATGGCAGAACAGGCATTGTATCTTCTCGTTGCAGCTGGGGTATTAATCTGATGTGAACCTGATGCCAGTTTAAGGTGGTGTGGCTGTGATTGCTGCAGGACAGGTGTGGGAGCTGGTCAGGTGCTCTGGCACTGCCAGCAGCTGCCCACACTTGGCAGACGGGTTATTCCCACCGAGTGTAATCACAGCTGAATCTGGCAGTGTCTGGGCTCAAGCTGAAAGGACAGGCACAAAATCCAGTCTCTCTGTGAGCACAAGGGTTTAGGCAAGAGTGCTGTGAGGGTACATGACCATGTGGAGACACCACATATTTAGAATCACAGAACCATTTAGGTTTGAAAAGACCTTTACGATCATTTAGTCCAACCATTAACCCAGCACTGCCAAATCAACACTAAACCATGTCCCCAAGTGCCACATTTACGTGTCTTTTAAATCCCTCCAGAGGTGGTTACTCCACAACTTTCTGGGGCAGCCCATTCCAATGCCTGACCACCATTTCAGTGAAGAAATTTTTCCTAACATCCAATCTAAATCTTCCATGGTGCAACTTGAGTCCATAGTATTTGCTCAGTTGCTTAATCAGAACTTCAGAGCTAGCAATGAGGTGAGGAAAAACATTTGTACCACGTAGTAACCAAATCCAGAAACACAGAATGATTCTGCTGTTGTTAAACAATCTTTGTGGATGCTAAAATATGCATTTTAAGAGGTGTGGGTTATTGACTCTTCACCTAGTCAATGATTACTTCTGCATTCTTCTGGTACTGTGAATTCAAACGTAATGAGTTTCAATGGGTTCACCTCTGTGAGCAGAGCAGTACAAATACCAAATACGAGTTCTGGAGAGCTTTTAGGGGAAGTGGTTACTTCTACTGCTGCAAGGATGTTTTGCCCATAGAAAAGGGTTCGCTTCCTGAGAAGGGACATTCAGAGGAGATCAGTACGCACAGATCTGTGCCAAAGGGCAGGACCAACTTGCAAATACTCTTGAGAGGTAAGGGGGAAACAGGAATTACCTTTAATGAGCCATTCCCCTCAACCTGAAAGTGCTGTGTGGGATTTCTTATTCAACAGAATGTGTGAAAATGTGGCTCTTCTAGTAAGCAGAGAAAGCTTGCCAAAAGAGAATGATGGGACCTGACTAACCAGTCTGAATAAGCTCAGGTCTAATAAACAACTTCTAGTTTAATGGGAAAAGAGCACCTGAAAACATCTTTTGCAACAGCTGGGAGAACTGAGCTGTTTTGATGAAGCATTTTGACTTTAAATTGGGAGTGACTGTAACAATAATGTTTTTAATGGGTTTGAAAACTTTAATAACTTGCATTTTTGAGACTGAGTTTGTCAGTTGTGAATTCCTGGGAGGTCCTCAACTAGGAAACACTGTGAAAACCATGTGAAATGGGGAATTCTGTATTTATTCCACCTTTCTACCTTTTTTTTTTTTCACTTCATAGTTTATGCTGACGTGTCTTAAAATAAAAAATGTTGGATTTGATGCTAAAATTTCTGCAGGAAGACATGAGGGATTTTTGAGGAAAAAGTTGCTTCTAGAGGAAATCACTGTCTCTCTCTCAGTGAACTGAGAATTTGATCTACATTGAGCAGAATACTACATGCCATTAGGCTTCAGAAAAGCCTGTGCCCATGGAGGAGTCACAAACTGTGATCACAACAGTCACAAGGACTCTCCTTGAGCAGCCCCTTCATTCATAGACTTAGCAGTCAGTTCTTTTCAGAGTTGATTGTCTCAGCAATAAGTAGGAACCACTGATCCCCAGTGAAGCCTTTCTCCTGCAAACGGCTGTGGATGCACACGAGTCTGCAGGGCTGGGATTAAGCAAGAGGGGAGTGCTGGCTGCTGGACAGGAACCAGCACGGAAGCGTTGTCTGTGAGGAAGGCTTTTAACTGAGTTGAATGGAGTTGCTGTGTTTCTCCAGGGTCTGCTTTGTCCCCCTGCTTCAGGTGTGAGCAGTGCCTAGGTCTGAATTTGGAAGCCTCTTTGGGCTTCTTCATGGCTTGGCTGAACCTCTGCTTTAGTTCCCTTATCACTGGTGGAGTTGACTGTGTAAGACTTCAGTTAAAGTATCTCATAATGGAACGTCTTAGTTTGTCACGTAACACAAGAGCATAGCCTGTGTCCTGTGACAAGAGTCCAGATGTCCAAACTATCCTTGCACATCTTCTGCTGCCTGGGGAAAATAAGGGTGGGTATCTCAAAGCCAATGGCCCAGTAGTGGCTACTGGGCTGCAAGTGGCAGTACAGGGAACTCTCAGGAGCGGGTGCTGAGGTGTGAAGCTTTTGCAAGATGAGTTTAAAGCAGAAACCTGTTGGGTTAAAGTTTGTGGTTAAAGTTTTAGGTGTTGCCAGTGGATGCTTCATGTACTACTTCATTTGGGAACAAAGCAGTGCCTAAGCCTCTGCTGGTATCCCACTGTTCTCTACCCACTGCTTTTTGGCCAGTACATCTCCTCCTCTTCCAGCTCTCCTGGCACTTTCCCTGACCATGGCAGATTCCTCATCTCTACAGAATGCCCCAGCTGTCTTGGCAGAGATGTCAGACCCTGCATCTCCTGCCTGACACTAACTAGCAAGCCCGTGTTGCACTGGGATTCTTTTAATTCAAACCCAGTGTCATGTTTAAATAAGGTTGTGCATGTTGTGACACATTTGAGTACAGCTCAATGGGGCTGCTTGTGCAAGCATAACTCTGCTACTTGCTGGTCCTCTCCCTCTCCTAATGTAAATTAAGGCAATCAGGCTACTTTTTAAATTCCATGGCTAAGACAGGCTGTTGGACCTTTATAACATTGAGAAATAATTGTATTGCTTTTAATTGCTTTATAGCCCCTCTCTCCTGGAGACCTATTGCTGCTGCCAAAGCACTCTGTGACTGAAGCCAAGCTTCCAAACAGCTGGATTTGGCAGAGATGTGGAGGTTAAAGCCAGCCTCAGTAGAAAATAACTGGGGAGCCTGCTCAGGTGGTGGCCTGCAGCTGCTGCTCCAGTCCCAATAATAAATCATAATGGGGACTCAGCTCAGAGCCAAGGTTCAAACAGACCATTGGTGCAAAAACTCAGCTGTTTCTGCACTGTGCCTGCCCAGGGCACAAGGGGTATGGACAGGTGGGTTAGCAGTGGATATCTGCAGGCTCCTGATCCTTCTCCTGATTTCTGTACATGAAACCAAATGCACATTTGGCTCTGCTGTGCCACAGCTGGGAAGGCAGTGAGGGCTGTGCCTCCCTCTAAGGTCAGGCCTGAGACGGGCTAAGGAGCTTATGGGAGTTGAGCTGGCAGCAAAGGTGGAGAGGGTTATCCTCAGCTGGGTTTGCTCTCTGCTCACTGCTGAAGAAGAGAAAGCTGCAGGTCTCGAGCTCATACATCTGCTGCTTCCTGAGCAGGGTCAGTCTGACAGATTGCACAGACACACCTTCATTAAGAGCGTTCGCTTGAGTTGCAGAGGCACAGGGTCAGTATCTCTGCATGGCAACCTGTGTGTGTTGCTGCCCGGTGGTGCACACCTTATCCTCATGCCTGGCAGGCCAGGAGCTCTGCCTGAGTCATATGAAGTTGGTTAGAGGGCCCTTTCCAAGGTCTGTGCACTCACCAGGCAGCTGGACACAGCATGGAGCTCTTCTGGGTGTACGGGATGCTCACAGGTGTGACCCCATTCCAGAGAGGAGCTGAGAGTAGAGGTAGTACCTGAAATTTCCCCTTCTCTCCTGCTGTCAGAGTAACTTGCCTGATGAGGCAGTAAACCTCTGCAGGGGCCCAGCAGTGAGACAACCAGCTGTGGAGGAGAGCTGCAGAACCCCAGCCAGGAGCCCATGGGTTAACTGAGCACTACGGGGCTTGAGTCAGCCCAGGCTCGAAGGACAGCCCAGCACAGAGCAGCCTTCAGAACAAACAAAGTACCTTCTGCTGAGCTGGGGCACAGATAAAAGATCCCATGGCATTTCTTGTGAAGCCTGGAGGAGACTGCCAGTGCTGAAGCTGAAATCTCTCTGCCAACAAACAAAACTGTCTTTAAACTCTGAGGCTGTGTGTGAGCTATTGTTGGGGACATAATGGCTTCTCTGTTTCCCTGCACAGTCATTGCTCTGCAAACACACCACTGGTCTCTTTTAAAAGTGGTTGAGTGTAAATTAAGTTCTAGAACCTGGAAAGAGGTTTCATCCATTTACTTTTACTACTCTCAGTTGACATTTGTTTACAGAGCAGCACATACAGTAGATTTACAGCCTCGTTTGAGCTGCTTTACCTGGATGGAGATGGACATCTTTAGTGCTCAGGCTGAGGCTCACAGATACAAGGCTTGGATAGCAAATGTGTATCTCCTGGTTTAAGCTGGGGGGGAGGCTGGGGTGGCCATGCTTGCTAATCACCCCCCTCTGAGAAAAGTTTTGGTTTGGCTGGCCTGGCCTGTTTCCTCTAGTTAGCTCAGTGCTGGCACTCTGCTGCCTAATCCTGTGTGTGTGGCTGCTGCAGGGCTCTGAGTGCTGCTCTGCCCGTTGGAGTTCACTCTGCCTTGGGCTGCTGGGCATCTGCAGTGGTGTTGATGCATCTATTCTTCACCACAATTCCATGGACTGGCTTTTCTCTGAGGATGGCAGATGCTTTGGTAAGGTAAAGTACATCTTGGCTATTGTGCTGAAGTTGTGGTAAAAACCCAGAGCTGCAGTACAAAGGGGGAAGGTGGTCTCTGAAGGCAATATGGTTAATTTAGGTCTATTTTGCTGGGACCGTCTTGTAATGGGACAGAAAATGGGTCAAAGAGTAGCTGTTCAAGCTGTGTTTGCTGAACTGCCTGTCCCACCAGGGTGGCAGTGACTTCATCCACTCGACAGCTCTCCGCTCATCCCCGTGTGTACCTGGAGAGACCCTTGGCTTGCTGTGCTCATTCTCAGATGAGCCCAAGAGCAGCTGAGTGCAGGACTGGGACACGTGGAGACCTGAGACTGGCCATGGCCCTGTGCAAGTGCCCGGTTCATTGGGAAGGTGCTCTGGCCAAGGGCCCCAGGCAGGAGCAGGTGCTGTGCTCACACTGGGCTGTGCCAGGCAGCTTTGTCCAAGGTTGCTTCCTAATGACTAGGATGTGTTTTGCACTGGTCCTTGGCAACCTTCCAGACAGAGACTCCTTCACAAGACATGGCATTTAAAAGCAGATTATGTGAAGTTAAATTTTAAAATATGTTTTTTTCTGAAGATGATGTCAATCATGACTAACAGCAATTGTGTTCTGCTCCTTGGATTTCCCTTCTCACCTACGCATCTGGAGGTTTTTCAGTGTGTGATGTCACCTGCCTGCTGTAAGGCAGACCCTTACCTGAGTGATACTCGCTGGTTTGAGGATATGAAAGGAGGTGGCAGCAGGGCTGACAATGCTGTCTGTTCCCACAGGAAGATGAAGACACGCTGTGTGCTGGTGGCAGTGGTGACCGTGGCCCTGCTGGGGCTTGTCCTGTTCCTGGGGCTGTTCTTCGGGCTGCGCTCGGGCTCAGGGGACACACACACGTACAGGAGGGCGGCCGTGGCCACCGACGCGGGGCCGTGCTCCATCATCGGAAGGTACCCGCTCGTCGTGCCCTGCCTCTCACTAGCCCTGACAGCTCGTGCATGAGACAGAGCTGTTGCTTCCCCCGTGTACAGGTGCAATCCTGGCAGTTGCCCAGCATGGATAATCAATCCTTAATCTCCCTGTAGAAAGGGGAGATCCTAATAAACCCCAGGCTTTTACTATGCTTGACCAGCTTTACTGCAGTTGCTCACAGACAACATAGCAGGCAAAGATTCCTTGGATCCATGAGCAATGAGGACAAGAGTTTTCTTTCTAGCTCCTTTAAAAAAACATTTATTGAAATATCCTCCAGATCTAGTCTCAAGTGCTTCAGATTTACGGCTCCTCAGGAAACTGTCATTTCTTATGACAGTGTAATGAATGTGTGTGGAATGTCTGTCCCCACATGTACTCTGTCACATCTTGGAGTTTTCAAGATGGTTTGGATGTGTTTCTATTGAGGGCTGATCTGGTCTGCACACAGACCATTAGGGTCTGTCCTCTCTGGTGACAGAAGCTCAAAACTTCCTATTCCTGAGGAACACATAGACTGGGTGTGGACAAATGTGCCTCAAAGAATCCATCATAGCTGCTCTGACAAGGTGCATGCACTGCTCACAGGGAGCTGAGACACTGTCACATGTCACCTTCCCTTCTGCTGCACAGGGACATCCTCAAGCAAGGAGGATCAGCGGTGGATGCTGCAATTGCAGCCCTGCTTTGCGTGGGACTCATGAACGCTCACAGCATGGGCATCGGAGGGGGCCTCTTCTTCACCATCTACAGCAGCACAGGTAAGGGACAGGGCCACACACAGCTGGAACAGTTTGAGAACTTTATCTGAGGCAGGTGATTTATCCTACCTGAGAGAAGGTAGATGACTGATGTTCACAGCCTCTGGGGGAATGTCCTCAAAATAATTGCAAGAAATTAGCTGACATTGATCAGAGTCCTTCAGCAGAGACCATGCCTGTGTGCTGAGACCAGAGCTAAACATCATCTTCCTTGCTCTGTCATTAAAGGGAAAGTGGAAATCATTAATGCAAGAGAGGTGGCTCCAAAAAGAGCATCGGAGGACATGTTTGGGAACAACACACAGCTCTCTCTGAAAGGTATGGCAAAGGCAGTTCCGCTGCTTTGGGGGGACCACGTAGCTCCAGCATTTGCTGCTACCAGCACGTCTACATTAAGAACATTTCTTATGGTTAGGTTCTTCTCTACCTACAGGATTTCTCACCTAGAAATGTCCTCTGCTTTACACAATTTGCAAACTCTGGCCTGACAAAGAAGCTAAAAACAATGCCTTTTAAATGTGTCAGGGACCCCATCACTTTCTGCTTTTCACTTCATGAAAAAGCAGGTGAATGCAAAGCACTGATATCACCTGTTCCACATGTGCCATCTTTCCTTTCCACCTCTTTGAATAAATCTTTGTGTGGATCACTTTAGGTTTTGTCAGTTCAGGTGTCCTCCCTAAATACTTGCTGTGGTTGCTTCAACTAATGGCTTGGGGCCTCAACAGAAGTTTCCTTTCAGGAAAGTATTTTTCTAATGAGAAATAGAAAGAAATACTAACTAGTTCTCTTCATGGTCACTCTTCTAAGCAAGAAGCAACAGCACCTTGGAGAGGGTTTGAGTAGTGTGTTGAACTTCCAGGAGATGCCAGTGAAAACAGAATTGAAGCAAACTGCTGCATCATTGTGCAGTGTGGAATCAATCTGTTCCAAGCTGTAGTTATAATGCTGCAACAAAGTTTTTGGCTTAAGTATGTCACAGTCTGTGTCCTCTCACTGTGAAAGCTTCTGTGTTCTGAGCAGCTTTGCTCTGGTACAGAGCCTACTAAGGGGAAATGGCCCTAAAACTGGAGTTACCAGCAACAGGAAGAGGTGTTTCAGCAGTTCAGAATAAGTAGGCACAAATGTTGGACCAAATTACTCTGTTACTTCTGTTAATTCTCACAAGTTGAGCTGGTCACAGTACACACGAGCCCTGCCTGAAGCCAAGGCTGGCAGAGATGCCTGCTCTACCTCCTGCTCCATCAACCACTTCCTTTGCTTGCTGTGGAAGACTTAACACATTTCTTTTCTGCTCCAGGAGGACTGTCCATTGCTGTTCCAGGAGAAATCCGTGGCTATGAGCTGGCTCACAAACGTCATGGCAAACTGGCATGGAAAGACCTGTTTCTGCCCAGTATCAATCTGGCAAGAAAAGGATTTGCTGTTGGGAAAGGCCTTGCTGCAGCCATCAAATCAAAAGAGGAGGCAATCGAAAGCAATCCCTTGCTGTGGTAGGCAGAGCAGTTGCTGTTCTATGCAGAGAAATTTGGAGTGGCTGCATCCAATCTGCAAAGTCCCTGTGTTAGTGTAATGTAGTGTCTGTGAGGAGTAACCACACTCACTGTGCCTGCTGCTGTCCCTGCAGATGCCTAAAGGTGCTAAATCATGGGGTCAGTTTTAGGAATGTTCAGTCCTGACCTTTAAAGGGGAAGAAATTCTACTCCTAAAGTCCATTTGTCTGAGCAAAGGTGGAATTAGAGTATGTGCTGGGATCAGGCTGCCCAATGGCAATGTATTTGCTGAATCCCCAGCTTTTCCTCGTGCTGTAAGTGCACCAAGCTGATCTTACCTGCATTTGGAGCAATTGCAGAGTCTCCTTGAACATCTCATCTGCCAGCAGGCAGTGGGAATTTGGATAATTTCTTACTCTACAATCAGCCTTCCTCAAGCAATGCCTCCAGTTCTGGCAAAGACTTTGAGGATGAAGGGTTTTAAATACTCCTCCACTTCTTACAGTCAAACCCTCAGTGTTTTTGTCCAGCCCTGCTGGAGATCATGCTTAATTCTCTCTTTTCCTTAAAATCTCTGCCAGCTGCAGGTTTGTTTCCTATACAATTGGTAATGGACACACTGGCCTATCTCCTATCCTTCCATTGGTGAGTTCACAGCAGCACATTCAAGATCCATCATGAGGGAGCTAGAGAGGAAACAATCTACCTTAAAGTGACCTAACAAACAGGGACTGAAACACTTTTGGATTTACTGGAAGCTCTGAGCCTCATAGCTTAACAGGCTGAGCTCTGAACTGAACTGCTGATTTCAGGGACTGTGGCCCCTCCTGTGCATCTTGAGGCACTTGTTGGCCCCTTGGGTGGGCAGGGAGCATGGCTGCCGTGGTGAAAATCCCTGCTGCAGGCTCCATTGGGCAAACTGAGCATGTGGAATCACAGGTCAGACAGCACTGTTCACTTTTATGTCCCAGTGCAAGCTATCAGGATCCCTGGGCCATGGCTCAGGCAGTTTCTCTTCTCTCCAAGAAGCATCTAGCATGAACACCCATACTGGTTCAGCAGCCACAGATACACATAGTTTTGAATTTGTCTCTCAGACCTGATCTTCTCAATCTCCCTTCTCTGTTAGTGAAGTGTTTTGCAAAGGAGGGAAAATTCTGCAAGAGGGCGAAACCATCAGGATGCCCAAACTAGCCGACACCTACGAGACCATAGCCACAGAAGGAGCAGATGCCTTTTACACAGGAAGCCTGGCAAAGCAGATCATCGCTGACATCCACAGTGCAGGTGAGAACCAGGACATCTGTCCCGAGCAGCAGCAGTGACCAGGCTGCTCAGAGCCCAGGGAGGGGCCGGTGACCTGCAGAAGCCTTGGGAGGGGTCAACCCTGAAATGCTGCCTCTGAGATCTGTGGCAACAGGACACCCAAAAGGAGCACTTTAACAGATGTGTTTGAAACTCAGAAATGGAGAGTGTTTACTGTGCATTTCTGTACCGCAGAGCCTCCCAAGTCTGTGCAGTTCTGGCTGTAGCTGGGTAGATACAGGCTATTCACAGAGCCTGAATCCAACGAGCTTCTGCCTAAAACGTTACGTGGTGGTCCTGTGAACTCTGAGCTGTTTGGTCTCTTGGTACCACTAGATGGTGGCAGTATCCTATCCTCACCAGCCGGCACTGGCTAGCTGGGTGAACTTCCTGTGAGTCATTTACTGGCTTTATTTGTGGTGGATAATTACTTACTGTCTTCCCCCTTCAGATAAGAAAGGTGATGGAACACTCAAATTATTCTACCTGTGGGGTGCCGAAAAGCATCTGCACCCAAAACTGCATTCTCCTCCTGTAAACAGAATCCTTAAGGACATTTTGTAGCCTGACACTGCTGGTGTTCTTTGTAAAAAAAGATGGATCACCAGAGTTTTGGCTGCTGTAAATCAGCCCAACCTTGTGCTTAGACTATCTGAGCCTCAGATGGATCTATTAAGGAGTGAATCTCATGGGCACACATCTTTGCTTTCTTTACCTTGTGACTTTTTGGATTTGTCCATGTTCCCTCCAGTCCTTGCTGTGATTCATGGTGATGGAGTATGACCTCCTCTTCCCAGCAGAGATCACACAAACCCACATCTCCAGTTTCCTTCTCTTTCCAGGGGGAATTGTCACACTGGAAGACCTGCGGGACTACAACGCAACAGTGATCGAGGACCCCATACAGATCAAACTCGGGGAGTTCACCCTCTACACACCCAGTGCCCCCCTAAGTGGCCCAGTTCTGGCCCTCATTTTCAACATATTGAAAGGTGAGAGTGCTACAGAGCAGTACCCACAGGCAGCAGGAGCTCGGAGAGCTCCAAAGACATCACCTTTTTTGGGGGAACAAGGCCTCCCCTGATAACCCTCCAGCAGGTGAGAAGTCTGAGAGCCCAGGAGAGATCAGAGATGCAGAAACATTGCTCTTCTGCTGTGCACTCAGGGGTGTTGCCTTCCTACCTGAATTACAGGTGGAAGAGGAAAAGTACTCTCCTGATAGGGGAACTTCCCTGATACTTGTATGGGTGGAACTTAACATGTAATTGAGGCTTCTTTGGAAAACACCTCTGGAAATACAAATTCTGCTGGGGACTCCCACAGTGCTCAAAACTACCAGAGAGCCTGAGTTCTCCTTGTGGAGATTAGGACAGTCCAGTGACTGCATCTCTGCAGAGACTGGGCTTCAAGGTTATATCTTTGACACGGGTGCATTAGCAATCCATTGACCCCGTGCTTTGTGTTCACAGTTGTTTGGCTTCTGTTGCCAGGATATAATTTCTCTGCTGCCAGCATCAGAACCATAGAGGAGAAAGGTCTGACCTACCACCGCATCGTGGAGGCCTTTCGCTTTGCCTACGCCAAGAGGACTTTACTGGGAGACCCAAAATTTGTCAACATTACAGAGGTACCTGGCAAAAGCTTTTTTCTTTCTGCAACACCAAAGTTGACTGGAACATGGCTTAAAGTTTTTGGGTGAGTCAACTTTGTCAGGCATGCTCTGTGCCACTTGTTATTGACAGGCACCAAAATAGCTCTGAGTCAAAAAGTGATGTCCTATGTGGCTCATGGCTGAACTGTGAGGGCTGTAAATGGAGGCAACCTTCCTGCTGTAAGGAAAAGCAAACTCCTCAATTCACCAGGAGAGCTGGAGTACATTTAGGTCTAACCCTGCCTGTTTTTATAGTGTTTGAAGCCTTATTCACTATATTACCAGCCTCCTTGTGGCTCTCTAACCAGAGGCCTGCCTGTAATAAAATGGAGCAACAGATGGGAAGGGGTGAGACAGAAACCCTGCTTGGCTCAACTTTGCACTTTGTCCTTTTACTTCCATGCCTTCAAAAGCAGCAGACTCTGAGCCCAGCCCAGCTTGATGAACACAAATTTTCAACTTACAGAGCTCTGGTCAGAGCTTGCCTTGTCCTTGTCCTCTCAATCTGAGGACATTCCTCTTGTCTCTGAAGCAAATGTAGCCCTGCTTGCCTCACAGCAGTGTGGAGGCAGCTTTCCATAGCACTGCAATAATAGATGCTGATTAACTTCTACACAAAGGGATGACTGTAACAGCTGCTCCTGTGATGGCCTAAAATGCTCTTTTGGTACAATGTCCATCTTTCATGGAGGAAAGCCCCTGGGGGAAAACTGTAGCCTCACTGCTGGGATTTGCCACTGTTCTGTGGTCTGAAATATTGGCTATCAGCCTCATAAATACATATCTCTTAATCTGCTGAGTAACTGCATTGGATTTCTCTGACAGGCAATCAGAAACATGACATCCGAGTTCTTTGCGGATGGTCTCCGGAGGAAAATCACAGACAACACCTCCCATCCAGTTGACTACTATGAGCCCGTGTATTACACTGGAGACAATGCCGGTACATCCCACATCTCCATTGTGGCTGATGATGGCAGTGCTGTGTCCGCCACCAGCACCATCAACCAATAGTATGAGCTCAGACATTCCTTCCCTGTAGGCCTTTGCCATCTTCCTAGCGCTGGTTCTGGGGTTGGTATCAAACGCCACTGAGCTGTCACCTCTGGGGCAGGGAAGGGGTCAGCAGTGCTGGGGATGGGCACTTCTGCTGAGCTTGCAGGTCAGTGCTCAACACAGGCCTCGTGCTTGTGTCAGAGGACAAGATGTGTCCTCTCTCATCTTGAATTCCAACACCAAGACAACATTCGCTGCATCTGGATCGTCTCATAAGCAGAGCTATTGCTGCTGGCTCTGATTTCCCAGGCTTTTGGAATGAATTTGAGCTAATCCAGCTGGCCTGGAAGCACAGTGTTTGGCTTTCAGTGCTGTCACAAAGAGCTGTTGGCACATATGGCCTGGAGCCAGGGCGTGAAGCTTATTTTTATCTACAGAAAATATCTCCAGCTTGACACCTCTAAGCAAACCCCCATCATTCCCAAATGTGCCAACCTTTGAGCTGTGCTGCCTCTGAATGGAGAGCAGTACTGCCCACCTGGAAGGGGAAGTAGTTGTACTGAGGTGCTGTGCTGGTTTTCCCCGTGGGGTCCTCTCAGGGGAGCTGTAGGAAGGGCTCTGGGCTGCCCTTCCTCTGTGTGTAGCTGTGTACTCACGGTATTAACTCCTTCCTTCCCCCTAGGGTACCTTCCCTCCCCCTTTACAGTGGGAGGGAGTGGAGCGTTACTCCAATCAAATCCCAGGTTTCACATTGCAGTAAATTCAGCTGAAGCTCCGCCTGGATTTCCTGTGGTTTTGACCTGACTTTGACAATTTGTTTTCTCCAGCTTTGGCTCTGATGTACGATCCAACGTGAGTGGAATCATATTTAATGATGAAATGGATGACTTCAGCTCACCTTACATAGTCAATGGATTTGGGATCCCTCCTTCTCCAGCAAATTTCATAGCTCCAGGTAGCTGTAAACTGCCTTGCTGACTCAGTCTTTTGGCTGTGCTGTGCATGCTCACACTGCAGCATCTGTGCCATGGGACACAGATCTGGGACATGCAGAGGACTGGGGTGGGAGAGAGTCAAGAAGGAGATGAGTGCAGGGGATGGTGGGATCCCCAAGGACTGAACAGGACACTTGAGCTGAGTCAGGAAGGTGGATACTGAGGCTCTGGGTTTAGACATGGAGCAAAAGCTGGAAGTTTGTGAGCTGCAGGTAGAAAGCTGAGTCTCTGTGCTGTGTCTGTGTCCCCAACAGGTAAACAGCCAATGTCCTCTATGTGCCCCTCCATTTTGGTGGATAAAATGAAAAAGGTGAAGATGGTGGTCGGTGCTTCTGGAGGAACAAAAATAACTACAGCAACAGCACTGGTACGTGATGCTGTGAGCAAATGGGGGACAACATGAGGCCAAACGGGAGAGGCAGCGTTTGGGGGGGCTCCTGTCTGTACCTGCGACAGGATCATGGCTGTGGCTCCCTGCTGGGGGCCAGGGGCTTGGAAAGGAGGTTCCTGCCTGGCATTCTCAGGGCCAGACCTCCAACACCAGCTTCTGCCAGGTCTACAAAAGGTCTGCTATTCCTTCAGTGACTCCAGGTCTTTGGCAAGTTGTTGTTACCACTTGCAGAAGATTTGCTTTGAGTTCTCTTCTCTGGGTCTCCATGAACCTATTTACCTAGTTTAGAGCCATTCCCATCCAACATCCCAAACTTTGGATGAAAGTCACACAGAGAATCTAAATAAGAACTCATCTCAGGCATGATGTCAGGCCTGACAGGCAGGGCCTCTGTGAGCTGCTGTGGCAGCCACTCAAACCACCCAAGAGTGACTGCAGCAGTGACTGTCCCCTGTGCCAGCACACAACAGCACCAGGCTGGATCTCACTTTCTAGCAGAGGTAGAGGAGAAGTCTGTAAAAAACCACCACAAGCAACTTTCTAAGCCCTGGACTCTGAGGCTGTTCTCACTTCCCAGCAGCTCCAGCCTGCCGGTCAAGCCAGCAGAGATGAGCCAGGCCAAGGGGAACTGGTTGTACTGGTTGTTTTGTTGAGGTTACTGTTGTGTGCTCAGTTACAGCAGCATAAATCCAGCCGCCATAGCTTAGGGGTCTGATTCTTTTGCTATGTTAATTTTAGTCATTCGTGATTTCTTTTTGTGGGAACCCTCCTAAGCATATAAAAGCTGACTGGCTGCAATGTATCTCTGTTTTGCTTAGCCAAGAGAAGAACCACAGAAAGTCACCAGAAAGAAAAAGAAACCAGAAATGGTGCCTCTTATATGCTCTGGTGAACATCCTTGAGGCAACTCTGCCTGTGTGGCTACAAGGGTCAGACTTCTTTGAAGACAAGTAATTAACATTAAGGCTTTTTCTTCTCACAGACCATCATTAATTCCATCTGGTTTGGTTACGATGTGAAGAAGGCAGTGGAAGAGCCCAGAATTCATGATCAGCTGTTTCCCAATATCACGGAGCTTGAGCAGCAAATAGAGGAGGTTGGTCTCACTAGAGCCATATGGGAACTTGTATGGGCTGGGTTCCTAGTCCTGGGAAGGCAAGCACTGTGGAGAATCATCAGGTTTGGCCCAATGTTCCTAGATGAGCAGTAGTAAAGCTAGGTCTAGTGCTGGGTCACAATAAGCTGTTCAAAGTGTACCTTTAGTCTCAGTCACACAGGTGTGAAGCCAATGCATTGAAGAGTGACCTGTGTCACTGCATCTGCTTGCAGTGATGTTTGGCACAAAGGACTTGCAACACAGCAAACCACATCAGAGCCCAGACCATCCAGCAGTCTAAACCCAGTCAGTCTCAGGGAACTCTTGTCCTGTTGTGTAACCTCATTATGAATCTGGACGGCCTGGCCCAGAGCTAGCAAGGGGGGATGCCTAGAGGGAACTGGGAACTGACTTGAAAATAGCAGAGATCTCAGCACAGTACTGTCAGTCTGAGAGCTGATGGCAAGGTCTGCCTTGCTCTCCAGACCACTCACCTGAGCTGGCAGCTTCATTCACCCTGAGAAACTACACATCCCAGAGGCCTGAGACAGGTGCAGGCTTTGTACATCTCTCATCCTGTGCCTCTGTATTTGGGAAAACAGTTCTACATAATGCATTTTTCTTACCAAACTGTGCAGAAGGCTCTCTGTTAATAAGCTTATGAAGGTAACAGCTGAGATATCTGCCAGCACTGGGGAGGATGCCCTGCCCTCTACAAGTCCTGTGTTTTCCAGCACTACCAAACAGGATCCATCAATCCTGGCTGTTAGTGTGTGAATATCTGTGACCAAGAATGGTATTGGTAACCCACACTGAGCACCACAAATATCATATCTTCTGAATTCCCCTTCTTCAAAAGCAGGGCATCCCAGAAAGCAAAGGGCAGAGGAGGAACAACGTGTAGATTTAGCCCTATCTGACACAGGCACCGCACACCTGGGTGGTTGTGGGGGATGCAGGCTGCAGCAGGTGCAGTTTCCTGCCGCGTTGTGCTCAGGCAGTTGTGCATTGCAGGGCATAGAGCAGCAGCTGAAGCAGAGGAGGCACGACACAGCGCGGGTGAGCGGCGGCGCGGTGGTGCAGGCCATCCTCAGAACGGAGCGCGGATGGGCTGCGGCCTCCGACTCACGGAAAGGGGGCTTCCCTGCAGGCTACTGACCTGGCTCAGCTCCTTCTTTCAGTGGTCTCGTGACACCAAGGTGTGTTTGGGGGGAAGATCCTTTAGATCTGCAACTCAGGGACTTCTCACAGGAAAGAGAACACGTTTACCTGTGATTCTGTTGATGGAACTGGGACAGTTCTCTACAGCCATGACCGAAGTGCCTCATGCCACAGCCGTCTGCTAAGACAGGCACGTCCACCAGGACGTGCAGTACTTACTTGAAGAGTCTGTTCTGCCTTGAAGAGTTTGTTCCCTGCCTCCTCTCCATCCCATGAAGACAGATTGGGTGCCTAGTTTCTGCAGAAGGTCCAGCTCACTCAAGCTGCTGGAAGCGTTTCCCCTGCACGGTGTCAGCTACCAGGAATGTCCCTGTCACTGCTAAAGAAGATATTTGTTTCCTGTTGAGTAGGTGGGAGTTACAGGACTCTGGGACTGGTTTTTCTAAGTTACAAATTAATAGATCTGTGCCATAGCAGGAAGCCCAGCTCTAGACTGGGATAAGCCAAACTCACCACTCTGTTAACAAAAGATGTTTCTGCATTTCACCCAGTTGATTTTTGGAGTTGAGCGGGGAAATGGGGAAATGGCTTCAAACTTTTTTGTATTTCTGTTGAGAAGGTCTAAAGGGAAGATGCTACCTGTAAAACTCTGAGCACAACTAAAATAAATACGGAGTCACACATTTTCCTTGCTTGCACAGTTGCTGTGAAAAGGGATGGTAAGAGTCTGTGTGAAAGAAGGTCTTCTGAGATTTTTGTCTTTTCTTCACTGCTTTGATGAAGTCATGAGTAAACAATAATAGTTACATATCCAAAGCCAGCTCATTTTTCTCCACTTTGCTTTTTATCACGTCGTACTGCAGGCATGATATACCAGAGTTTGGGGAAATGAAACTTCTAAGAAAGGGCACACTGCAGCTACTCTTGTTTAAAGGTAAGTTACTATTAACCAGACTTAGTGAGCTCTCAGAAATCCCTACTATGGAGCAGCTGAAAGTGTTTGTACCTGCATGAGGGGGTTTGGTACTCGCCTACCGGCATGGACCAATACATTAATCACAAACTTAGCCTAAGATCAAAACCAAATGATCCAGGATGTCGTCATGCTCTAGTGGTGTTTTTGAAATCCTTGATACACAAGTGGCAGTAAGTTAACTCATCTGTTTGGCTTGTTGAAACTTCCTGTCAGTTTGTAAGAACCTTAAAATACAGAAGAGAAAATGAAAGGCTGAAGTTTTGGGCATCATGCAACCTCTTTCCTACAAGTGTCTGGAACTGAGGAGAGCCCAGTTTCACAGAATAAAGTGATAGCTAGGTGATGCTTAAATCAGAGTCATGACTTCGCCATACATATTTGCTTATATCATTTGACCCAAATGAGTAGCTTTTACCAACATGCCCTGGGGTGTGCTCTGGCTCCTTTTCCTGAGCTCTTACTGGTGGTGCTGCATTAGGCGCAGCAAAGGCAGTGATTGTAAATGACCTCTAGTCACTGTGTTCTGTCTTGTTCCCTCAAGAGACCAGTTTGGGGCCAAGTCTGTGTCCTCTTATTGCTGACCTGAGACTTTCACTTTTCCACTGCTTATAATTCCATCACTGGTGTTCCTCATTGTCAGGCTGCCTTTGCAATTGGGACTAGCTGAGTTTTTTCTTGGCTAGGTATGACCTGGGAAATAAATTACTGCACAGCAAAATAAGCTTATTGAAATCTTACAGTCACTACAGTTAGTCCAAAACTGGAAAGGAACTGATTTCTGGGAAATGCCTGTTGAACAATCATGGTTTCTGGAACAGGTCTGAGTGGCTGATGCTGGGCTGACCCTTAACAGTTCATGGTGCAGGAGTTGTTCTTATGTTCCTGAATTTCTTCTTGCTAGTCAGAAAAGTCCCCTATTACTTATAACCTGTGTTTAAAAACTTTCCCTGGGGAAAGTCTAAAACACTTCTAGTTACGACTGTTCTTATATAAATGTGTTTGAATTCTTGACTCTGCAGAAGTTGATTTGTTTGGTTGTTTTTTAGCAGTATCACTGCAGAGAAGTGATTTGTTAAACTGTGCTATAGCTTGTACTTAGATCCTACTTTTTTTAAAAGGGTTTTGGATTCTTCTGCAAGTTGTAATTATCTGCATCTCATTTGGACATATCTGTACCCAGAGCAGGCACTTCTACCACCTGCTACATCCCACTACTCACCCTGCATTGGGGCTGTCTGTGCATCAACAGCCAGGTGTCAGTCAGTGGTTCCTGCTGTGTAACTTCCAACAGTACCCTCCAGACAACTCAGCTGATGGCATGTTTCAGCTGCAGGGAAAAGTCTTCTGGATAAGACAAGAGGGAATTACTTTAAACTGAAAGAGGGTAGATTTAGGTTACATATTCAGACAATATTCTCGACTGGGACAGCAGTGAGGCCCCAGCAGAGGTTACCCAGAGAAACCATGGCTGCCCCATGGCTGGAAGTGTTCAAGGACAGGTTGGTTGGCACTTGGAGCAACTGGGCCTAGTGAGTGACATCCCTGCCCATGACGGGGTTCAGAAGATGATCTCTGAGGTCCCTCATCATTCCATGTCCCACCTTCTGAATGCAACCACCTGGCTCTGCTCCTGGGTGCACACAATGTGTTGGTGTGAGCTGCCTTGCCCTGGTGCAGGACACGGAGAGCAGGACACGTTCCAGGACTGATTCCAGCTGATGTGAAAGGAAGCTGTACCATTAAAAGGCAATTCAGACCATGAGCTGGAGCGTTCACCTCTTGCCCCTATTCTTCAGTCTGACATTACCACAAGTTTCTTTTGGCAACCATCCAGCCTCTGCAAGGGAGCAAAACTCAGATGTGAGAGACAAGTGGCACGAGCTGCACCATTCCTCAGCTTCTACAGTGGCATATGAGGCTCCAGAATGAACAACTGTTACTGCTGGAAACATCTGCATGGAGTCCTCTCTGCTTGTGTGATAGGATAAGCAACAGATACGGAGGAGAAATTCCCAGAGAGGTTTAAAAACACTTTATTAAAAGTATAACTTTAAGACTTCATTAGAAAATAGAGCAACCTCTGTACAATGATGCTTTAAAAGTCCATGTAAGTTGATTTCAGTACAAAAATAATGCTCTCTTGTTGGGAGGAGCAGGAATGTGAAGAGACCAAACTGAGAGGCTCTTGACTCAAGCAGACTTCAGCAGCTGTGAGGAGGTGGCAGGGCAAGAGCAGAGGTGCCAAAGCAGGTACAATCTCTCAGCTTCACCATGTGTTCTGCTAGGGAGGGCTGCAAGACTGGAAGTCCCTGCCACACTGACAGATCTGCACACTCATTCCTTTGTGTCTTGCAAATTAAATCTGTGATGGGTTTTTAAACTGCTCCACTGGCTCACTCGCAAAGTTAATAGCAAAGCAGCTAAACTGCAGTGAGTACTGAACTAAAGATAATATTCCCATGTCTTTGTGGTGGGAAGTAGCTGTGATACTACTGCATTGGAAAGGTGATAGGCTGGAGTACTGCAGGGTGCTTCGTCCTAATGTGTGTCAGAAGCAAAGGTAATGGAAGACTTGGTGACTTGGGTTTTCTGTAGTGAAACATGATGGAGAGGGACCAGAGCACTGCTGAAGGTGGCCCTGAAGCCTAACAGGGAAGCCAGGAGTGCTCTCCCTATCTCCAGCCAGTGCCACTCTCAGTTGCTGAGTGTAAATTCTCGGCTCAGTGGGGTTAGCTGGAAATAACTACGGATCTGTCCAGAGCCAGCATCCAGTCTGGTCTGTGTGTCTGGTGCTGTGGCAGGAGCTGCAGATGGTGTCTGGCACCTGTCAGTGCTTCCCCTGGCAGCTCTCAGTTGGGTGTTATTTCTGACACCAGAATTGATGAACCCAGGAACTGGTAGCTGGGGAAAGGCAGTTAATCAAGATAGAAAACTTCAGCAAATTAAATAGATTTGGTTTCTTTGGTAGCCATAGTCAATGTAACCCCTTCCAAATGAACATAAACACTGCCCCTCATCAGCCTTTGGGTCTGTTTCCTTTCCCATTCAGCAGCACTGTGGTGCTGCCTCGCAGGGTGTCAGGCCACTTCCACGGTGTGAATGAGCACCTCTGATTTCTTCCTGAATTGGAGGATTTAAGATGAATTCCACTTGGACAAGGAGGGAGTGGGGCCGTGCATGGAGCTGGCTCCATCCATGAGTAATTTGATTCCAGCTGCATGATTAAGTGCTTGCGGTTACGACCTGGTAACTCAGCAATCACTCACTGATAGAGCAGGGGCTGTGCTGCAGTCCTTGGTGTACAACTTCTGAAGGGAAACACATGTCTGGCTCTGGTCAGCTCCACTCGGACCATCACCAAAATGCAAGTGAAGGCTGAGATTTCAGTAAATTAATGGCTTTATTGGACAGGTTTTGTGGGTAAAAACATTGGCCTTGTTTTAATTTGTGTCTTTTAATAGTGTGTGCTTGTTGTGATGTTTACAGAGGGATTCTATTTGTTGGAGAACTAGGAGTCCCATGGGCTCTGTGTGTGAGGGGGAGGGCTCTGCTAGTGCCTGGCTCTAGTTTGATTCTCTTTCAGACACACACACAACACTGTGCCCACAGGGCAATCAGGCTCAGAAGCTTTCAGAAAATGGAATTTTGGAGGATTCTGGGAATTTGACCCTGCACATTTGAAGAGCTTTGGGGGTTTTAGGTTTTACTTTCTTAAACGTTTGATTCTCTTGGCTGTTTTGAGCAGGACAAGGTTATGGATTAATTGCAAAAGACCTTTTGCATCCAGGTGCATGAGTCCACGTCTCTTCTCCAAGTTTTCTCTGTCTGTGATAGTTCTTAGAGTCCTACAATGCCCTCCTTGTGGTCTGAAGGGAACACTAGAGACTCGCTGTTGTAAACAGGGATCTGAAGGGTGTAGGATATGGGAGAATTCTGCTAATGACTGATAGTGCTGCATCACTTCTCAGCAGTCCTGGTGTTTGCCTGGCCAGGCTGAGCTCAGGGCTACAGATGACATCTCCTAATCACGTATACTTTGCAATTTGAAGAAGGTTCTAAAGTTTCCAAAAACAACACTTCCAGGCACTGCCAGGCCTTCCTGACCTGCTTTCCCAAAGAGCAAGGTACCGCCATTGAGGAGGGAGAACTGGCACAGACTGGACTTCTCTCACCACAGGGAGAGGCACCTCCAGGGAGCTCAGCTGAAGCCTGTTCATCCCAGGAGCAGGGAAATCACACACCCCCATGGCAGGCTGTTCTCAGAGTCACCGTGTGCAGGGCTGGAGGAAGTGTTGGTGCAGTCACCCTGAGCCTGTGGGGTCCTTTGCACCCCTGAGGCACAGAGCAGCAGGCAGGGCAGCACTTGTGCCATGGTGTGATTCCATCTGCCACCTTAGGGAAAAATTGGGCTGCTTTGGATGGGAAAACTGAGAGGGGGAGTGTGGAATTTTGATCTCTTCCCTTTCCAAACCCACGCTCTAAGCCTGAATGCTTCCGATTTTAAAATCCTGACCCCACAGATGCTTCTTATTCATAACTAAAATAGATACGTATTTCACACTGCTGAGTCCCAGCAATAAGCTTATTGTGGAACAGCCTGAAAGAAACCAAGACTCCATGAGGAATGGAAGATACAGTTGGGGCCATTTCACAGTGTTCTCAGTGGGGTTTGGACCAATTTTCCTTTCCCACTTTGTATTTTCTCATTCTAAGTAACTGATGTGCTCAAGAAATATGTTTTCTGTGTATCACATAAGTAATGGAAGATGTAGCTCTAAACAAGGCTGGCTGACCTCTCCTTGTATTGCCTGAGGGTGGCCTGCAGTCTACTGGAATTAGATGTAATAACAGGCTTTGCCCATGCTCCAGGAGACATCCTGATAGGAACAGGCAATTATGGACATGTCCAAGCAAAGTATATTCTGAATCTCCTGTGGCTTTGTGAATTGTGATGGCATTTCATGCTAATATCCAGCAGACTTCCCCAGCTTCCTTTTATCAGAGTAAGCAGAGATGCATTTTCCTTCCTTAGAAATTCCCTGTACAACATTCATTGCAAATTTATCTTTCTTTTCTTTATGTCCTCTTCCCAGCAGGCCAGTCCTAACCTCCTGTGGAGGGAGAGAAGAGGAAATGGAGTGAATGGGGCAGGAGCCTGAGGTCTTAATGTTGCCAGGTGTGAAACTGTAGGATGTGTGTGTGGAGTCTGGTTGAGAAAGTGAGGTTTAAACAAGAAGGAGGTGAGCCAGAGGCAAAATAAAGATTACCCAGGAGAGTTACAGAAGCAATCTGGTTCCCACCAAGGCTACTCACCCTACTGAAAGGCTCCTCGAATAGGACACTGTCACCCTGGGTGTGCATGACAGGAGCTGAAATGGCGTGTTCCAAGTCATAGCCAAACCACAGCTTGTTTATAATCGCCTGCAATAAAACAAATCCCATGCTGCCCAACTGGACATAAAACCTGGGCTGTCCAACCCAGGCTGCAGTGAGCCAGACCCACAGTCCTAACAGCCTGGTCTCCTGCTTTCATGGTGACCAATACTAGATCCTTGGGGCAAGTAAAAGAATAGGATGAACATGTAATACTTCCCAGAATGCTTTCCCTGGCCTACAGCCTGCAGCCTTTAGTGACTTCTAAATTGCAAATTAAAAAAAGCACCAAGGAGTCAAGATCTGAGGAGAGCTGAGTAGAAAAGCAGGTGGGACTGACCATGGCTAGCAATCTGGGAGGGCTGAAAGAACTGGCAGCTTGCTGTGGGTTTCACTTACCATGGTGGTAGCACTGATAATCCAACCCCCGCCAGCTCCTCCGATCACCAGCATGTCTCCTGACTTGGAGATGAGGATGGAAGGCACCATTGCTGAGGGAGGCTTCTCTCCTAGAGCAGAAGCAGAGATGTTATTCTTTCCATGTGGCTCTAAGCAGGGTAGGAGGGACACAAGTTCATCTACCTTGCCTTTCTTTTGTCTCCCACAGAAAAACAAGCTGCTGCTCCTTCTTCAAGATGCTCAAGACTTCCAGAAAAATTTCTTTGTACTGGAAGTCTGTCTCCCAAGAAACTGGGACCTTTATGACACAAGCTAAACAAGCTTCTCTTGATGCAGGACAGGGCATCCTACAAGCATTCAGGACTTGCTGCAGCTCATCCAACCAGATGAGGAACCTTAGCAGAAATCCTGCCACGGCAGCACTGGTGTCCTCTCTCAGGAGGCTGAGGGAGATGCAGCAGGGACACCTTATGGTGTCTCCACCAAGACTCCTGTGTCACAGAGCTCGGTGCAAACCTGTAGCAGCTCTATAATTAGAATCATAGACAAGCCTAAAATATCAGCAGGCTTGTCTTAGTAGTAGCTTCTTTACTTCTTCCCTTCCCATCAGTCAGTGATCACCTTCAGCATTTTTTAACCTCTGATTGCTCTGGTTAGAAACCATGTTTCCATACAAGGGGATATGTGAGTAGACACAGACACAATACAGGGCTTTATTCTCTTTTAGTCTGAAATAAACTTGCTCTCATCCAGATCTAGGAAAGGAAAGAGTACCTGCAGTTTACAGGTAGTCCCTCCCCACTTGTTCACAGCCGGTGTATCCATCCCCTGGCCCTGTGCTTTATTCTGAGGATGAGGATGCTCACCTGGTTTAATGCTTCTGTTTGCTATGCAGAAGTCAGCAAGTTCATTATTTAAAATTATCCCAGTTTGGTTAGAATACACAAAGGAGCCAAACCTGCAGGGAGGAAAGATTAAGCCTTTCAGTGCCCAGGGTTCTCCTGTTGTGAATGACGTTAACTGCACATGGCACCCTGTGGGTAACTTCTGTCTCCTCCCAGCCTGCAAGTGTCACAGTGAAGGTGTCCAAAAGGAATTTGTGTTGCTGCTGATGACAGAGATAAGTTCCCTGTTACTGTAGGGAATTTGCTCAACCCACAGAAATTCAGCAAGAGCCTCAGCAAGCTCTTGCATCCTCCTGAGTTATGATGGTACTTGAAGATGATGATCACAGATTTTGCTGTCACATGAAAAAGGCATTCACAGCTCAGAAGCTGCCTAAACCAGTGAAACCCAAGGGTTTTGCATTTCTGGCACGCAGCCCTTGCAGCTGCCCTGTGCACCTGCCACATGGCCTGTGTGACTGTTACCGAGCCCTGGGCCACTCACGGGTAGTTGATGGTGCTGGTGGCAGACACGGCGCTGCCGTCTGCAGCGAGCACAGAGATGTGGCTCGTGCCCATACTTTTGTATTTGTCGTTGTAGAGCGACTCCAGCAGGTTGTAGTGGCTGTGTGGGTGGTCACCACGAGCATCTATCTGCTGCCTCACAAACTCAGCAAACTGGTCAGACAACATGGTCCCCACAGGCACCTGCAAGCACAGCAAGGACACTGAACTGGTCACCAAAGCACAGGCATGTCTTTGGGCACAGGGAAGCTTCAGGAACTGAGCCCCAGTAGTGAGAGCTTGGGGCCCTGGAGTGGCAGCATTCAGCCCCAGGCCACTCTCATCCCAGAAAATGGACCAAGCTCAGCACTGAGGCACCTCAGCATTGGCATGAGCATGTGCACATCCTTTGTCAGACAAGTGAGTGCCAGCCTACAGCTGAAGCTGCAGAGTAAACCGCCTGATCCTGCCTCTGCCTTGGCCAACTCAGCTGCATTGCTCTTCAGTAGCAGCTCTAAGTATTTTCTTTCCTTCCAGGCTGCAAAGCAGGAGCATGTCAGAGCATTGCTTGGTGCTGTAGCACTGTACCCACACACCATGGAGCTCACCTGAGTTTCAGAGAAGGCTGGGTCCCTCATGTGGGGTCTTAGCATGTTGCCAAACTTCAGGGCCTCTGCAATGCGATGATAGGTTTCTACCTTCTCCTCAGGTGTTGCCAGTGGTGCTTTATGGAATTTATATGCTATGGAGCAGGATGAAATAGTTTTGTTAATAGACCCAAGGCAATGTTTTTTCAAGAAGCGTAAAAAAAAAAAAAAAAGTTGTAAGGAGTCTCCTCTTCCCACCCCAGTTCTTACCAAGTTTCCCCTATGCTTTAGCAGAAACAACCAAGTACTAATTTCCACTATGACTTCAATTTCTTTTGAAGCATTGGGAAAGTCGTGCATCCTTTGGCCTTTGCAGCAGCTATGGTAATTCTGACCCACTGTACAACTGAACCAGTTCATCTTCCTGCTGCATAGCATGGTCACATTGCTGCTTTGGGCCCCATTCTGGCTCAACAACTCCATTTCTGCCCATTACATTTTATCACTCTGGAGCAACGCTCTGAAAATCTTTTGCTGACCCCTTTCCATTAGGAATTTACCTTCCAATACCTTGAGGATGAACATGAGCACTGCACCTCCCATGGGTGGTCCTGGAGCGAACACCTTGATGTGGTTGTTCAGGGTGATGTTCAGAGCTGAGGACACCTCTGCTTTGTATGCCCGAAGGTCCTCCTGTGAGAGACTGGACCCTTCAACAGAGAACCAGGAGCTGCCATTAGCACAGCAACTTCTACTGGTGCTGTGGGCTGCCTACATCAGAGCCTTGGTAAAGCTTGTGAAGAGCCATCCCCATACACCCCAAATTCCTTCCACCCAGCACAGCACTGCCATCACACATCCTCATGTGCTGCCAAGCCCCAGGATGTCACAAAACCTAAAGGAGTCAGAGGGACCAGGGCATGAGCACTGTGGGCAAAGGCCAGAGCTGTGGGTGGTCTCAGCCCTGCTTCTGGGCCTGAATTACAGGAATTGGGGAAAGGTGGCCTCTTCCCATGTCAGGTACAATCCCAAGTGACAAGGAAATGGCACGTGTTGTCTTTCCCCTGGTACAGGCTCACTGTGAGTCAATGGCTGGGAGAAAGGCCTGTGTATCAGGACTGCCTGTAGCTGTTACCTACCAGCCTTCCTAGCATCCTCCACCAGGGCCATTCCTATCTCTCCCTCATAAAACGCTGCAGCTCCGTGTTCTGCTACAGCTTGCAGTGTTTGCTGCAGCGCTCGCCACCGGAAGGTCTCCCCAAGCTTCAGAAATCTTTGACCATCACATAGCAGTGGGCTGTCAAAGAAGAACATTCATCACTTTTGCAGCATAAGCTTGTTCTTCCCCAAGGCCAATGACCTCTTTTTCCTACTGAGAGCTGATCTGGCTTATGTATGTTGTGTACTTTCCAAAGCAGTGCTACACTGCAGCCTCTTTGAAAAACCCACTTCTGTGATTCTCTCCCACTCCACACTAAGTATTCCCCGAGGACAAATCACAGCAGCAGGCTGTGCTCCACGTCAGCATGTCAGAGAAAGGCTCTGAAGCTGAGGGAACAGTGGCCCTCACACTGCAGTTTTATTCATAGATCTTACCACAAGCTTTTCCCCGGAGCAGAGAAGGCTGGATGATGGAATATTTTGTCCAGAACTGGGGAAATGACAAGTGGCTCTGAAAGGAGCTTGATGGTTGGTTCAAACAGGGCTTTCCATGGTAAGCGGCCATGTCGCTTATGGGCTTCCTCGTACCCACGGAGTTCTCCGGGCACGCCAATCCAGCGGGGGCCTGAGGAGCACAACAGCAGTGTCACACCCAGTAACTCACTCACTTGGGGGTTCCAACTCTCTGAAAGCTCTCCAATCGAAGTATGAGTTGATAGAGGCAACCAAGGCTTCTAAACGCAGGCTTGGTTTGTTTATTACCATTTTCTGCTCGTGTATTTCGCTGTTACTGAACAGCAGGGGTATAGAGAGGCTGGAGCCAGGCCTGAGGTGTGCTGAAAGCACAACAGGAAACTGGCACATGCTGCAGGAAGGGAGGTGGCAGCTGGACAGTGGAGAAATGGCACTCATGGGACCTGGTCAAACACCAGAACAAGGGAAGCTGTGAAGTTCTCCATCCCTGGAGAAATTAAAAAATGTGACAGGACAAGACCCTGAGCAGCCTGAGCAACACCTGACATAACCCTGCTTTGAGCAGACCTCCAGCCATCCCTTCCAACCAGAGTTGCTCCTAATTCCTTTTCAGGCTCTTCCAAGGATAAGAACATCTCCAGAATCTAGGACACACCCTAGAAGATAACATTCTAGGGAAGGAGAATTAATGCAGTAAGAAATGTGGAGAGATCCAAGATGTGCTGCTAAAGCAAGAGTACCTGAGCCCAGCAACTCAATCCCTGATAAGCCAGCGTGCTTCCCCAATGTATGGACATGGGCAAGAACACGAGATTGATTTTGTTTCCAGAAAGCTATTGAACTTATTTTTCTCTGTAAGAACTCCTGGGGAATGAGAGCTTTGGGAAATCCAGTCTTGAACTGCTGACTTCTTATGGAGAGAAGTTACATTGTGATTTCTCCTCATGCTGGCTCCCCATTGCCTCCCTGGTCAGGTTGCCAGTGTTATTACCAAACAGGAATTTTTATGTACCTAGTATTTTTTCTTACTTTTGCAAAAGGCAATCCAGGTGGAGTGTGTGAAACTAAGAAGAACCCCAGATAAAGTCAGAGAAGTGCTCAGTTCCCCACCCTGAGCTCTGTGCACACCAGGAAGGCATACAGCTCTGGCCCAGGCTGTGTCCTTACCAATGGGGAAGCCAGAACCACAGGCAGACAATAAGTTGTGAGGAAACACTTGTGGGACTGTCTCGCGGGCGTTGATCACCTCGACTGCTCCTAGAAAGAAGAAGTGGGAAATGCATAACACTGTCTTCCTGAAGCAGGTGGACATCACACTTCAGTCAGCTGTAGCACAGCACGTGCTGCTGGCCCAGAGCTGAGCTGCTCTGGAGCCTTTTGCCAGATGTGCCAAGTGCACCTGCAGGGTCAGGTATCGGTACAACTTGTCCTTGACTCCTGTGCTTTTATTTAGAGCAGATCAAGCAGTCCCTACTTAAAGGTACTGCAAGTCCAGGGAGAAGGCCAGGGCTTGTGTCCAGCCAGCAAAGGTTCCCCCCAGGGTTCATGGGCTGGGACATGCTGCCTCACACCTGCAGGTTCCTGCACTTCCTCTCCAGGTGGGACATGTCAGAGATATAATGTGAACCTCATGCTCCTGGGAGGGCCATTTACCAAATGATGATGAGGCAGGGCCATCATATTTAAAGCAGAATGGTGATACTGAACGACCCTCTATATATCAGAGAGCTTGAAAGTACGAAAACAAACCCAAACCCAAACCCCCACTTGCATACACTCATATTTCAGGTCTAGCCTATCATTTTGCCTCCTTCTCTGCCTCATGTTTATCTGTACCCATCACAGTCCACAGAGTCAGATATGCTGCAGGGGCCCACAGTGCTCCCTGGTGTACCAAGCACCTGAGCTGTGCACGGCCACGGGCAGCTCTGTGCAGTAACATAACCCAGGTAGCAGAGGAGGATTGTTGTCAGGAAACAAACTTCCATGGCTCTGCCAAAAGGAAAAAAAAAGAAAAATATAGGCATTCTGCCAAAGTAAGCTCTTGCATAAGATACACCCAAACATTTCCAGATTTGTGACTCTGTGAAACTACTTGGCAGGGGTTTTAAAACTATGATATTGTTACTGTGTTCATTGTTGATATTACTATTAGATATATAAGCTCTGGGGCTCTTTGGAAGCCAAGACTTAAAAAACCCCACATTAAAAACATAAAAGCAAGAAAACAACACTAGGGTTTGAGCCAAACACAGATAGACACTGACCATTGCTAGGTTTAGATTTCTGAAGTGGAGGTGCATCTCCTGGGACAGGAAGTCTCAATGCTGCTTTGGGGAGTCACACCAGCACTGGTGACAGCAGTGTGAGACACAGCCCAGTATCAACAGGCACTGCTGGAGCTGCTGGGGTAGGACAAGCCCCTGAAGCCCCATCCCAAGGCCTCAGCTGAGGCAGTGACAGCCCAATACTGCCAGCCCCTCCTGCCCGCTTCCCTCAGCCACTCACACCTGGCTGCAGTCAGCTGTGTGCCTTTGAAATGTACTTAGGGATTGCTTTGGAGGGGGAAGGAGAGGCAAACTCAGTTCATTTTATATCAAAGCTCTTTCCTTCACACACACACATTATTGCTGTGAAATGACAATCAATCACAGCTCCCTGTGGTGGATGCTTTGGATTAAGAGCACAAGTGTGGTTTGTGATGTAGCTTTTATATTCAAAATACTGCTCTGAGAGAACAGGAAGGATTCTGATTTCTCCACAGCAGTTTTGTGTCTGCAGAGGGACAAGGCACCATGGAGAGGCCAGGGTAGGCCCATACCTGTGCTGGCATTATAGATGGTAAATATGACCCCACCACCCAGGCCTGAACTCTGAGGGTTCATTACTGAAGTGCAGATCAAGCCAGCAATGGCAGCATCCACAGCTGTGCCTCCACTTTTCAGGATGTTCCTGTGGTGGGAAGGGAAGAAAAAAGACAATGTAAAAATCTAGCAATGTCAGAATGGAGGAACTATGTGAAAATGCCTCCCTGGAGCCCCTGCAAGCCCAGCTTGAGGAGAGCAGCTGGAGAAATATACTGGCAGCAGTGTGGGGTGTGAGAGCACAGAGGGGCACCTTCCCCTGCTGGAGTGAGAAGGAACAATTAGAGGGAAAGAAAGGAGAATCCGCAGGAGGAGAGAGCAGCCAGGGGCCAGACCTGTGTGAGGCTGGGCTTGCTCTGGGCAAAGAGCTGTGGGGCAGAGAGAACTGCAGCTGCTCACAAATGCTGTGGACAAAAACGGACAGCAAGGAGTCCTGAGACATGGAGAAGGATGCTCTCAGCACAGAAGAGGGCTTTCCACATCCTAGGAACCAAACAACCGACTTCTAGCTCCCCAAATGCCATTGCTAATAAAGGCATATGCTGATCCCTGGACAGGGGCACTGAAGTGGGAACACTGGGTCCATGTGAAGCAAACTCTCAAGACTCCCTGTCAATTAGCACAAAGTCACTTCATTGTTCCTACAGTGTGACTTCCTGGGCGTATTAGCACAAAAATGCCCCACCTTGCTCCCTGTATTCCCAAAGACAAAACCAACAAAGAAACAAAAAACCAAACAGGAAACAAACCTCCCAGCTGCTTCTACCAAGGCACAACTACATGAACGAACACACAGGCATTAAGGCAGCCTCTTGCTGCTGACAGCAACGAGGTTCTGTTAGAGAAACGAGTCTCAATAAATGCTTCCCTCAAGGACATCTGAAAAACATCTTTCCTTTGCAGTGGAAATGAGGTGGCGTTTCCTGCACAGCCCGCCAGTAGCCAGCACTGTTGTTTGCTAGAAAGGTTCCTAACTGTTTTGTTGGGTTATTGCTCAGATAAGGCAAAGCCAGAGGGGAAACTGGAATAGTTTATTAATTGCAGTGCAACTGCTCCCAGAGTTTACATGGGAACACAGAGCGCACATAGACTGGTGTTTGTTTTATGTTCACTGATATGGCTGGGACCTGCTGGGTCCGAGAACAGGATGCTGCCAGCAGGCACACTGATTGTGGCTTTCCTTTGTTTCCCTAAGTGCCCCGGAACCATTGCCTGTAAGGAAATGACATCTGGACAAGTAGGAATAAAAGAAATAGTAGGGAATATCAGGCTCTCTGTTTGGAATCTGCATGGCTTTTGGCCTCCTAGGATCTCCCTGGCTGTGGCTCTGAACATGGAGACTGAGGCTCAGGCTTGCCCATCCAATACCACACCAATGTCCCTGGGAGGTGTTTTTCTGAAACTGAAGCTGTTAGTTACTGACCACGGAAAGGAAGGACACGAGGGCTTCCTAAAAAACTGAGTCACCTCTGCAGAAGACCCAGACAGCCTGTTAGAAAGTTGGAAAAAGGGGAGAATTACTGTGCAGGGTCACCCCAGAGCCCCTGGATAATGGGCCATGAGGCAACACGTGTACAAAGCCTGGTGATGGGGAAACCCATGGTTCTGGAGATGAAAAGCAACTTTAAAAATAAGCTTGGAGATGGTGTAGTGCTCATTTCAATGCAATGCATTAAGACGTTAAGATCAGGCACATTTCCCAAAGCCTGAAAAGCACCAGATTCTCACCCAAATTCACAGCACATTCACACTGGCCTCCAGCCTTGACACTTTTCATTCCAGCCTCTCCAGAGACTGAAACTCAACAGAAAATACACTGAGCTGACTCTTGTTGTGTCACACGTGGCTCCCTGTGCATGGCTTACTCACTACCAGTCAGAGACTGGCCACTTCCCTGGAAGTGATGCCTGGGGAATTTAGGGCCATTATATATAGCAAAACCATAACTGGATTTATGTCCTATTACTTGGCTCCCTTTAGATGGATTTCTGCTGCAATGAGCTTAATTATAGTGCAAAATCCTTAATCTATGTGTGGCACCTTACTGGATCTTTCTAGAGATACCAGTGCTGCAGCTGACAAGATCTGATAACAATGTTTTGTCCCATATCCTTCCTGCCACTTAGTTTCAGCTTTAGGGCTTAGTCATTAATGGAATTTCCTTATAATAAGGAGCAGAAGAGGGTGTTAACAACCAAGTCCCATTCCAGCAGTAGCAAACAGGGAGTCACCTTCCCTGGAAGGGTGAATGATGGGACATTGTTCACAGCAATGATGAGCTGTGCTGGACTGCAGACCAAGCCCGCTGTTCTGCCCTAGGCCAGAGGGAGTCCTGAAGCCCTTTTAAACACACCAGAAATGCTAAAGTATTAAATGGTATTGACTTTTTTTTCTGCTAAAGAAGGCTGGGGACTGGGAGACCACCCATTATATAGCAGCTGCCTCCTTAGAGCAAAAGCAACAACCATTGCTGTAAAAAAGGGCCAGTTACCAAATTTAAAACGTACAAGAAGGGAAACCAAATCCTTTGGGATACAAACATACTTCAGAAATCTGCTGGGCCATCACTGAAAAGGATTTTGCATCAGATTCTCTGGCTAGAACTGAGCTTCCCAGGACAGCAGATGTTTTCTGACTGTCAAGGTCTCACCACTCTCGCCCTCCCCACCATCCTGTTCCCCTGGGGGGTGTTGATTTCAAAGAAGGTCAGCTCGCCTTGCTGCAGTGAATCCCACTGCTGGGAATGAACATTTTTCCTAAATCCTTGACCTAATACTGGCTCTTGCTTCTGCCATTTGGGAAACAAAGGAATGCGGAGCAGTGGATGACAGAACTCAACAGCACACTGGTAGGGAGTACAGAGTTTTTTGTATGCTTGATGAAAAGAGCCTCTCTCAGGAGGGAGCAAGTGGCTCGGAGTTGGAGGTGAAGTTTGAGTACCTCTTACTATCATAGGGCAATTAGCTCCTGTCTTCTCAGGGTTCTTGACATGAGGATAAATTACTGAGGTGTACTGTGGCACCAAATCCACATCCTTGCCTAAAAACTGCTCTGATTCTCCTTTTAGCCTCCCATCTCTCTTCATCAAAGTGTTTCACTTCATTCAGGGACAAATTTTCTCCCAGGGCAGTGTCCTAGCCTAGACCAGACTGTTGTAGAACATTGCTTTCAGCCCCCAATTTCCAGCAGAAAAAACACAGCAAGAGACCCAACCTCGTTCAGCACTGAGAGCTGGGCACTGATGGCTAAGGAGAAGTTTAGCTCAGGACCTGCCAATAAGGATGGGGACAGGCTAAGGCTCACTGAGATTGCTCACTGTCTGCAGGGACCCAAAAGTTGCATAAAGATTTCAAAAAGTCCAGAGTACGCAAACACAATGTCCAGAGCTGGAAAACACATGGGCCCTGAGGTGTTTTCCCCAATCCACTATCCCACTCATAGAAATACAAGATTGCTCCTCAAGCAAGAGGTTTAGTTCTCAGTAAATTCAATTGATAATTCTATTAGGAACACACAAAGACTCCCAAATGGAAGAATATTAAACCAACAGAGTATCATGTAGTGCCCTAGGAATTTCATTCCTGACAACTCACAGAGCATGTGGTTTGAATTTAAAAGAAACAAGACTTTTTAAATTAAAGAATAAAATTTTTAATAAGTCAGAGGTTAGGTGCTGCTTTTAGATTCCAAGGCTTTAGGCACCTGACCAGTCCTCTGAGCATCCCCTGCACAGATTCCTGTGGGTTGCAGGATGAAGGGGATGGCTGCAGAGGGACAAGCCTGGGGTCACAGCAGGAGAGAGGGTCTGCAAGGTCAGTGGGGAAGAGCAGGGACAAACCAGCCCTGTAGTGCATCTTTAGGGACTGGCATCTAGGGCTGCTTGGCTTTGCCCTGCTCTCACCTTGTTGCTGAAGTGGCACAGGAACTGCCAGTTCACAGGTGGGGACAGCAGGGTCTAATGGCTGAAACTGCTCTCAGAAATGGATTTTATTTCTACTGCTGTGACAAAGTTCCTATGGATGCTAAAATCTTATTCAGCAAAGATGAGGCAGGAGGCTGCTGTATGCTCATCATCTCGTGGTGCTCCCATCAGGGCCCCTGAGTCAGACTTGAGGAAGCCCTCATCCTGCAGAATCACAAGGAAGGTCACAGAGCAGAGCAGGTGGCTCTGAAAGGCTGAGCCCCTGCCAAAGCTCCTCTGCTGTGGCATCCTCGCACTGTCACTGTCATGTCAGACTTCCTCATTCATACCAGTGAGAAAACACCATTTTCTCACCTTGCAGTTTGCTCTGAGAACTAATTTTTGGTGACCATCATGTGCTAAGAGCTTAAAAAGTGGCATACAGGTATAACAGCACAGAAATGTCTGGGAGAAAATGAACAAGATCACATGCAGTACAGAGCATGCAGTAAGCTTCCTGGAGAGAAAAATGTTCTTTCCTTAGAAGCCACCACTATGGGCCAGTGGGATGGAGAAAGAAATACGACAACAACAAGGAAAAGGGAAAATGTTATACAAAGCTTCTGATCCCAAGCTCTCTTGCAGAGGAATATTTTTATAAACAATTTTACTTTTATTATAATCTATTGCAAAAACATGCACAGAAGAAACTGGGAGAACAACACAGGAGTTTGGTTCGTTCCAAGTCTAAGGACAGCATGAAATGAGCACAAAGATTTCCAAGAATGGCTGGAGGCAAAGGATACTGGAAAAAGAAGCAGCAATCATGCAGCAATAAGGGAGTAGAGCTGACCACCAGGCAGAGGGTGAGCAGTGTAGAGCCCAGGCAAAGGAGGAGAATAGCCGTGGCTGGGGAGATCCCAGAGGCTTGGCAGGGCTGCAGGAGAGAGCCTGTGGAGCAGCAGGACCTGATGTACAGTTGCCCCAGGATGGGCAAAAGGGGGAAAAAATGTGATGGGAAGATGGAGCAAGGGCAGGATTTTGTGGGGATCATTGGCAAACTATTTGTAGGAAATTTAAGTCGGTCCATCATGCTGAAAGGACAGCACAGACCTGTAAGCAAGAGGTGCAGCTGCAGCAATGGTGAAGGCTGGGGAAGCCTGTGGAGTTTCTTGCTGAGAGAAGGGAAGGAAACAAGTGAAAGCCCAGCAGCAGTAGCCAACTAGACAAAGCTGCTCGGTTGTCCACTGACCACAGATTTCTGTGGCTCTCATTTAAACATCTTCCAGCTGATTATACACCAAAACAAGTTAAAATTTACAATAGCTGCAAAAACGAATGCAGTGGTTTTCTGCAGCAGATTCTTTGGGCAATCCAGTAATTTATTTTCCTCTTTTTCCATTAATTGTGATTTTAAAAATACTTCTGCTTTCTGAAGAATTAACCTGTGGCTTCACATAAAAAACCCCATCTCATGGCTTGACATATGTGTAGCCACAGTATATTTTCCCCAGCTACTCACAAATGCTGTGCCAGCACTTCATTGCCAGAATCACAAGTGAGACATGGCAAAGTGTGGTAGAATGGCACCACATCTCATTTCACTCCCCCAAATACAAGGCAGAGCACACAGCTCCAGCATCCATCGCTGGAGCATCCAGCATCACGTGTAGCCTGTGCTTCCATCCTTCTGCTTTCATGGATACAGGCATTTAATAATTGAAGGAACAGTAAATTAATAAGGTGGGAGTCAAAATGTTTGAGAGACAAGTTATTACACAAACTGAAGGTGTCCAATCTGGGCATCTAGAGAGCTTTTCAACCTACTTCTTTCTTTCCAAGTGATGTAAATATGTCTTTTGTACTTTTACTGTCTTGGTTTAATTTCAATTAAATCTGCTCTTTGCTTTTGTCTTCATGGCAGACACACTTGCTGCAGGCTTCAGTCCAGAAACACATCCCCAAAAGGATGGGATGCCAGTCCCCCTTTCCCTGCTTTCCTTCCTTGTTTCTGTTGAAGCCAGGCTGCAGCTCTCTGCAAGCTCCTCAAATTTCTGAATTTATTCTAAGTCACTTATCCGACAGACCTACCGTGCCATAAAAAGTAAATTTCTCGCTTTCCCACTTAAAACCAGCCGTGTACCTTGTATACTCCAAATATTTATACCTTCCGAAAGGCCAAAGGTTTGCAGAGTTGCACATTTTTGGGACACTGTACTGACAGTAAGCATCAGCCACGGAGGCAGAGGCTCCGTCTGCTCTCCCGGCTGGAGCCGCCCCAGGAGCAGCATCGCTGCGCAGCCCCAGAGCGGGGACGGGGCAGAAACGCAGCTCACGCCCGTGGTTAGCGCTTGTCCCCTCTGTTAGCCCGAGTCACGCCATGCGCGCCAAGGGAGCCGAGGAGCAGAGCGCTCCGTGCACGTACCGGCCGATGAGGGAGCAGCTCTCGGTGTCAGCAGCCACGGCACCGTGCAGGTACTGCTGGGGACCGCACCTGGCCTGAGTCAGGATGACCACAAGTGTCACTGCCACTGCCAGCACTCCCAGGGTCAGCAGCACCAGCCAACAGATCTTCCCCGTGGACATGGCTGTTCCTGTGCCGCCGGAGGAGCTGGAAGGCGCTCAGTGCTTTCGAGACGGCGCCTGCTTTGCTCGGGGGGAAGTGGATATATCCCGGCAGTTTTGTGAGGGAGGTCCCACTGCAGTGGGCTCTGCCCCCAGCGACTGAGGATTACATTCTTTCTAACATTAAAAGATACTAAAAAGGGAAGGGTGTACTCTTTCTTTCCTACTCTCTTAGGTGTGAGGGACTTTTTACTCTCCTTTATAAACTTTTCTTGCAGATCCACAATCTGCCTTTTTTTTTTGTATCTCTGATGAATACATTTAACACATTCACTCCTGGAGCACTTCAAAGAGAAATCTCCACACTGCTCCTGGCTTCTCACAGCCTCTCTGGCTTCCCATTCTTGACACAAAAATTACCTAACAAAGGTGGCTTACGTGAAACACTGGGAAAATTACCTTAGTCCTACACTGCAAACCTGGGGTGTTTTGTTCCTGTAAAACTACTCAAAGAAGTAAAAGCTGAACACACTATACAAAGAGAGAACCTTCATATTTACTCTTACTTTACCTTATAGTTTATGATAATCCTATTTACTTTTTTCATATTTACATCTTGCCAGTGTCCACAGCATACATGTTCTGTAAATGAGCACAACAGAACAACTGGAATAAAGCAGCACTTTGCAAACGTTGGTGCCCAGAGCTCTGGGGTCCAGCCTGTGCCAGGCAGCTCACTGGGACAGACCTCATCCCTCACAGAGCAGTGATGAGCAGCCGGAATCGCTACCCAGTGCAGCTGACCCCAGCCAGATCTTTAACAGCCTCTTAATTACACAGCTCTCCTTGCACTCGAGAAATTAAAGATAGGGCTGCACATCTGCCCGCTGTCTTTCTAAAAGATGTTACCTGTGATCCTTCCCTGACAGATTTGGGAGAAGGGGAATTCACCTGTGCAGATTTACACATGTATTTCAGAGCAAGTTTTGAACTTGTCCCACTAAACATTATCTTACAACTAAGCAATACTATTTCAGATGTTGTATCTCAAGAAATGGATTTGATAGGCTAATATGGTTTTGTTGTGGTTGTATCTTCTCATAAAGTTATCTTGGGAAACTGAAAATAGTTCAAGAAAAAGGCATGGTTTTGTCCAAGATAAAACCACAGTCCCCAGGTAATAATTTCTTGGTCTCCACACCTCAGTCTCACCTGGCAAATATACTTGGCATGTGTAAACAAGACTCCTCAGCTCTATTGTGATTCTTCACTGCACTCCATTGCAAAACACTGATGGTTCTGTAGAATTTCTCAATCCCTACATGACTTTGATGTTTAGTTTTTGACAAATTACTGTCTAACACTTAAAGAATCATCATCCTGCTGTTTCTGGCAAAGCTCTTCCCTTTAAATTCATCGCAGGGCTGACCACTTAGTACTAATAAGACTCAAGTGGGATTTGACTTTTTCACTTCCATCAAATGCCATGAGAATTCAACTGTAGTCTCTCCAATTTCTTCCAATTTCCAGATCTAGGTTTTAACTCAGCACATCAAACCTTTGCATCTGGAAAACTATCATTGTGCAGTCAAGGAGGAGACCTGGAAGAGGCAAGAAAGGTAAATGTCATCTCCCAGACCAAGGGAGAGGCCAAGGATGGCCTGGGAAAGCCAAGATATAGTTATGAGTATTCCAACTAACAGCTGCCTCTCACAGGAAAATGCATTTGTCTTTTTGATATGGAAATGAAGACTGAGCCTCTTTGTCTCTTTCACTGTGCAGCCTTTACAGTCTTGGTGCAACATTCAACTTTGACCACATGATACTACAAACTCTGCACTGGCCCTCCCATGTCAGAAGCTGCTTAGCAGCTGGGATTCAGGACTTTGACCTCTATTGTTCTGTTTGTTGGTTTCTGAAAACTTTCACATTTGCCATCATTGTCTAGGAGCACAGTTTCTCTTGGCAGAAATCTCCATACATAGCAATTCACTCTCTGGTCTTCTGTTGCTAGCATGAAGGGTTTTGTATGCTGCTTGAAAGGGGACTCAGGTATTTAAAGACCCTTACAGGCTGAGGTAAACCCAGGGAAATTTTAACTAGAACAGAATCATTATTCATTAACTTATAAAAATGCAGAGTATCTTTAAATTGCCCTTTATGTTGTTGGGGTCCTGCTACATCTTTGTCCAAATCTGCAATCAAGAGATCAAATTTGAATATTAGGTAATGTCTGAAGTACAGGCGTTGTTAAGGTTGACGTGAATACCACAGCTACCTTATGGAGGGTAAGAAATTATCAAAGGGTATAAATCCTCAGATTTCTTTCTCAATTTCCCTCTCAGGTTATTTCAGAGCTGTTGAAGAGTCTCAGCCATTGGGCTGAGTTGGTGGGCAGAGTACAGGCAGTCATCCAGTGACCAAAGGGAGCAGGGCAGGCTTTGGAGGCACCAGGAGCCTCTCCTTTAGTCTTGCTGGGGACGTTGTGCACCTTTGCTTAGTGTACTGCACTAAGCCAATGTAATTTTGCCTCAAGCTCCAACATGTCTTGACACACAGAGCTGCCATCTGTAGTCACTGCTGCTCTGACAGTAAAGCTGGTTTTGGATGATGGGTGCACCAGCCATGTTTGAGGAGAAGAAAGCTGGGTGCTGGTTGAAAGACATCTCTCATAACCAATCTTGGAAGCCTGGAGGTGAGGAGACAATCCCAAAGAGCCCCAGCATCTACATGAGGTGTAAGCATGCTTTTCATTTGGCAGAATAAACCTGGAGATGCAAATGGAGGAGCCACCTTTGGAGAAGATGGACACCTCTGTGTTAAAGCAGGACTCATGGCAGTCCAGGGCCAGACTAAGAAAAACAAGGTTGCAGCTTTGTGTGCAGCAAAACAGTAGGTTTGAGGCATGAATGACATTTCAATCATTGCGTTTTGCCTCCTTTTCTTTAGTGCTGCTTTCCATTGATTGAGAGGAAGAAAAGAACATCACCGGACAGAAAGTCAGACATTTGTACTCAACAAAGAAAAGCTAAGATATTGACACTCAGTTTATCATTTTTCATCTTATCTATTAAAAATACAAATTAAAAACACACCAAACTCATGAACCATTCACACTAGTGTCCTAAATAACCTCCTTTGCCTTGGTCTCTACACTGTCCAAATTATTTTGCAACATACTCAGGAGGATGCCTCGTTCTGCTGATGTTTATTTGCAGAGCATTGTCTACAGTTACCAAGCTCTTACTGTAAAAAATAAGAAGTGCATTTTACACTTCCCAGCTCTAAATTAGGTTTTAACCATTGGACAAAAGTCTAGGAAAGCGTCCAAGAGCATGCAACCAAAAGCCAAATTGGATGTATTTCATACGCTGTTTGTCCCCTCCTTCAGTCATGTTTATTTATAACCCAGGAATATCAATTGATAGTCTCTATATGGTAATCAAATAACCCAATAAAAGGCAACTTTCATGGAATTTATTGTCCAGATTTTCTAAGGGACATGGCTGTGAGTTCCACAGTTGGTGCTCATGATCCATTTGTCTCAGTACAATTTTTCAGAAACTGCTACACACTAAACTTTGCACATTGTTTTCCTTTGCACACAAACAAGTTTTCTTTATTGAGGGTCATGGGTCTGCTCCCACAAAACCCAACTGTTCAGGCATCTGGAAAAACAGATACTTGGAAGCAGGAAATTCTGGCACTCAAGAATTTCTCATTCATATTTCTCTTCCCTCTGTTATTCCTCAGAATTCAGGAAGACAGTTAAACCCATAAAGTGCCCTGATTCAGGAAAACCAAACTGCTCTTCTTTTGTTACTGAAATCAGAAAAGGGAAATATGTTCCTAATTTACTCATAAGTTTATGTTTTACTGAGATTAACATTTAAGTACCTTCTGAATCAAGGGTTTTTGGTTTTCCTTTTAATTTGAAAGCATGCCAGGGAATAACTGTCACACTTCTAACTGAGAAACTTGGCTGTACTTCATCTCAAATCTCAAAAACACACTTCTGGCTCCAACTGTAATGGTAAAACAGATTTGTCCTACAAAGCCTTGAAGGGGTGGAGGGTGATCACAAGCATTCCATGTTTTAGGAGTACAGCAGCAGGGCAGAGGCAGATGACTGGAGAGGACAAACCTACATCTTGAGACGGCAAGCATCATCAGTCCAATACTACTCTGGCACTATTTTCCTCAGCCACACTATCCTTCAGTTTCCCATTTAAAAAATCTCTCTTTGTGGGCTGTAAGCATGAACCAAGGGAAAGCACTTGAACGGGACAGTCACAGGACGAACACCATTTTCACACCACTGAAAGCCTAATGAGATCCTCAGAATCTCAGGGACTCCTGAATTTTTTAAGGTTAAAGGCAGAGCTCCTGCCTCCTGCTTCCTTTCCTGCTAGCTACAAAGTAATGCCTGATGGAAATGCTCTGTAGAACCCAAACCAGAACAACCTCTATTTCACAGTGACATTGACCCAGTGAAAGCCAACTTTTGCACAGCTCTACTTAGTGGGACACAGGGCACAAACTACTGCCCATGGGAAACTCTTCTCCCTGTTCTTTATTCAATGAGGATATCCAGTCACAGTTTACTGCAAACTTCAGCACTTTATTCTTTCTGTAACACTGCAGCTATGCTCAATATTAGATTAACAGTGAAATCTTCTGATTCAGTTCTTAACTCTTGAGTGCCCTTCTGGACCAAATCCAGCAGTTTTCTTAAAGACTAAATCTCATTAGTACAATTACTATAACAGCTGAAAGTATTGGCAGGAGAAGACAAAAGAGAGCTTTGTGTGCATCCAAAGACACCAACAGCAAACTCTGCCTGAACTCTGTATTGTCTAAAATAGGCCGGAGTATTACAGTAGTGACCCCAAAGGATATCTGTTTTAACTCACATGGAAGGGTTTTAATTCACATGGAAGCATTGAACTCACTGAAAGTACTAAATATAATATATTTATAGTAAAGTGGATGTGTATCTATATGGAACTACCTATACAGCTGCCATCATATGCTTTATAAGATCTCCGTGAGCTCCAGCCAGTGAGTAGTGGTTTGCTGCCATGCTCATTCAAGAGCTAGATCAGAATTTGCCCACTGAGTCCTGTGCAGGCTGGAAGTCCCTTGGTCTCCCCAGAGCCTGGCACAGGCTAACACGAGACACTCTGCACACATGAGGGAAGCACATCAGCTGAGGAAGCTGAGGAGTGATTTTGCCAGGGATCTTCACAGAGAGAAGTAACATGCTCACATCCCGAACTCTTTAATGCCAAAAGTCCTAGAAAGATGTTCAGAAAGAGGAGTGCTGTTAAAATACAATTTGGAAGTGAAAAAGGGAATCAATGAGGATGAAAATGCAACACCAGCAAAACTCTGGCTTGGACTAAATTAAGGGGAGTGGCTGACAAGCAGCAGAGCATCATCCACAGGGACCTTGCAGAACCTGAACAGAAACCTCATGAAGTTTGGTACAGAGAGGGCAGAGGTCTGCACACAGGCAGAGTAATGTGCTCAGCACAGGCTCTCTCATGGACTGCTCTCCATGTTGGAGAGGGATCCAGGTAAATGACTATTTAAATGCTGGCAAAGACTACAAGCTTGGATGTGTGTTCTCTTCCAAGCCCTCTACATGCTTCTCCAGCCTCTATGACCCTGGTTCCCAGCTCCACAAAGCAGGGACTATCCCCCACCAAACATTCCCACATCTCCCTCCCCCTGCTATCCCCACACTCTGGGTTCCTGTTCCATGTTCTGGCCGCAAGCAGTCAGTCAATGCAAGTTCAAACCATGCAGGAGATGAGGGCAAACACTCCATGGGCTGAGCCCAAACTGAGTCCCAAACAATGGGGATGTGATGTCTGCATTAGGCTGTTTGTGCAGCTGTTACATTTTTCTTTACATTTTTTACTTCTTTTTAAAGTTCCTGGTGTTAAGAGTATATAAAAATAATAGGGACTTTTGTCTTAAGAGATTATCTGAACAAACACCCTCATCCTCTCAGAAAAAGGAGCAAGGATGGGAAATATTTTCTAAAAATTCCCCTAAATGAGAACTGAGGCTTTTCTGGGATTCCCAGGTAAATGACAGAGCTGCACTGCTGTGCACAGTGAGGCTTTCCAAAGTGCTTAATCACACTGCAATTTCTGAGTCAGGAATCAAGACCAGGACTAGCATCTGGATTTCATCTCCTCTCCAAAACGAGCAGGACTGCTGAAATGGAGCCAAACAGATTGCACTTTCCTGTGAAGTCAGCAGACTCCACCTCTACCTATTCCTGCAGCTTTCTGAGAAATGGAAGCATCCACACAGCATCCCCACTGGAGTTCTGCAGTTTCCTACCATCTTACTGGAATCCAGTGACATCTACCAGCATCAGAGTGCTGAAAGGGAGAATAAGAGAGCATGCAGCTGGTGCAGGAAGGATAGGAAGGGAGGATGTGCCTCTGGGAAGCCACAAGCTGCTGAAGAGACTCCCTCACATTTGCCTCAGACTGTCCCCTCACGAGTCACAGCTTAAACACAGCCTGAGAACTCTTCACCGCTGCCCTCTCCCTGCTGCGCTTCCAGCTCTTTGGGAAGGAGAAGTCCTGGGTATACAAGCCAGATGTGTGACTGCTGCAAGGCAACAAGGATCTCAGAGAGCCAGCACATATGGAGAACCAGAGCAAGCTGAGCTTCTGCACAAGGGAGGGGGGGAAGAGCAAGTTCTTAACTGCCCTTATGATCTTCATGTACTTCACAAGCAAAGCAATGGAGAGGCTGGCAGAAGGATAAAACCCAGCTCCATAGACAGCCCTTGCCATGTCCTGGTGCAAAAAAATGAAGGTTATTGGTATTGTGCAACTGCAGATGCAGGCTCCTGGCTCTGTCTCAGTTCCAGGGATAATAGCATTGCTTCACAATGACTTCCCTTCCTGCTGAACGGCCCTGGGAGCTCATGTGAGGTAACCCTTTCCTTGTGCAAGAGTACCAGGAACTGTTTGCTTTCTTCCTTAGAAAGTGGAAGAACAGCATGCAGGAAAAGAGAAAATCAGTCTTGTAGAGTTTGTTTTCTGTACTTTTCTTTTTCCCTGCTTATCTTTCACTGCTGTTTTACTTTGGAAATTCCCTGGTATTCAAATATGGTGTTTCCAGGCTGTTGCACAATTCCCTTTGGAGCTGTTGTATTACTTATCATTAGCCACTTTCCCACACTCTGATCATTGTAAATATCTCCTTCCTCTCTTCAAAATTTTACACTCTTTCCTCTAGGGACATGCTGATATTGTAGTCCCAAAATTTACTCAGCTGGAATATGGGGTAGAAAATGCAAGAAGTCAACTGCTGCTCATTCATGACCATGAACAATGGGAATGGGAAAAAAATCCCTGCTTTCCCACATTCAGAATTTGAATATTTATCTTTGTCAGTGTTAAATATATAGTGTAAGAATACCTGAGCTGAGATGCCTGAGTGCTACATATTTTTATTTCAATAGAAAATAAGCTGTTTTCAGAATTTTGTGCATATCCTCCCCTTCTTTTCTACCTTATATATTTAGTTTTAAGATCTCTCTTTGTACAACAGCTGGTTAAGTTTCTTACCATATTGAAATAAGACATTTTCAGCTTATCAGATTGGAAAATGCAAGTAAGTTATTGTCAGCAATGCATTTTAGTTCTCAACAATTACGTGGTCCCTTTCCATATCGTGTGGCAGTAGCTGTACCGGCACAGTATATTTCACAAGCCTCCTCTGGATTCACCCCCTAAGCCAGAACAGTGATGTGTAGATTTCCACAGACGTCACCAGAAGAAAGATAGTTGCATGAGGAAAAAGGTTGACTCAAGAAAACCTTTAGGGTTTCTGGGGGGTTGTTTTGGGGAGGGATTGGGTGTTTTGTTTATTTGGGGGTTTTTTGGTTTGGTTTGGTTTGGTTTTTTCTTCCTTTTTTTTGTTGGTTTGGTTTGGTTTGGGGTTTTTTGGGGTTTTGTTTTCGTGTTTTTTTCAATAAAAAGCAGAGCTGCTGGTCTCCATACCAAAGGGCAGATGGAAGCAGCAGCATTTAACAAAAAGAAAGTTTTTACATGGTGCACCAGGGTCAGTGTAGAAAGGGCGAAATAAATAATGCAAACAGAAACATCTGGGGTTTGTCAGCAACAGATTAAAGGACTTCCAGCCGTGACTGGACAAGGTGTCCTAGTTTAATGAAAATTAAATTCATTTGAAAGCTTTTGGATCATAGAAACTGGATCACAGTGTGCATCTCCAGAGCTCCATGCTAGGAGACAGAATGGAAAACACATATGGTCCTTCAGCCTCACACATCATCCTCTCTGAAATTCAGGAAATCAAAACCCAGCTCCAAGTGCCACAGCCACGAGGCTGATGGCATCTTGGCTTCCCTTCTGGCCCTCTTCTCCTTTCTGTCTGCACCAGCAATTTTCAAAGTGCTTCCACTTTCACTGCATAGTTCAGGCAGAGTCTTTTGGATGCTGTACATGAGCAGTGACCAAACTTTCTGTCATTTCAGAGCCCTGGATGAGTTAAAGAGATCCACAGCTCTCCTACCAGGTGACTGCAGGTATTTCCATCACATTATCCCATCAGCATCTATCCTCCTGCCTGCCGCTTTCTTTTGCAAGATCTCCTTCCAGTTCACACAGCTTTCCCAGCTGGCAATTCCTGGTGCAGCCTCGAATGCTGCACAGACATAAAGCATTCCACCCCCAAGACATGTGGAATTCATAATCAGTTACAGAGATCCTCTGGGTTGCCCAAGAGCATGGACAGTGCCTTATTACTAAAACTTCATCTCTTCCTTTTTGGGACAGTTGGTGCCTGTGGCCACTCTCCCTGACAGCTCCCTCCTGACATGGCAGAGCCCAGCCATGCCTCTGCCACAGAGACAATTCTTTTCTTTCTGCAGCTCTGCCCAGCATCTATCGCCTCCTGGAACGGCAAAACTTAGTCCTTCAAGTCAGGCAGCCATCACCAAGGCCCAAAGAAACACTTCTTCCAGACTCAACCCTCAGCAGGCCCTTTGCTCCTGCCAAAAGGTAACCAGAACATTTTCCTTCCTTTGCCTATTCCCATTTCACACTGCCTGGGACAAGCGAGTCCCAATTCCTGAATGTCAGTCTCTATTTCATGTCAAGTGCTAAAATGGTGCCACATCTCAGTCTCGGAGCCAACCTGGACTTTCCCTCTCCTGCTTCCTCCCCAAGGTCTGGCACTTGCTGCGGAGTCATGGGCAGATCTGTGCAGGATTCCAGAAAGCTGCCAAGTCTGGACTCTCAACAGACTGTACACATTTTCTATTTCCTCGCCTGACATGAAATTCAGTCAGGCTGAACAGAGTTGGACACACACATAAACACACTCATCACACACACATTAGTGGCCAAGATTGCCCAACACCATATTTTGGATGCTTGTTTATTCAACGTCAAACAAATAGCTATTGTGAAAACATAAACTCAGTAAAACCAAAAGTGCTTATATTCAGAAAACTCTCCATACATTGTTTAGAAAGAGAAAAAAATTTTAAAACCCCCTGAAACAGTTCAATGTTCAAATGTAAAGACATACAGCACAACCTGTCCTGGTTTCATGGTCATAGATACTGTTTCATCTAAAGAACATTTGTCTCATTTGCTTACATTTTCATCCTTTCTAAACAATAGGCTTAGATGTTGACAATATTTACATTAGAACAAAAAACCAGGCAGGTGGGTCAAACTGAGAGCCCCACAGCTCCTGTCTCTGACAGCAGCCAGCACTGGATGCCCACAGAAGACTACAGCAGGAAGAATACAACAATAAATGTGTAGTGATTTTTCCCTAAATGCTGTCTCAGCCTCCAAATACTTGAAATTCAGAAACTTCCTGAGCCACAAGTGCCTCTTTGTATCTGGTATTCCTTGATAATTTAGTTTAATGGATTTTTCCAATGTCATCCAGGTTCTGATTGACAGGATGATAAAAGCTGTCAGAGCAAAACACTTCTTCACCGTGCTTCTTCCTTTCAGGCTCATCACTCTTGATCACCCAGACTGCTGTTATCCCAGCAATGGAATAACAGTGGTGAGTCTCTGCTTTAGAAAAACAGGACTTGCCAAAGTAGCTCTATCTAACCCAAGGAAACACTGTCACTTCACCACTGGAGAGGACTCAGTGCTGTCAGGCCTGTCACCTACTGCTGCCCCTCCAGTGAGCCCAGAGCAATGAGGTGACTTGGAAAGAGCCACTCTTAAAGCAGCAGTTTCTGAAACTCACTGCAAGTCATGTCCCCTTTGACACCCTCCTGACTGCAGCACCTTGAGCCCTGAAGTGGCAGGGAACAGCCCATGCAACAACCCAGCATGAAGGCTTTGGGAACATTACCTGAAATGAACAACCAGAGAGAAAGAAACACACTGAGATTGAGAGAGCTGCCTGTCCTCTGACCATCTGGGGAGCTGAGCCAATTTTTCAGGGCTTTTCTGAAAAACAGGCTGAAGTACAGTCACGGCCCAGCAGGAGTCCTAGAATGTGAACTATAAAGGGATTTATAACAAGAAAGAAAAAGGGAGATTTAAGTAACCTCTTACTCTTTTAAAAAACCACAGGCTTTATCCATTCAGCCACAACTCTGCACCTACAGCCAATGATTAGCTCATGCCTCGTGGATGTGTTGGACACTTAAATGGGATCTCCTGATAAATATGTTAAAATGTTAACTATGTTGTGACAGAGGAGTTCAACATAAACAAAAAACCATCTGAAATCATAGCTTACAAATGTTAAACTTCATTTCCCATGACCCACTAGAAACCCAAAAGCCAGTTCCTATCCTGGTTGTATTTATGCTGACAGATGAAGTCACTTGAGATTCAAGGTTTAACTGCCAAACCAGCAATCACCATAGAGGCAGTAGCAACTCACTGAGAACATGTGATAAACTGGAAATCGTTTCCAACAGAGAACATGGCAGAGAGTAATACTTACATCAGACGATAATTAAGAGCTCTTCTCCAGAATAGCTAGTTTCCACATGAAATTAAAGATGGAACTTGCTTTTGAGTCCAAGCAGTTCCATTAGTGGTTCCCCAGTGACTCAGTAAGGACTACTTGCTGCAGAGGACAGGTGTCTACATTTTTGAAACTAAAAGTACCCCACTGTCACAGTAGTAGCCTCAATAACAAGGCCAGATGTTGGAAGCAGCCCTCAGGCACCTCCTTGCTCCAAGCCTTTTCATTTGTGACAGTGCAGCATGAATTCTCATCCTGCAAATACAGCTCTTGTAAGAGAACCCAAGTTTTGTTCTTCTTAAGGTTGTAGTTTGGCATTTCTGATCAGCCATATAATGTCAGTAACAGTAAAATGATGTAAAAGTTTATGTTTAGTCACTTCCTTTTACTAGAAGTAACAGGAATGTCAAATCCAAACACTCAGAGAACGGCAAGAGGACAGTATGAAACGGACAGCATGAGCAAGGAATTGCACAGCTACAGCTTAATGATGGTGGGGAAGAAATGTGAATGCCTAGAGGTTAAACTATCACAGACAGGAAGTAAGGAAGTATGGAGCTGGAATCTCTCAGCATGCTAGAAATATGAGACATGAATTCTAAGGGTCGAAAACCAGAAAACATTTCTGGGAAATAGAGAAGAGTTAAAAAAAAAAAGATACAGGCTTGGAAACAAAGTTCATTAGTGAAACTGGGAACTCTGCCCTCTCCCTGGACCTCTGCACAATTCTAAACACAATTTGATAGTAGGTCCTTTCGAAGGATGCAATGAACTTAATCTCTGTTTATATAGGAGAGCAGCTCCGTCCCAAGAAAAACAAGTGGGTATTGAGGGTGATTAACCCTGGCTGTGCTAAGGAAAATTTCTTCATGGTTCTTCTTCCCTCTGGCAGCGACAGCCTCAAAGCATGAGTGGATCCCCTTCCAGGGCATTGGGGGCTGCTGTGCAGGCTCCACACCTCTGGTTCTGGTTGCACTCACAGTGAGCTGTGGTGCCTGGACAGTGCTGCTGTGGGCACTGTCTCACTGAGCCCTGCAAATACAGCTCAGAAAGAGGGAGAGGGGAACAAGGCTCTGGCTGAGAAGGCAGTGCTGGGTTAACAGCTGGACTTGATGATCTTAAAAGCCTTTTTCAACTTAAATTATTCTATGATCCCACTGTCTCTGCTCAAGAGCCACTAGACCCCATCCCTCACCTATCCCTAAGATGTCCCTTATGCATGGTGCTCTCCAGCCCCCAGTCAAAGGATCACTCAGGGGAGAGCCCAAGTAAAAGCCCTCATTTTATTGTGGTATCAGAGCTGATACTCTGAACTCCACTCCAACTATATGGTTGAATTTCTCATTCTCAGAGCCATAATCTTGACTCTGAACCTTGACTGGGCTCTAAGCCAGGATAACAGCCACACTCCCAGGTCCCATGATGTTGAGAGAACCCTACCAACAGTCTTCCCACTGTTTCAACAACCCCTCTTGAGTGTGCCTCTCTCACTATACATCTAGATTTCTCTTTCTTTAGTTCCTAACTCTAACTCCATGTCTGTACATGTCTGTACATACAATGGGATTCACCACAAAACTTGGGAAGGTTTAGGTAGGGGTAGACCCAACTGTCCCCAATGGCAGAGCTACTGCTGTTCTCCAGTGATGCTTTGATGAGTACTCTGTCCTATTAGGTGGGCTGTATTTTGAGAAACATCTGTGCAGAATCCATCAGTGCCTCAGGGCATTTAGAAACTAATACACTATTTAGTGAATTGTGATTAGATTGGGAGATGAGGACACCTACAGGAGAAGGGATCTTCTCCAGGCTGTTCCTGAAGCATTGCTTCAATAACGTTCTTGATATTACATCATGTTTTGTGCTACACAAACCAGCTGCTAGGTCTGGACAAGATGACTGATAGGGCTCCAGGTTCAGCAATAGCTCTTCTGGCATCGATGGTGGTGATTTTTTAACCCTGGAGTTGACCAACACTCAGAAATTTCTGGGTTTTTCTGCTTATGCATTTCAGTATCTTTCAGCTAACATTACCTTAGATATCTAAGGTTGCCAATGTATTTTTTTCCTCTATTGTGGCTTGCTCAGCAACTCCTAAACTTCTGAATTCAAAGGATATAAGAACAGGCTATGGAGGCATGAGGTACCTGCTACACAATCTGAACTCTGTCCTTGAATGACAGCCCAATCCAGGCACAATTCCTACTCTCAGTCTGTCTCTGAGCTCCCTAGAACAGGAGCTGTTGATAGTTAACCCATATACTTATACAGCACAACAGAAATAACCCTGCACACGACACTTGCCTGAATCCCATCATCTTTATTCAATAAACTGTATTTCATTTTAACCAACAGTAATCCTACAAATCACATTCATTTCCCACCACAGCAGGAATAAAAATTTTTATTTCCCCTCAGGCAAATGTTTTACTTATTCACCAAACTTGAATGATTTACAGGCACTTATTGTGACATTCACCATTCAATATTTCATATTTAGCTGCACGGTTATAAAGTTTTAGTATTTTGGAAAACAGAACAATGTGATGTTCTGTTTTTTACAGTATTCCTGTAAGCCCTTAGGTACTGTCCTGCACCAGATATGAACCCACTGACCTCCCTACATGTATTACAGGCTGACACACAATGAAGAACTGCAGGGTTTATATTAAATCCAGTCTCATGGTACAAAATAAACTTCAACTTCAGGAAATCTGGCAACTGAAAATCTCACGTGCATAGGATGAACTATAGGTTGGTAATCGATCTGCTCTGTGTCCTGCTGTCACACACAGCAGGCATAAGCCTGGTGGCCCTGCACACAGTTTGCTTTAGGTTGGCTCTAACACCCCAGGGAGCAAAGCAATAGAACAGGTCCTGTCCTACTGGGTCCCAAATTTTAGTTCTGGGGCCCATTTCTCAGTTCCGTTCAGTACTGCTGGAAATACACCAAGAAATCTGGTTCAGGATAAGAATAGCCTGTTCCAAGACAGTTTCTCTCATTTCAGCATTTCAAACGCTCTTGAACGCTTGGCTTGGCATCCAAAGCAGCAACTCTTAATTCCATCCTTAATTCCATCTCCTGTATGACTGGGAGATTTTATTATGACAATTTTGGTTACAGAATTGGGCACTTGGAATGAGAAATAAAATTAAAGAAGCAAATAATGGTTAGTGGTAAATCTGTTACACTCAAAATGCTGTTACATTAGAAAAGCAACTTCAAGTCTTGCACTGCAAGGAAACAAATCGATCTTCCGTCTTCAAGCAACAAGAAAGTGTCAGCTTCTGAGAAATTAAAAATCATATAAATCCAAGCTATCTTTAAAAGTGTACTTCACTAAATACAAATGTCAGTGCCATGTCTGTAAGCATCTTCATGAAAACCTGTGGCCTCCCACATTGTTAAGCCAAATTAAAAAAAGAAGGTGGACAAAAAATGTGAGTAAAAGATTTGAAAGGTGAATCTACACCAGAAGTTGTTCAGTATTCACAGAAGGTTCTTACATGAGTCTCTATTTTCCACCTCAGGGGATCTTATTTATTTGCTCCTTTTTATGGTCTTTTCTGAGGTCCTATGACTGATCCTCCTTCATGGCTCCATGCAGTTCTCCATTCGTGCACACTTCATGGTGCTTGTCAGGCTGAGGCAGCCAATATTCAGGGCTTTCAAGTGTCACCTCCTGGTCACTCACCCCAGCAATCTACATTGATTTCTCTCTTCTTGACTGCCAGGAGCTAAAAACAGCATGCTCTAAGAGCAAATTATTCACATGGGTAAAAGACTGCAGAATCAGAAAGGATAAAGATGAAAGCCAGTTGGCAGACAGCCATTAGTGGGAGAGACATTCTGCTTCCAAAATATGGCTTTCAAAACCAAAGCAGAGATTATTAAAGGTATCATTAAATAGATTCACTGCTCTTTAAGAATGCCAGTATCTGGCTTTAACTGGAAGGATAAAAATAACATGAAATACTGTATCAGTTACAAAACCAACCAGCTACAGCTTATTCCATTCATATTATAGCTCTGAACTGCCTCCCTTCCTAAGGCTATTATTTCTTCTTTATTATATTTCATTTTATTAAGCAACCTAGAGCTGTATTTACTTGATTAGGGTTTTTTGAGTACTGGGGTTATAAAAGGACCAGGATGCTAAACTAATCCAAGGACATCTTGCCATGGTGATAGCTAGGCAGGTTCCTTGGGAAAACTCACCTAACACAAATCTTGTAGCTAGAGAAGGTGCCTTTCAGGGACACTGAAAGAGTGATCACATCTGTAGGTACCCAGCACTGTGGAGCAAGGAATGTCACTGTCCCTCTGCAGAAGGATAGATGCTTCTCCACCACACTGGTGAATATCATGCAGTTGGGAAGACACTTGGAAACGTGTGGGAACACAAGGAGGTATCTGTTCTAAGTGAGAACAGTAATTACCTGACAAATAAAGATTCTCTCTGGAAGGCCCAGACTGTACAGCTGGAAATGCACAGAATTTAGAGGCTGATTTGGGGCTCTGTAACAAATTCCTCAGAGAAGCATTTAATCAGGAGCCCACTCCTCCCCTCAGGGCTGTGTGGAGCACTGTGAACATCCAGGGGTAGAATGTAGGTGCAGCCAAAGGCAACCTCCTCCTGTACAGTGCCCCTGTTTTATAGCCCCCCGGGTAGAACTGCAGCTCATGAGGAGAAGGTGACTTTGCTGTCAGTGGCACTTTGCAGAAACCTGGTGAACTGAGAAACAGGAACATCAATTTGGCAAAGTATAAATAGCAAGCAGAGCTCCTACTCTTCAAGTATTAGTTAAAGCTGAGCAATTCATCCTTATCTTACTGCAACAAGATCTTGATTTAGAAACAGGCAAATTTCTGGAAATGAAAGCACCGTTATCAGCTTGAAGTACTAATTCAACAGGAAAAGCTTCTCACAAACGGCACAAAGTGTTTTCTTGCCCAGGCTAACCTTATTTAAAATCAGAATATGGACCACCAGCAACTAGAGTGTAAAATGGTAGCTTTTGTGTGGCTTTGCTTCTCAAAGTCCAATCCCAGACCTCAACTGCTACGATAAAAAAGCAAAAGTCAGTAATGGTCACCATATTCCAGCTGCCTCAGACTCTTGATCGAGGAGTTGCTTTAACCCTCTGCATAATGCATTACGTTCACACACTCTGCCACCAGTACACATATTTTATCCCAAGTGTTGAAATGCTGTGATTACTTATGCCTCAAGCTCCTGGATTCATGTGATTATGCAAGAAATCCAATTTTAATTAAAACTAAATTTCTAGCACTTCATATGGAGAAGAAAATGTTCAAAATGGGACTGACAAAGTTGCAAAACTCCAAGTATCCATAAATAGGCACAAAATACACTGCTTATTAAATCAGACTATTCTTAAGGTACCCTCAAGACTGTGGGAGGCAAACTGGAGCTGGAACTCCTGATACCATGCTGTCTTGCAATACCTTAAGCAACCTCTGCCTGCAGAAACTAGGCAAAAATATAACAAATTTGTAGAAATCATTAGGAAAAATGACAATGGATGCCCAAAGAGCTGCACACTCAAACTGGGTGGAGATGGGGATGCCTCATCCTGCAATGGTTCAATGCTGCTGGCATTTCCCTCACAGGAGAAGCCATCAGATGCACTGGGTGAATTAATGTTTTCTCAGACTACACCAGAAGTCTCATCTCAACACATGTGAAACCCTGACTGACAGCCTTAGCAGGCCTGTGCACGTCAAGAACAGCATAAAGTTGATGTCTGCATGAGCTGAACAGCTTTGGAGAGAGAGGTTTCTTTGGTTGGGCTAGAAACATGATGACAGTTCTGAAAATTCCCCTTTTCTCCTCACCTATGTGAATCCAGGCCCTCTTCCAGATGGTTTCTCATTAACTGGTAGTCTGGTTTTGTTCCCATCACAGCTGAACAGACTGCATGTTTTCTAACCATTTCACCCATCTCTGACATATCAACACCCAAACAATTCTCCGGCCAAAAGAAAACATTTGACAGATCTCCACTGTTAGAACCTGTACTTACAGGAAGAGATTAAATTAATCCTGCAGAAGCAACAAGGTCTGACTATGTTATCAGATGCCTATGCTATTTCTCTAAATTAGATTATTTCTAATTTGTCTTTTCCTTTTATTAATCAGCATAATCAGGTTAAAGCTACAGTCATGTGTTCCCAGCTTGGACTTGTTTGCTGCATCTCAGTCAGACGTCAACAGAAGCTGGAGTGTGCCAAAGCTTCTGTTTCTCCCTCTGAAGTCCATCAGTTCTATAAAAGATGGCATCTGTCACTACAAAGACCACTTCATTTTAAAGGGGAAAAGCCACTTACTAAAGCCTTGATGCAACACTCCTGAACCCAAACTTCCCATTGATGCCTGTGGATGATGCAGTAGATGCCCCATGTGAATTAATTCAAAGGTTTTTAGTACTGCTTTCAGGGAAAAGGCTGTGTGAGCTCCAGAGCTAGCAGTGTGAACACCAGAACCACACAGTCTGGTTCTTTACTTGTCCCAAATGTTTAACCTGAGCATCAGTAACAGTGCAAGCTGTCATTGGAGGATTTAGAGACTCTTTTCCTCGTGGATTTTCTGGTAACTGCGTGTCGTATTAACTCCATCTTCTATGTACAAATTGAGTCATTCATCTTTATGACAATTACATTAACTTAATTACCTCTGCAGAGCTTGATGCTGTAGTGATTACTCTAAGGTGACAAAATGTGAGGCTACCTAGGACAGCTCTTAGTATGGCTGGTTAGTCACTTCTTTGCCTGTCAGAAACCTCTGACAATGAACCATTAAAAACATTAAAAAAGCCCCAAAACATGGAATCCATACTTGCAGCAAACAGCTCAGCCTCCAACTCCCTCAAGAATACTTCTCTCAGGAAAAACATACCAACAAGAGAAAAAAGCCTTTCTTGTTGCTGTGGCTTAAAGACAGCTAAAATTTGGGAGGAAGGGAAAAAGGAAACCTAGGTAAGTGACATAGCAGAGGAAACCTAGGTAAGGTGACATAACTTTTCTGGACTTCGATCTTTGCATCTGCAAAATGGGGACAAAAATACCTATACAATCTTGATATACACATGTGAAAATGCTCTATGTAAGAGGGATAACAGAACTATACCATCTATTTCAGTAGGCTCCAGAGCACACCAAACTGTAGTTCCACAGTTCTCCTCAGCAGTTCCATTAGTACTTAAAATAGTTTGATACATTTCTCCCATGCAGCTATCTGCTTGAACTGGCATCACTGAGCCATCCCCACTAAGCACCTCCAGTGTTGTGTTTCCACATATTCACCCAATCCTTTATTTCTTCTTGCATTCTTTCTCCGATCCTATCACCCACTGAAAATACATCAGCTCTACTGTTTCCTTAATTCCTGACACTCACACATTTAAGTTTTACAGCTAAATAAACACATCGCAGAATCTTTGCCAACAAGGCCCATCAGATTTTTCTGGAGCTAAAGCAGCTCGTTATCCCCACCTGGAGGACGGGTCGACCCCTCAAGGATCCGTGTTCACTCACAGTCTGTCTACAAAGGGAGGTGTAAACCACGGCTGGAATCCCACCCAGGACACACACACGTGTGGGCATCACATCCAGCACAGGACATACGCGTGTGCCATAATTTGAACAGAACGGTCCTTTGGAACAGCCAGGAGGTGTGTGTTATCAATGAGGTCTGCCTTTGCCCTCACCACGGTTAATTTGCTCACATGATGCTCATCCCACACCAGGATCCTCGCCTGCCTCACCAAGCCGGGAGTCGCTGGGAGCGTCCGCCCGCGGCTCTCTCTGCCTCGGGAGACCACGAGTGTTTAACAGATCTCTGGGTACTGCCGCAAAAGGAGCCCCTGTAGCCCCAAACACGGATTATGAGGCACTCCCTCGAGGGCAGAGAGGCCCTGCAGAGGGACCTCGGTAAATTAGAGGGCTGGGCAATCACCAACTGTGTGGAATTGAACAAGAGTGACAGATTGTGCACCTAGGACAGGGCAATCCTGGCTGTGGGTACGGACTAGGGAATGAGAGGCTGGAGACCAGCTGTGGAAAGGGGCCTGGGGGTCCTGGAAGGTGGATGTGAGTCACCATTGCCCTGGCAGCCAGGAGGGCCAACCGTGTCCTGGGGGACGTCAGGCACAGCATCGGCAGCCGGGCAAGGGAGGGGATTGTCCCGCTCTGCTCTGCACTGCGGTAGCTTCACCTTGAACATTGTGTGCCGTTTTGGGCACCACAGTATAAAAAAGACATCAACCTATTAGAGAGTGTCCAAAGGAGGCACACAAGGATGGAGAAGGGTCTGGAGGGGAAGCCTTATGAGGAGTGCTGAGGGCACTTTGTTCACCTTGGAGAAGACTNGTGCTGAGGGCTCTTTGTTCACCTTGGAGAAGACTGAGGGAAGATCTCACTGCCGTCTTCAGCATCTCACGAGGGGCAATGGAGGGGCAGGCACTGATCTCATCTGCGGTGATCAGGGGCTGAACTCGAGGAAGCGGCACGAAGCTGAGTCAGGGGAGTTTTAGGCTGAATATCGGGGAAAGGTTCTTCCCTCAGAGGGCTGCTGAGCACTGCAACAGGCTCCCCAGGGCAGTGCTCATGGGCCCAAACCTGACATAGTTCAAGGAGTGTTTGGACAACGGTGCACATGGTGGGATCGGTGGGGTGACACGTGCAGTGCCAGGAGCTGGACTCGATGATCCTGGTGGGTCCCTTCCAACTGAAGATATTCCACAGCTCAGGATATTCCACGGCTCCGCGAAGGCGCCGAGTCCCTCCGGCCCTCCCTCAGCGCGGAGCCGTCTCCATGGCAACGCCATGGTGATGTCATCAGCGCGGGCCGTGACGCAGAAAGGCCGCGCGGGCGCGGGCGGCGGCGGTGGAGGGAGCGCGGTGGTCGCTGTGGGATAGGACGGGACGGGAGCGGCGGCATGGCTGGGCCGCACCTACAGCAGCCCAGCTTCCTGCTGGTGGGTGCGAGGGGCGGGCGCGGGGCAGCGGTACAGCCTCCTCCTGCTGGGCGGGAACGGGCGCGCTGCAGCGGGGCGAGCCCGCGGGGCCGGGCGGGCAGCGGAGCGGTGTCTGGGTGCTGTCCCTGTGAGGGCACCCGCGGGTCAGCCCGTGCAGCCTCAGGCGTCGGCAGGAATGCTGCGCTGGAGGAGCGGCGCAAGGGGGGGTTTTCGCACGTCATGGCCGCGGTAAGTGCTGTCCTGCTCGACACCGGTGATCGGATTTCCCTTGTGGTTTGAAGCAGGCCACGCTGAAGGCGGATTGTGTCAACAAACCGTTTGTGCAGAGGTGCCACGATCTGGAGACGGTCATCGAAGAGCTGCCTGCCAAGGTGAGCAATCACTGCTTTTTCAGAACCTCACTGCTTGGCAAGTTTCAGGGGAATTGGTTTTTTATATTGCTTTGTTCCTCTTTGTCTTACCAAGACAAAGTATCCGGAACGGGCTGCCCAGGGAGGTGGTGGAGCCACGTGGAGGTGTTTAAGGAAAAGCTGGATGTGGCACTCAGTGCCATGGTCTGGTTGACACGGTAATGTTCGGTCACAGGATGGACTCGATCATCTCAGAGCTCGTTTCCAACCTAACTGATTCTGGGATTCTGAGTTTTGAGGGCCCTCAGTGAAACAGTGGGAATCCAGTGTTTCTAAGAATTAAGAACCTTTTCTAGCCATTGAAGGGTTGTTTCATTTCACTGCCCTTCATTAATACATTTCAGCCTCAGTTTACGAAGAAAGCTTGTTTTTAAAATGTGACAAATAACTGCAAGTGCTGCTGATGAGCATTGTTGCAACTCCAGTAGGATCAGAAATCAGGATAGATCTCCCATAATTTCTATGTTATAATGCAATATTTTGAATGGACGATCTGCCCAGTGGTAACTAAGAAACAGTCGTAAGTAAATGGCAGATGTGTCTTTGTGTGTTCTAGTACATGCAGTAGAGATTGTCCAAGTGAAGAACTGTGCATGTTAATTCTTTGTGTCTGTTTTCCCTGAAGGAACTACATGGCATCTTCCCATGGCTGGTGGAGAGCATTTTTGGCAGCCTGGATGGCATCATCGTAGGCTGGAATCTTCGCTGTTTGCAAGGAAGAACAAATCCTAATGAATATTCTGTGGCTTTGGATTTCCTGGATCCCAGGTAAACTAATTCATTTCAGCACAGATTAAGGAATGAATTGATGAACAAATGACCAGTGTTTTCCATTGTACAAACCTAAGTTCATAGAAGTGAGGCAGGAGAGGGTATTTACTATGGGATTTTCTTTTTGCAGTGGCCCGATGATGAAGCTGGTTTACAAACTCCAAGCAGAAGAGTACAGATATGATTTCCCAGTCTCATATCTTCCAGTGAGTAGCTGAACAGTTTGTAAGGAGGGAGTGTAGTTGTTGTTGCAGCTATTGGAACTTTGTGTGCACTTTATATCTACATTTCAGTATAGGCCAGGCTCAGTGCTCCAGGTTTAGAGCAGACCCATGTCTTGAAATGGCTCCTGGAGGAGGAGGGTTCCCAGCCATTAAATCTCTAGGAGGTTGTTGTTCTCAGCAGCTGGGTATGTGTGTTCAGCCAAGAAAGCTGCACTGTGATTCTTTCTTTGTCCCCAGGGGGAGTTGTGTGGTTATTAGTAGTTACAGGATTGAAAATCGTTTTCTAAACTTACCACAGAGCAGTGCCTTCCCTGCCTATGCTTTGTGCCCATGTGTTTGAAGTCTTAACTGCTGTCCTGGATATGAAGTGTCACATTTCAAGCTAAAGTGTTCATCTGCAGAGTTTTTTCGCTGTGTTTCTTTCATTGCTACCACCTACATGCTATCTAGAAATTGATTCAGGTGCTCCTACAGTCCTTAACAAAAGGAAACCTCATTTAAATATATGGTAATTGCTGGTCCACAGCTCAGTTACCTGAACAAAACCATCAGCCAAACACCAATACTCTGCTGTTCCCACTCCAACTGGAAAAGTCACGATGAAGGCTTTTTAAAAAAATGCTGAATTTAAATTAAAGAAAATACTGAGTACTTATTTTCAGAGAGGAAGTTGGGAGTTCTCTAAAGACCCTGCGTTTGGACAAGGAAGTGCTGCAATGCAATTAAATCTGCTGAGCTGAATGTAGAGATCATCCCAGAATGCTGGAATGCACCATCTCCCTATCTGAAAAGTCTGCAATATGCTGAGTAGCCAGGTTAATATTTCATTACTCTGTCTTTCAGGGCCCTGTCAAGGCTTCAATACAAGAGCAAGTTCTACCAGAATGCTCTTTATACCACAACAAAGTCCAGTTTCCTTCATCTGGTGGTTTAGGTTTGAATTTGGCTCTTAGTATCCTTTTTAATCATTGGGTATCTAATTCTTTTTAAATATCTAAAACTGAGAGATCATGAATGTTTCTGTTGTACATTTATTATGTATGTGGGGTAAATCATGGTCATGCTGAAGAGTTTGGGCTGATTAGAAATGTTTAGATTCCAATTTAAAATAAACATGTCCTTTTTAAACACTTGTTGGAGGAATTTCTGGCCTTAATCAAGTCAACAACAAAATTCCCAGTGTTTTCAGTAGAGCCTGTATTTCACAATTTTTGCTTTTGTAACTACTTGTAGTTTGTGCAATATGGTAGGAAAAGGGTGTGTTCACTTTGCAGCTAGAGTAATTTTGGAAGCAGGGTAGCTGTAGCTGTGCTGGTTTCAGTTTTAAATAGTCAGATGTGCCAAGAATAGCACAAACACACCTTGTCACACAGAGAACACCTCAATTACCAATGTTTCAGTCAGTTGGAAAGCAAGAAGCCAAGGCTGAATTACTCAAAAGCTCTAGAAAGGTAATGTAGCATTGACAGGGTACAAATGTAGTGTCTGTTCAGCATTTCCCAATATCTAACAGCTATACCTGGTTTTTATCATGTGATCCTTAACTCTGTTCTTCCAGATCCATTTGAATATTACATGTTTTACTTTGCAATTAGTTTGATTACACAGAAGGTAAGTACCTTTCACATTTTTTCCTCTTAAAATAGTATTGGCCTTTCTCCATAATGCTCTCAGAGCCTGCTGGGGTGCTGTGTAGCTGAATTTACAGCAGTTTTACCTGTTCTGTTGGAATTTGTTGTTTGCTTTGGTTCACTTGACCAAGACTGGATAATAAACAAAATACCCCCAAGTAAGTAGTCTCATACCAACAAGGAGCAGGCAATGGATTCCAAATAGTTTCTCTCCCCCTGTATCCAGTAAGGGCTTCTCTGCAGCTTGGTGCTGTGGGCTGTGGTTATTTGGTTCCTCTGCCTGTTGTTACCTCTCTGCTCCTGCTTGGTTACAGTCATTGCTGCAGCAATGCTTCTCTTACAGCTCATTTCCTTTGCTCCAAAGGGTCTTTGCTGCCAATTCACCCTTTCTAACCACTGGGCTTCTGCTTTTTTATGCTAAGGGGGTCTGGCATCACCCCCCAGTGCTGGCTTAAAGCAGCAGTGTTTAACCCCAGGTATATCCTGTGTGTCTGTTACAGAACTCACCTGTCACCCATCATGTCAGCCCTTCCAACAGTGCTTATTTCATCCTGGTGGACACGTACCTGAAGTGTTTCCTACCCACAGAAGGAAGTGTCCTTCCCCCACCTTCTTCAAATCCTGGGGGAGCCATCCCTTCCCCAACTCCCAGGTAATAGCTCCAGTGTCAGGGGCAAATTGTGGCAACAGTGCAGACAAAGTATGACTTGTTGGAATAAAATCTCTAACAAGTAGAAAACACCTCCACACTTCCATCTGTATGTACTTATTACATAGAAATACTGATGCAGTGTTGGGTTATAGTTGGAAGTGATCAGTAATTACAGTAAGCTGCAGAAGTTTGAAATGTGTAATAAATTATGAAGTTTGAAAGACTGCTTTCCAGTTTATAAAATACTGATTAAAAGCAATGATACATCCCTACATCCCCCTATACTGCACTGAGGCTTCCTGACTTCTGGAATTTCCATGCATTTGCCCTCAAAGGTCCCCAGCAGTGCCTTTTTCCTCCTATGGCATGCACCACACCAGCCTGCTGAAACGGCACATTGCCCACCAGCCCTCTGTGAACGCTGACCCAGCTTCCCAGGAGATCTGGAGATCAGAAACACTGCTTCAGGTATGTTGCATTTAAGCAACAAAATGCAACGGTTTTTTTCTGCTCACTGGAGGTCTCTTCTGTTTAAAGCAGAGGCAATTAGACCAGTTTGCTTTAGCTTGGTTTTGGAATTGAGCACTGCAGTCATTGCTTTCTGTTAATGCAACAAAGAACCACTGTGAAGCAGTTAAGTGGTAGCTTAGAAAGGCACTTAATATCTTTTTTTAGACTAAGGATCTAACAACTGATCTCAGGTATTTGAGTGTTATTTTCTGGAAAAGTTTCTACACCTGATTTTCTTTTTTAAATCTTATATCAGTTCTATGCTCTATGCTAAGGTTAAACACCGCCAAGTTGCTTTTGTTCACTATGGAGGGAAGGAAAAGAAAATCTGGATTTGGCAGTTGTTCTGAAACAAGTTCCTACCATGTTGCTGAACTGATTAATTGATGCCTGGCAGGTGCTAAGAGTTTGTCATCTCAGCCATTTTCATGATAACCTGAAGCATCTTGAATAGGTGCTGTTTACCAGTACAGCTTAGTTTTCAGGTTATATACTGTGGTCTTCCTTATACTTATCTTCTCACTGGCAGTGCAGGATTGTTTCTCTTTCCCTAGCTGAGAAAATATTTGTTTTGCAGATCTTTGTTGAAATGTGGCTTCATCATTATTCACTGGAGATGTATCAGAAAATGCAGTCCCCTCATGTCAAGGTAATAGTTTGTACTGCATTCATGAACATCACCTGGTGGTTGAGCTGTTACCTTGGGGTAAATCTCATATTCTGTGCAGAATTTTTTTTGTGTATTGGTCCAAAGGAAAGAAATAACTTACCAGAGTATCTACATGAGTGTTTCAGTTGATAATCCAGTTACAAAGAATGTTGTGAATAAGTGTGTCATCTAGATTTGCCTTCATTGCAGAAGTTGTGTTAGTTTTGTTCCGGTTTTTGTTTCTTTTCTTTTTTTTTTTTTTTTTTTGTTCAAGATGAGTTTGTGGGATGGTCACAACAATCTGAACATCAATATCAAAGTACTAATGATTGAGAAGATGCCACTATAAAACCATTGTGTTAAATCCTATGGGGGCAATATGACTGCAAAAAATAGCTAAAATTGATTTCCAGCAGAGATAGCAACTGTTACTGAAATACCAATTAGTGATTTCTAACATCTGTAATCATTTTTTAGCCTAAATCCAAATTTAAAAAAAAATCTTACTAAACTGCCATTTTTATTGTTTCATGTTCCAAGATATGCTTTTCACCATAATGGTGTCAGAGGCAGTTCTGTAGCTACAGAATTTGGATTATCTGACAAGTTCTTGCTCAGATAATGCACTGTTGTAAGCAGTTTATAGTGGCCTGTTCAGTAACAAACTACTGCATGTAAGTAAGTAAGTGTTGGGGAGGCTAAAATTGAAGGCATTATAAATGTAAGGGGAATTTGAAGGAGAAAATGTTGATCCTCTGAATTCCCTCTAGGTCACAGTGGGACTTTCATAGAAGGAGAGAGAAATAATAAAAGCTACTCAGGATTTATTCCTGTGTGGAAGTGCAATATGAGAGTTGGTTGAAAAATTCTAATCCTTCACTCCACAGGATATGACATAAAACACATTTACATTTTGCTAGGGAAAAACATTGGAGAGCTGAAATGTGATGGGTTTTGTCTTTTATTCTCAAAGTTGAGGTCAAAATGCAAACTCACTAATGTTGCAAAGTCTCCACTTGGGACTCCCAGCAGCATGGCTGTGCACCTGTGATGGAAAGGCTTTGCTTGAAGTACCTTTGGTCTGTCTGTCTGTCCAGTCTCTGTGCATCAAGTGCTGTGCTTAGGCCAGAAATGATGATTGCTTTAAACTTCTCTCCTCTGTTCACCCTCTGTATTTCAGATGCTCTCTTCTAGCACTAGGGAGCAGCAGTTGCAGACAATGACTCTCCATGTTATGGTGGAGTAGGGTCTAGGTAGAGCTTACAGTTCTCTGAAATCAGCACTTCAGGATCCTCCACAAGGTGTGTTGAGCCACAACTTGAGGCCATAACTCCCTGATGGTATTTTAGTTTCATCTTTGATGGGAAGTAATCATAAACGTGAAATAGGAAGTGTTCCTCTTTGGTGGTGTGGAACAATGGAATGGGGGACTGGAGTTCCCCATGAGGTACAGAAATGGATGAAGGATCTCTCCTGCAGGACTGAGGAAAGGTTCCAGATCAGCTGGGAGCAGGACTGTTCATTATCCTGTGATAAACTGAACTTTGTAGACTGGGTGAGCTGAAGGAGAACAGTCTGCCTTGTGGTTCCTCAAATGAGGAAGTAGAACATGCAGAAGTGTAATTTCTGTTTTAACACAAGCATTAAAGACCTTGACTGGAAACCCAAGATGGCCCTATACCTTATTCTGAAAATTACTGATAATTATGCAGGTTCACTTGATTCCATTTAGCCTTCTGAGTGTTTGGAGGGAAGGGTAATTAGTGACCATTGAGTCCTGGATCTAGAGCTGTCTGACCATCAGGTGTGTGAAGTGGCTGCATATCTGTATTGGAAAGTGGGATGAGGTCCTGCAGAACTTGCTCACTCTTTGTCCAGCAGCCGGGTTTGTTTGCTTTCATGGGCCAAGACAGATCTCAGATAAATAACTTTCTTGAGAAGGAGAATCATAGATTTTTCCTTAAGCCTTGTTAATGTCATCACAGACTTCCCTTTATAAGTAGAAGGCAGTAGAATGGGGATGAATAGTAAATAATTTCTTTTGAGAAGATACATATTACAGCTTTGAAGTCTTCTTGGGTCTGCTATGAACCTGAGATTGATGCTACTTGCTATGCTGTCACTGTTTTCCCTTTCAATTCAACTATTTTCCAATTCTTTTGTCTGTTTTTTTCTTTCTCTGATGATCTAGAGTCCAAGCGTGCAGGATCTTTTTTCCTATTCCCTTCTGCTGTAATCACAAGAAACCCTTAAAAAGAAGTATTTTGATAAAACTGTGTAATGCTTCCTGACCTTCCAATGCCAGGTGTTCAGCCCCCAGCCCTGCATGTGGAACACACATTAAAACCCAGGGGGTTGTGGATTCCTGTGCCAGGGGAGTCAGTTTGGAAGCAGACGATCTGCCCAAGCTCTTGGGCATCCTGCAGTAGCAATCCTGCCACTCCAAGGGTGTGAAATCAAAAGCTGCCAAACTGACACTGCAGGAGATGAGGTAGAGGCTGTTGAAAGACAGCAGAGGTGTGATCTGGAGAGTTAGTTTAGATGCCTGACAACAGTCATTGGGGTCTGTGTAGTGTACATTTTTTGTTTTATGTTTTTTCATTAATTTCATACATGTGTGTCACTGTTGCTACAGTATCCTCTTCACTATCATTGTCAGACAATACTGTTCAGGTTGTTCCTTCAAAAACGGATCTGGCTGAGGCTTGCAGACACTTCAGTGTTACTGCAAGGTGCCTTTTGCATCAGCAGGTATCACTGTGCTAGGTATGTCTTTGCCTTTTTAGATGTGTAATGTTCCCCTAATAGCAAAAGTCATTTCTTCTTTTGAGGAAATTCACAAGACCTGCAGCCTTCCCAAATGGCCTTTAAGTAGAGAGAAGATAGGATTTCTCTGGACTTCAGTTTGAGTTTCTTCTGCATACAAACTGTGCTTCTCCAGCAGAACAGGAAGAAATGACAAAGTTTTCAAAATAGATGTAAAAAAGCTTGCAGAATATTGCTCTCTTACTCCATTTTTAATAAAACACTGTAACAGTGTGTAAATCCTTGTTGCTGCAGTTCAATTGGCTTCTGAAATGGGGAATTTATTTGGCAAAAGCTCCACATGCCCTGCCAGTCCTTACTCTGAGTGCAGCAAAGAGAGCTGCCACTTTTTTGAGACCTGCTCCCAATTGTATTTCCAAGTTGATAAAGGGTAAGAAATACTGTGGAATCAATCTAGTGAACACCAGAAAAAAGAGGATACTGTGGCTGCAGTTGTTATTGTGATATGTTGTCCCTGACTGTATTTGTGATGTTCATTTTTCCCCCCACCCTTCTTCCTTGGGCTCATTCTCACTTTTTTTTTTTCTCTTGCTCTCTTCTCTCCTTTTTTCCCTCCCCCCTTCCTTTTTGTTTCTGTTGTCTCAGCTGGAGGTTCTCCACTACCGACTCAGTATCTCCAGTAAACACCACGGTAGTCCTGCCCAATCCAGCTACCAGGCCCTCCACGCATACCAAGTATTACCATCTTTTCATTTTGTTTCCTTTTGAAAAATCTTGTTCCATCATATAATCTGCGAAGTGTATTGGTGCTGGCTGCACAGCAGCTTCTTCTGCCAAGGTGTGGTTTTATACTTGGAGAACACTGCAGTGAAATTCATTAAATTTTTCAGTGAAACAGATACTGAGAGATTGGCAAAGGTCATGGAGAAAAGAGTTAAACTCTAGCATGTTATGAGGACTAATTGGAAACTCTATTTCTAGAGATGCATTCTTGCAATGTAAGACTTACCAGCTATGCTGTTTTTTGGCACCAAAGCTGTCTTCACCAGTGGCAGATTTCTGCCTCTCACAAAGTAGTCATTTAAGCAAACCTTGTGTGGAAGAAAAGATCAGAATTTGCATGGCTGTCACCCAGATTAAGGTAGGTAACATCTGGGGGTTTCTAGCCAAGGAAATGTCATTGGATAATACCAAATTTGTGGTGGCAATGTCAGCTTGACTGTCCACTTTTGCAAAAGCCCAAGTGTACATTTGCAGATTGTTCAGGAAATGTGCATGCAGAAACATTCCTGTTGGAACAGATTGTTGATTTCTCTTTCCCTACTTCAGCCCTTTATTCATTGGGTCTTCATTTTGGGAATGGGGAGGGCTACGCTTATGTACTATAAAGCTCTTTAGCACTATGTGGCATTTCCCTGCTCTTTAATCCTTTTCTTTGTTTTGTTTTAATTAAGTGCTATGATATCTCAAGGTGCTGTTTAGAAAGGAACACAGAAAGTACTACTTTAAATATTTTTTAGTGTTATATTTATCTCATTACTGTGTTGAGAATAGCATTCATCCATCCTGTATGAAAAGGTTTGACAACAAAAACACTTGTGGGGAAAAGTAATTTTTAAACCAGTGATGTTCATAATGGTAGTGATCCAGGCTAAGAGGAAATTATAAGAATTGCTATGTGGAAAAAGTACTAACATCACCCAAAATGATGTATTGAAATAGGGTGGTTTTATAAATTCCAAAGGTACCTTCAAGGTGGGGCTTAGAAGTTTTTAAATTACACCCTTTCAAGGCCTATAGCAGAGTACTCAGCCTCTCTAATTACTGTGGAGATCCTGGTCCAAACTCCAAGGACCACACAACTTCTTGGAATTCTACGCTCTTGCATAAACTCATCAGGACTGTAGAAAACATGCTGGTACAAGTAGGAGCTGTCAAAAACAAGGCCAGCTTTCATTAGAGATGGTAAAGGTTTATCCCTCTCTTAGAAGAGTCTCAGATCTGGCTGCACTACAGGACTGTATTTGTCATTGAGCCTGGAATAAATGTCACAGTGTATTCAAAATCTTTAAGAGAGTGTAAGAACACACCTGCTCTGCCTCAGGCATTGCTGAGAAAGAACATAAACACGCACTCCCTCTCTGCCTCAAGCACTGGAAACTTCTTGCAGCTCTTGTCCAATACAGCTTTCCAGCACTTTCCATTATATTTGCCCGTGTAACTTACGTTTCATGTACTTTATTCTTCTCAGCTTTTGTGAAACAGAATACAAATCTCAAAATCTGCCTTCAGTGGTGGATTGAGATTAGTTCACTACTCTTAAAGCAGATGACAGTAGCAGAGGAGGTTGTGCTTTGTCTGCACATTCTGCAGCAGACCCAGTCTGGTGCTGGGCACCCAGGAGAACCAGCACTTCTCTGCCTCGTTCAGCTCCCTGCTCTATCAAACACTCACTTGCTCATTAGTAGCATCCCTGTGGCTCACCATCACTCCCTGTGCTGCTCCCACCCAGGCTACTTCTCCCCCTGAGGAGAGGGTTAGAACCAACAGGATCTCACAGGACTCAAAACAGTTCTTACTCTGACTATAACTGTCCAGGATTATTCTCTCTTGTAAGGCCAGTGAGTACCAGCGTAGGAAGGAGAGCTCAATAAAAACAGCCAGGAGCATAAACAAAGGACCTGCTGTGCTTCTGCAGCAATGAACTTACAGCCATAATGAAAGGCTGAATATTCTTTTTGTCAGGAAGGGGTAAGTCAAAATCTACGAGTTATTCTGTTCTTTAAAGCTAGCCCAAAATCCAGTGCATTCGAGTACTATAGATAACTTTCCTTGCAATCCAAATATAATGCTGTTTCTTAGTGAACTGATTGCAGAAGATTGATTTAGCTTGTCCTGGGGAGCAAGCCTGTCCAAAATGAGGTGGCACTAAACTATGGTGAAGAACCTAGAAGGAAGAGAACATTTTCTGTATTTCAATCTGAGAATATAATTTTCCTGAATTCCCTGGATATTTAGCAAATGACACTCATTAGTTGCCTCTCTTTTGCTTTGAATCTAGGAGTCATTCAAGCCCACTGAAGAGCACGTGCTAGTGGTAAGACTGCTTGTGAAACATCTGCATGCTTTCAGCAACAGCCTGAAACCAGAGCCTCTCTCCCCTTCAGCCCACTCCCACACAGCCAGCCCACTGGAGGAGTTTAAAAGGTTGGTACATGAGCATATCTCTGAAATGTATAGAACTGAAAAGCTGAGCTTTCTCCACGAAAATCTCAGCTTTCTCTGAGAGGTTGAATTATGCTGTTTTGATGCTAAATACAGAAGTACATTATTAAAAGTACATGAGAGCTAATGGATTATGTTTCTCACATCCTCTGAGGGGAGGCAGCTTCAGCAGCAGCTATTACACTAGTCTATAGAGGAAAGAAATTGCTCTCAAGGGGATTCTGGCCACAGTTAGTTTAGTATTTGGTATTTAGTAATTCGAGTTGAAATTCAATGGCTTGAAGTAGTTTCAGTTAAAAAAGAACAAATTTTGCTCAATTCTTTCTCTGTTTGCATTTGTGAAAGTGTGTTGAGTTGTTGGTTGGTAGGGTTGGGTTTTTGTTTTGAAAACTTGCTGCCAGTTCATACATGTGACTGTCTTTAAATCTTTTCGCAGGGTTGTGATTCCTCGGTTTGTCCAGGAGAAGCTTTACATCTTTCTGCAACACTGTTTTGGCCATTGGCCTCTGGATGCCTCTTTCAGAGCAGTATGTACCTGCTTCTCCACCTAAGTCTGTACCCAACAGAACCAGTTATTAGTTATTAGAACTAGTTATTAGATATTGCTCTTTAGCAGCTATTTCTTGGTCTTTACATCTCTCTTTTCTAGAGCAGTGAAATTCTTTATGTAACAAATAAAAAAATTAACAAAAACCCTTCCTGCCTTTCTTCCCAAAAAATTCTTGGCACTCATGTGGGTTTGTGTGTGATTTTGCTTAGGTTCTTGAGATGTGGTTAAGTTACTTGCAGCCCTGGAGGTACGCGCCTGAAAAGCCTCCACAAAGCACAGAGCCTTTGCCTCGCAGCGTCTCGGAGAAATGGTGAGGAGGGGAGCAGCTGGGACTGATCTGAGCCAAACCTCAAGGAGATCCTAAGTAAAACAGCAGCATTTCAGGAACTATGCACCAACCTGAATTAAATTGCTGTACAAGACTGGAGATGATTTTGTGGAACACCAGTTTTTGTTTTGAGAGTATTCTTTTGTCTCAGTGTGATTTGACCATCTTTCCAGAAATTCCCTTAGTGGCTTATTTGGTAGAAGACAAAATGACAATTCTTTGAATAGCTGTACTCACAAATCTTGTTCTCATTTTGACAGGGCTGTCTTCATTCAAGAAAACCTACTCATGTATACCAAGCTGTTTGTGGGATTTCTGAACAGAGCTCTTCGAACGGACTTGGTCAGTCCAAAAAATGCCCTCATGGTGTTCCGAGTAGCGAAGGTCTTTGCTCAGCCCAATCTGGCTGAAATGATCCTGAAAGGTAAAAGGATATTTTGACATCTTATGTTGTCCTGTCTCAATCTTTCTTCACAATAGTTACATCTCACCTCAGAAGCACTGAGGTGAATGAACTTCTCTCCCATTTTGCATTCTATTTTGCCATTCAAAAGTCTGTCTTCACTAATGTTTGTCAATTGGTTTAGTAAGTCTGTAGTTCTAATCACCAAAGATTGCATTCCACAATTTTTCTTTAAAGAACCCAGTTACAATTGTCTGTTTTTCTTACACTTGTATTACTTCATTATATACTTCAGGATCTAAACTTCATGTATCTCTGAAAGGCTCTATACTTAGTAAAAGTCATGCATGCATTTGAGGATAATTAGGATATAGTGAATTGGAGAGTGGTGAGATTTGACAAGTATCAATGTCTGAGGTATGTTTCTCCATTTCTTTTGTTGATAAATGTTACCAACTTCAAATGCTGCTTGTATGGTCTGCATTAAATGCATGCTGACACTTTCTGCTCTGGGCAGAGAGAAGTAAATAATAAACAGTAATTAAGGCCTTCTTCCCCTTAGAAGTCTCTCTCTAAATAAAGTTACCCAGCAGCCTTAAGGCAGCTGGACCTTCCCCAGCAAGACCAGTATTATGTAACTATCCACTGCTTTTTTTCAAATTCTAGGAGAACAGTTATTCCTGGAGCCAGAACTTGTTATTCCCCACCGTCAACACCGACTTTTTATGAGCCCCACTCTTGGTGGGAGTTTTTTGTCATCACGGTCTCCAGCTGTTACAGATGCCTCACTTAAGGTGAAGAGTCATGTTTACAGCCTGGAAGGACAGGACTTCCAGTATAAACAGATGTTTGGCACAGAAGTCAGGAATTTGGTAAGCAACAAGCTCCTTGTGACCTGCCTTTCTACTTTGACAGATGTTTTCTCAGTGCTGAGCATCCATATCAGGAGAAGTTAAGAGTGGAAAACTTCACACCCTGCATTACTGTATAATTTAGTTTGCTGACAGTGACTTCTGGGGTCCCAGTCCTGCACAGCTGTAAAAATCTGCTTCTCTTTGATAAATAGTAAGTTAATGTAAGAGCTTGCTGCCTTGGAGCAGTATATGGTATTTCCTCTCAAACATGCTTACTGTGATCCTCTGATTGATCAGTACCAACCAGCAAGTCAGACAAAAGCAGCAGGAATAAAAAAAAAAAAAAGGCAGCTGAAGAACCTAGGCAGCACTGAGGTTTCTTAAATGCTTCAACAGAACTGCCTATGCCCTACTGGAAATCCAGCTAACAGCATAAATCCATATGCTCTAAGGGAGTGAGTTTGCTGGGATTGCTCTCACTTTCAGCTATCAAGGCACAGTTTTATCCATGTATTGATGCTTAGTGGTCCTTTATCTTTGTCCCACACAGTATTTGTTTTGTTTTTTGTTTTAGGTGTTAAAACTGGCCCAGTTAATTTGTCAGGCACAGCAGACAGCAAAGTCCATATCAGACCACTCTGCAGAGACAATGGCCAGCCAGTCCTTCTTCTCGTGGTTTAGGTTCACACCATCTGAGATGAATGGTTCCTACACAGGCAATGACCTTGATGAAATTGGGCAGGACAGCATCAAAAAAACAGATGAATATTTAGAGAAGGCACTGGAATATTTGTGCCAGATCTTTAAGGTAAGTAACAGCTTTCTAAGAACTTGTGCAGCAAGAACAAGAGTCGGGATTTGTCAAACGTACGTCTGTGTCTCTTGACAGCTTTGTGACCCCACAAAGTACCAGGGACCTTGCTAGTAAATGTTAACATCTTCTCAACTTTACCTGACCACTTCAAAACCCATTTTCAATACAGATGGAAGTTGGTGTTCTGAATTTCTAAGTATCAAACCTACTTTAAGTGACCATTCTTTGGACTGTATAATTTATACCAAACCTGTTTATACCAAGCCTATCCTAATGTTTCCAAACAGGCAATTTTAAAAACTCTCCAGTATCTTCTAAATGTAGAGCTGTAAAAATACAACTGCAGTTATGGACAAACTGTTAAGTTTAAAAATAAGAGATTAATTTCTCTGCAGCCCCACTCCCTTGTACAGAATTAGGAGAGCTCTTTGATACTTCTTGAGAGGTAAGGGAGATAAAAACCAGAGCACTTCTCTAGAATTGGACAAGCACAGACAAATATGGAGAGGTTTATCTTGTTTTAATGTCTATCCAAGGTGCTATTAAGCAGTTCTTAGTATCTGAGCTGGCTGTCAAAGACGTCCAATGCTAATGAGTTTGTTAAGTGAGAAGTAAATGACATAGGGGGTGGATCAAACACCTGCTTTAGAACTGTGTTACTCTTGCACAGCTGAGTGAAGCCCAGCTGACCCAGATGATGATGAAGTGTGGGACAGCTCAAGATGAGAATGGAAAAAAACAGCTTCCAGACTGCATAGCAAGTGAGAACGGCCTCATTCTTACAGCCCTTGGCAGGTACCAGGTGAGAGAAAAACAATTCCATGTCACTGCCTAGGTTGTTCTTGAAAAATACAAGTTGTCCTATGATGAAGAGAAATGCAACTTACTTGGGGCTAAGAGAGATGCCAGTAAAAAGCTGTTTCAGATGGGAGCTGCAAGACCAGGTGTTTATTTTCCCATTTCTAGATCATCAATGGCTTACGTAGGTTTGAGGTGCAGTATCAGGGGGACACTGAGCTCCAGCCCATCCGGAGCTATGAAAATGCTGCTCTGGTCCGACTCCTGTTCCGCTTGTCCTCGGTGCTCAATGAAAGGGTAAGCACAGCACTGCCTCCTCCTGGGTTTTCCACTGCACATTTGTTCTTTACTCCACCTGTAAATACTTCATTTGTTCTCACTCCATCTTCTTTATTGTGGTCTAGATGGGTATTTCCTAGTAGTATGAGGCCTGCGTGTCTGCCTGTAATTCTGCTTTTCCTACACCAAACATTGCAAATGTGCTTTATTAAGGGGCTCATGGTTGATGAACAAGGGAATAACATTCAGAATGAATGCTTCTAAACAGGAAAAGCAAATTCTTAGGTATGAAAACACAAGGCAAGTCTGCACTGAGACAGTTCTGCTGTTTAAAAGTGCAGTTTGATTCTCCACATTTCCTATAATACTCATTCTAAAGATTAAGACAATAATAAAATAAGTTACTTTATGACAGCATTTGCAGGAGGACACTAACTTTTAAATGCTTCTTCCCTCAGTTTGCTGATCAGATGGAAGTGCTTTGCTCCAGGGATGATTTTGTTGGCAGACTTTGTCGCTATCATCTGACCAACCCCCAGCTCATACAGAAAATCAGGTACAGCCCTGTGGTGAGGGACAGAACGAGCCAGAACTGGGGACCCAGGATCAGTCTGAGGTTTCTGGCCAGCTACAGGACTCTGATTTCTTTGCTGATGATTTATTTCCTTGCATCCTGGTTTTACATTGGGCCAATTGGCTGCACATTCATTATCCTAATTGCGTATTTTCTTTATGCTGTAATAATGACTTTTTTCTTTGAAGGCTGGAAACCGCATGAACACTAGTTTTCTCTTCCTGGCTTGTAAAAATAAATGTTTTAAGGATGAGCCTGGGATTCCATGACTAAAATGTTTTAGTTATATCAGATCTTCCTAAAATATTTTTAATACTAAAGTTAATGGAGTTTATAAACACTGATGTGGCCTTGTAAAGATAATCAATGTAAATTTTATTTTTATAAAAGTGTTCCTGTAGACTCTAGTGAATATGTTGTTTGTTTTGTTTTGGTTTGGTTTTTTTTGAGGGGGGGAAGAATGAGCCATGAGTATTTATAAAACTGCAGCCATGCCAGAGGTAGATCCCATCAATAACCTCATGACCAGGTCTTCCAGTTCACTAAGGACAGGAAGGATGTGGTGCATGAGATAGAGAGCCTTTTCTGTTTTCTTCCCCTAACTTGCAAAGCCTGGGACTTTTCACTTACCACAGAACACTGTACCCCTCATCCAATGGCACTGGTATCTAACAGGGGGAAGAGCAGTACAACGTTAGCGTCCAGCACAGGAATAATAATAAATTTATTACAGTAGAAACAAACAGATAATGCATTAGCTCATGTACAAAATACTGACAGCATTCTGCTGCCTCAGTCAGTGCTTACTAAGTACCCACATTTAAAAACATCCTAAAAGTGATGACACCACATGGATTTAGAGAGGTCATAGCAATTTTTTGACACTACTGTAAGAGAGCCCAGCTACTCTTTAACCTTTGCTGCACAATACAGAGAGAGATGGGGCAAGATATAATTGGAACAGAAATTCTCCTGCACCAGGAACTTAAGAGGGAGCAACTTAGACACACAGGGAAATATGAAAAATGCATCAAATTACAGTTATTTGTGGTAAATGTTTTCATTAAAAGTGCCCAACAATAAGGCAGCCGCTGACTGAGTGCCCATCACTGTTCAAGGCACAATGTATTAGTTGTCAGTTCTACTCCTGAGATGATGTTTTTTGCCTTTTTTCTTTAAACAAACTGATAAAGTATAGAAACATTTCCAGTGCACTGCATTAATTCCCAATGGAAGCCAGATGCCTCAGAAAGACTCTTAAAAGAAGAAATGTAGCTACGAGCCTGCTGGATTGATTTGTGTCACTTGGCCTTTATATTGTTGGTTTCCCCCCCATCTTTACATCCATATTTACTGAATTTATAGAGGAAGTCAGTGTGCACATTAATATCTCTCCTTTCTCATCAACCTTACTCTTGTGGAATGAGAAACGTGGTCCATGATAACCAAAAACCGTTTATACAAAGCAGCATTTAAAATAAGCTATAAAATACCTTTTTTGCTCTGTTTGGTTCCACATTCCCACCCTCAAGTATAATTATCCAGATTTATCTCACATATTTGAGGGATGCCTTAAAAGGATGTAATTTATCCCATCTCTGGGCAAAGCTAATAGTCCAAAAGATTTCCTGCACCCACTGTGAAGTTTGCAAGCACATTCGAGTTGCAGCTCATTTATTTCTGGGGCAGTATCAGGTCACAAAACATACAGTGTGAAAGAAATACTGGCACTGAGCAAATTTTGAAGCAAATTAGGACATTTTTTCCCTACCCCCTCTTATACCAGACTCCCTGATGGAAGTCCACAAATAATTTCTTCTCTAAGAAGACAATAAAAACTCATCCTAAATACAGTCTTGAGAACCATATATACACATTTTGTAGTTCTGAAAATGGTGGCAAAAGTCCACAGAGGCAGAAGATAGAAAGCATGAAAGCTAAGTCTAACATCAGGTCCTCTACTGAACCTGACAACCTAGAAAGAAAACAACATAAGGCTTCTTTCTTCTGAAGTAACCTCCCCACACTGTGGTTTTTCCAGTGGCATGTGGAAGGGGCCAGCTGTTGAGACCTTTCTGGCTTCCTGACTGAGGAGGTTAGAGCTGTTATGCAGCAGAGAGACAGGCCTGACGAATGCTTTGTGCCCAGGTGTTCAAGAGTGCTGTGACTGAATGCTTGTCTGGGAGTTGCAATAGTTTGGAAGTCATGTATCGATACACTGACTGCAAAAAGGGATTGGCTGCTGGAAAAAAAAGAGGTAACAGATTAAGGAAGTTGTCATAAAAATCAGATTAAAAGCATTAAAATAAAAGAGCAACATTAGGTATTCACACTTCCCCACTGCTGCCACACACACACACACCCAACAACTGCACGGCAGCGTCTTCATACCGTACTGTCTGGGGTTCTTTATCCACAGAGGGCTCTGATCTGGATAGTCTGCTGGAACACTGAGCTGGAGTGGTGGGACATTTGGAAGATTCTTGTCATCTAAAAGGCAAACACACTTTGCTCAGAGCATTTCTTACCACACAGTAGGCTTTTTGTGCATAATTGAGATCGATTTCTAGCCTGTGAACCCCAAGGAGGAACCAGACTGCACATCTCCCCCTTTCTTCTTACCTAGCTTGCATATGAGATGAACTGTGCCATTATTACTGCAGTGTGAAGGGTCCAGGTTCACCAGGAATTTAGGATTTAATCTTGCTACTTCTCCTTGTAAGACATTTGGTATGGTCTGTCTTTCATCCTCTTCATATTTCCTCTTTCGAGGGGAAGCAATGGGGGCCCTGTGTAAAACACAGCCCACAAAAGGACCAGGTGAAAACATGCCAGTGTTGTACTAGTTAAATATTTCACACGTGAAAAAAGAAAAGCCCTAAGTTACCCCCATCCATAAACCCATCTGTTCTTTTAATGGTTTCTACAGAGACATTTTTGCTGAAATAACGAGCCCTTAGGACAGGCAGCAGGCCCGGGTACGTACGTGATGGGCTGCCCGTGAATCGCCGTCATCGCCGGCATGAACGTCCGGTACAGGGAATGGTTGAAGACTGGGGAGCGGATGTTGGCCAGAACAGCATCCAAAAGGGGCTGACACAAGTACTGCTGTTTGGTAGGGGGCACTGGGGGAGGTGGTGGAGTAGGCTGAAACACAACAGAAGTCCCTTTTCTTTTAATCATCACCAAAAATAGAAGTATCTACTGCTGATTCTGAAAAATTTCACAGTGATGCCTGGAGTGGCTCCCTAGAAACAGAGCCCAGACCGGAGGAAGGGAATAAAGGTGGGTATTTATTGGAAAGGCCTCCAAAGGCACAGCCTGGGGAGCCAGAGGCTGCTCTCAAAAGGACCCCAGGATGGACCCCGAGTCACGAGTTCTTCACACCTTTAGAGCTTTGGGCCATTTGCATCTCAGCATCAATTCACCAATTAAAACTTTAGCTAATGATATCATTTCCCCAGCTTACCCCCCCTTCTCAAGATGTTGGGTTACACATTTTGGGCCCAGGACAGTCTGGGTGTCCTTGGAGAGGCTTTGTTATGTCCATTTTAACATGAGAGAGCAGCTCCCAGGCTACAAAACACTGCAGAGTCACACATTGAGCACTGCAGGGTTTGAAAAATATGAAAGTTAAAATCCAAGGCATCAATAGCAGTAAACTTCCAAGGCATGAAATGCAAATGATTCTGAAAACTGTATACAGTAATACTAAGCAAAAAAACCCATCTGCAGTTTTGGTTTAGGAAGGCTGTTGTGAAATCAGCCACAGTCCATAGAAAGAATTGTTCAAGTCTTGGCACAAAGCACAAGAAAGTGGAAGTTCAGTTAAAACATACATACAGGTGACTAACATGAAGCAAATGCTTGCCCATTTTTTCCTGTTTTCCTATTTTGTGCAACCTTACTTGAAGTTTTAACAGCATGAGTAATAAAAACTGCAAAAATGATCCTGCCAAATCTTAAGACCTTTTGGAATGAATTGCTTATCTCTGCTGGCACAAAGCATTACATACCACAGCCATATCATTTTTCAGCTTCTCCAGAGCAATTTCACATTTCTGCAGTGTCTTCAGGGGGCACCTGCAGAAGAGGAGAAATTTCATCCCCATCACCCACAAAATGGGCTCCTCAGCTGAAGTGTTTGTGCTGTCTGAGCCCCACAGAGCCTCAATGGCAACGGGGCTGGATGCTCAACAACAGATTTCTGGAATAGCTGGGAAAACTGACAGGAAAAGTTACCGTTTTGAAGGGTCAGTCAAGATATCCAAGAGACTCTTCATTTTACTCAGGTCCTTCTTCCTGTCTGAAATAAGGTAAGAAACACAAACACTGACCACAAGAATAGCTTCTGTTCTTGCAGACAGAAATACAGCATACTGTCAAAAGTAAAAACATGAGCCAATACTAAAGAAAGCAGTGAGGATTAAAGACCTTTCATTTTATCCTAAGTATATCCAAAGCCTAAACTCTACATGTTTCAAAACCATCAGAACTAAAAGAAAACTGATGAGAATTAAGGGATAAGGCTTTTGCCCACTCTTAACACTAAAATCTTTAGTTAGAAGCAAGGAAGAACAGCTAACTTTCTCTGACATTTTTCATCCCTGGAAAAGAAGTCACCACAAAAGACAAAGTATTGTTTCTTTCAGCAGATAAGAGAGAGCTCACACAGAGAAATGCACAGCCAAGTACAAGAAACCTCACCTTCATTTTTATCTATTTTATTGATCATCCTCCGGAGGGGCTCAATGTATTTTGATAGCTGTTTGAGTTTTTCCAGATACTGCTGCTCCTCTGACTGACCAGAACTGGCTGGACTCATGACAGAATTTGGATTTCCTGGCAAAAAGGAAGACTGCATGTCACAGGGTGATAAAAGATACCGCAGAACATTATTCTCGCACTCCAGAATCTTGATCTGAAATGTGGCACTCTCAAAGTGTACTTTGTGTCAAATATCCAAATCCACACCTGGATGCCTTCCATAGTTTAAGTGCCTGCCCAGCCCTCTAGTCTTAGTGTAGAAATAACATGTTCTATGGGCAGAACAGCGATTCCCACTTAATACATTTTCTTCTGAAAAGTTCCATATACCCATTTCCTAGGTCTCTATTTTGCCTTCACTCTGATGTTTTAAACACTAAGCACAATAAATTCACTGCAGTTTTTGTTAAGTGGGTCCTTTCCTGTGTGCAAAGCACACAACACTGGTATGAGAAGGGGCCAGTATGCTGCCTCCGTTCACAGTATCACAAACTGCTTATTACATCTGGGAGGGAAGTGCAAAGTGCCAGAGTACACCTGGGAAGGTGTTCTGGAGCAAAGCAGCCTGCTGCCTGGGACTAAGTGGTTATGTCCTTTACAGCTCCACAGTGTCACTAAGGGCTCCTTCCTGTTGGAACTAAGGAATCATTATGCCTCTATAAACTTGCTCCATTAAATAAAGTACCATTCTTTTTTTTTTCAAAAGATTGAGGAAGTTAGAAAAACCCATTACATGGTTCAGTGACAAGAAAAGAGGTTTCAATTCCTTTTGATTTGGGAATCCAAGCTGTTGTGTTATGTGATGTGATATGTTCACTACTTGCAATGCCAGGTGCTATGCAGAGCTCTTGGAAGTTTACACTGTGCCAAAAATAGCAGGTTTCCCAGGAACTATTATAGTTACCAAAACATAGCCCAACTCATGGTGTGCAGTATAGCTCTCAGATCATTTACCTGGAGTGTTTAAAGGACCTGGGGATGGGACACTAAAGTTCTGAGGTGTTCGTGCAGCTGCTGGGCTCTGTGATGGTTGTGGAGATGGACTGGGGAGAAAGCTGCTGGGTGATGGAGCAGGGCCAGAGCTGAAAAGTAAGCATAGAATTAAACCTGCCAGAATCTGACAAGGAAGGATGATCAGCCTGTAAGCAGATAGGATTTTAGTAAGCATCATTATGGCAGTCTGTAGTGAGGATTTCATACACAGATTCTTTATGTAAAATGGGAGTTTTCAGAGTGTATTCACCTGTGCTTCCAGTGCAGTTGGTATTAAAATTCATTCACTTCAATGGAAACAGAGTAAGAGATATTGAATGTTTCTGAAAACCTCATGCTTATGTCATGAACAGAAATCCCCAAAAGTTGCACTGTGGCTCACCTGACATTTGAGTTTGGCTGAGAAGTTGGCTGGCCTGGCTGAGGTGATGGCTGTGGCTGTGGTGGTGGAGGCATCGACTGGGGTGTTTGAGCTTGCTGGACAGGAGATGGGGATGACATCATGGTAATATTGTTCTGGCTGACCTGGAACGTGGGAAAAGATACAATCAATAACAGGAAAAGGGAGTAGAGGGTGGGAACCTAACTAAAAGGCTTTACCTGTGGAGAAAAGTGTATCCTCAGGCCTACAAGAAATGAAAGCATTAGTTTCTTATCTTCCCTATAAGGACACTCCCACCTGTATAATTCTTGAAGCTCTCAGGGCAGTAAATCTTACCAAATTCAGTAGAAATAACCATTAAAACTGTACATTGCTTGAATTGACTGTATAATAATTATTTTTTCACTGCCCAAACCATCATGTTGGAATTAAAATGTCGGAAGTGCCATGTGAAAAACCTGCACTTTACTAGAACTAAAGAAGAGCAAGAAGACAGTTCCCCACTTGATAATGAAGAGTCAAAAACCCCTCCTTATTTAGACATTTCAATTACAGACTTCAAAGGTCTGTCAGACTTCACTGTAGCTTCTCAACTGGTTTTCTTTAGGAAGAAGGAAGAAAAAAATTAGGTAAGCCAAATCACCAACATCTTTTTTAAATATTGAGTTCTGAAAATCTGAGTGGAGATAGAAACTCCAAACTGAACGGCTGGGTGGAAAAAAAAAAAGATGAAGTAGCTTTCTGACCTTTGGAGAATGATGAGGTGTGCCTAAAGGACAAAAAGGCAAGTAAGAGCATTTCCAGAACAGCACCAAACTCTGGGTAACAACTAAGTTTATTCTGTACACTCTACAGTGCCAGAGGCAGATGACACTCAAATCTGAGCAACTTCTCACATTTGTTCTAATACACATTTTTCCCCTTAATCACTTAAAACCAAAAAAGAAAACCTGTGCAATGGCAGAAGCATGGGATAGTAATGCAAATATTAAGTGATCATGCTTGTTTAAGGCACATACAGAATTCTTATGACTTGAGGCTATAAATAAGTACATACAAAGATAAATGGAATTAGTCTGCAGAGGCAATATATTGTGGCTCACTAACCCATGTGTCCATTCTGTAAGTCATTGATTACCATCTTCAAATTAACAACTCTTTTCCTCAGTCTAGATAATTTTTATGTGAAGGTTCCAGTAAATCCGCAAGTCCCAGGCACTTCACAGGCACTGCAAATTGGTGTTGCCCTTCACTCTCTTGTTAAATATTCATCTAAATAATCCAACTGTATCCAGAGGACATGATGTTTAGCACATTGAAAAGTATTGCACTATCTAATTTTGCATGGACACACTGACTACAACAGGAAATGCTTTGCTGGGTATATCACATTGCAGCTATGCAAAAGGTCACACTCCCCCCCCAAAAAAGGGCACAAACAATCCCCAGCTCAGTGCAAAACTACTAAGCTTGAACATACTGGTTTATCTCCATTACAGAACAGTTCAAACCCAAATACAGCCTGACATACTATGATTTTTATTCAATCTTCAATAACCCTAGTACCTCTGCAACCTCTCACACAAAGGCAATGCATGGAACAAGTGAGGCTGAAATGCTACAATAGCTTCCTTTTCTCGATAACCAACAACTAATGAGGCTGTGCTTACTGTTTTCCAAAGGAGGTGGATTCTTTAACAGCATGTCTCTCCTCAACAGCTGGAAAAGCATGTCTGAGATTGAAAAGCACACTTTGCCTCCCACAGACACCAGGCAGCTCACCCACATTTGGAAGAAAGCTAGGGTGGATACTGCAAAAAGCATTCCCTGATTTTTCACAAGTCTATTTAATGTGCTATTAGACAGCAAGTGATTTAGAACTTACCCATATGGATACTGCACCCATTTTTCATCAAGTCAGACTAAGACCACTTGAAGTGGTTCATCATTTCCTGAAAATCAGGCCCCTGCTAAGTGTCTCAAGTTGGTTACAAAAAAGTATTTCTGAACACTTAAATCTTTGTGTTTTGGGAAGGAAGAAAGATAGGAAGGAGAAAGATTTCATTAGGTTCTCTGCCAGGTTTAAGTTTCTGTGTGTAATTCAGCACCAAGGACATTATTAACATTAATTTACAAATGCTGCAGAAATGTGAACAAAAGGACGTGCAGCATTTACTGTGCACAAAAGCACTGGATTAATTGAATTTTTTTGCACTACCCCTCTTCATTCAAATGAGGCCAACAGATTTCCTCCTTTCCAGGTTTGATCTCTGCCAGCGTCATTTCAAAACAGCAAAAGCCAATGTCTAATAGCAAGCAAAATTGTGACATTTTCAAAAACATGCATTCAGAAATGTGCAGTTCTGAACTTATTGCATTGGTTTTCTTTGACAGCAGTTCATTTGCTACATAATAATTTCAGATGTCTTTTTCTAGAACAGATTTAAAGATGTTTTCAGATTTAGGTTTCTACATTGTTTGCAGGATACAGATTAAGATTGTAACACTTTAATAAAATTTCAACTTCTAGGGAATGCTCTTTGCAGCTGACTCTGAGTAAAAAGAAGGCTTAAAAAATAAAACAACCAAACAAACACACCACCAAAATAGCTATGAACCCAAAAGACAAGAAGAACTCCTCCTCTCTGGAGTTTCAACTCTGTTGAATTCATTCAGCTGCAGAGTTAAGCGCCATAGTTATTGATCATTTGTATACCCTGCATCTTGAACAGATACAAGGAAATCCAACTACCTATTTTTTGCACTGAGGGATACGAATTTCTGCACATAAAAGCATGTCTGTGGACAGTTACTACAGCCCACCAAGCATGAATTTGCTCTATCACTCTACAGTGACCTGATATGACACTACACTCTAATTTTGTAAGTCTTGCCCAAAAGACTTGCATGATAAAAGTTTGCATTTACATCCACTGAATCAAAGCCACTCTTAGCGTTCAGAGCACGGTGTCCTGGAAGATAAACCCAGCTATGAGTTCTGTCTCCAGTTTGCTGAGTCTCAGGCACAGAACAGCACTCAGGAGATAAGGCTGGGAAGGCTCTCAGTTCTAACTCTCTTGCAAATTGAAACACCAGGTGATTGTGGAATACAATGTCATAACACTAATTTTTTGTTGTTTTGTTTAAAAAGACCGTAATAAGCAAGAAACCCCAACCAAACAAATAAACTCAATGGAGAATCAAATGAGTCTTGTGATAAAATACAGGACAGACTGTTTTGTCATATGGGATAAAAATAAATAGCCACAAGGTATTGATATCACATCTGGTCCTGTTGAAAAGCATTCTTCAGTGCAATACCAAGATTCTTTTCTAAAGAGAAAATACGAATGAACTACCTATCACCACATCTAAATGGATTTTGATAGTACAGTCAAGGAGAGGACATGCTCTTAAATGAGGGATTAATAACCACATATATGCTACAGCCCTTTACTCCTACTGTGAACAGCTGCAAGGGCTCTGATGACAAGGAAGTTATATCCAACAGACAATATCAGTTAAGCATTTTGTAAGATTAAGAGGTGCAAAAGACAACATTTCTAATTTCTAACTGACCTAGAACCTGAACAAAATGTTTTGGCAGACAGTACTAGAGATTCATGCTGATCCAGAGCTGTCAAATATATGGCAGGTCAGACTGCCTTTCAAAACATATTTTCAGCCACCAGTAAACCATGACTCACTCACTCACTCATCCTAGCACCTGCTTAGGAGCCACTTCCACTCCAATGATTGATCATGAAAAATATCTCTTCTTCTTCTGCTCTGACCAGTTGTTCAGCCTTCTACACCACCTTCCCAATCCTTGGCATGCTACTGAGAACACTTCCTGATGACCAGTTCACTTGGTGGCAGAAATCAAGGCTCCTCAGTAACAATGACAGTGTTAAAAGATCACCCTGTGGCACTGAATGCTTGAACTAGAAATATTTTGCTATGAGTCAAATATTAAATATAAACAAAACTAATATTTAAATATCCATGGGAAAGCCTCAAATATTGTGGGTATTTCAAATGGGAGATGATTACCTCAGTCTATATTAAATGCTACAGTGACCCAAGTGCAAAGTAAATTCCCCTCTGACTCCATATCTATGCCTTGGGTTTGTGTGGGGCTTAGCTAACATAAACACACCATCCTGGACTGAAATGACCATCCATCTTCAACCACAAATGACAACAGATGTGTTTGCCTAGGACTGCAGAACCTTTCTGGTCACTGTCACTACCTTTGCAGACTCCTGAGAAGAAATGAAGTGCTCTGACCTCATGCATTTTCCAGCAACAGCTGGATAGGAGCTGCCAGCCTGCCTACACAGGTTCTCCTCTGATGCAGGTACAAGTGGAATCCTTCTGGCAGTTCCTCCTACACAACCATAAGAGAAAAGAACAGCTCAAATTTTTCTGGGTCCCTGATACCACGCCAAGAAGCTGCTCTAACTGAAACAAGCCAAGTTTACTAATAACACAAGAAGCACCTGTACAGAGCATGAACACAGGCCAAGCAAGGTCCTGCACACAACTCAGCCAGGTACACTGCAGTGCTGACTTGCAACACTCAGAAGTGCACCCTCATGGAGTGTGGACCTTTAATTTGAGACTTCAATCAATTCTGAACATGGAAAAGTTTTAGATGTTAAAATAAAGATCTATGCCACTTTAAAAATGCTTTATTTGATATTCCAAGCTCTCAGAAAACCTATTGCTTAAAATGAAAAATGATCCATAAAAAACATAACCTAAACAGACCAAGGAACACCAGCAAGTTCATTGTTTGACGTACAAGTGAATTCCCCTTGCTTGAAAGGCAGCCTACAGACCCAGACAGTGAAGCTTTGCACAAGGGCTGACACAATGTGCTTGACCCAGTAAATACCTGTGGCATTTGCTGTCCGCCCAAGGGGATGGAGCTTGGTGGTGTAGCAGACACAGCGGTGGTAGGCGGGAACCGTGGTCTGATTTGCATCCCACCTCGGGCCATAGGTGCGGTGATCATCTTTGAGGACAGAGGGACAACAGACAAAAGTAATCGCAAAACAAGAAATGCAGTGCACTGGCAGGATGAGAAGCACATGCAGCCTGCAGGAACTGGGGAGGGGGAGCACGAAGGGAAGGTTAGTGAGCTTTTCTCTAAAGGTTAACCTAACGTGCTGGCTTGGAAATCAAACTCCTCTTTACGCTCCTGTTTTCAGAGAGCAGCACCTAATGAACTCCTGGTATCTTGAGAGAGCCCATATGCAGACTCAGATTCCTGGGTCAAGGGTTGACTATCCTGTCATTTCCATGAAGGGCCTTTCCTAAATTTTTCCTGATATCTTGAAGTTATAAAATTCTTGGAAATAAGTTCTAAGATTGCTGTCAGGAATGCTCCATATAAGAAGCTCTCTAATGTCACAGGTTTCTGATGTGCTTTCCCCCACTGTGGACTCCAGGGGTTTAGCAGTATTTGCCAATGCCCCCTCCATTATAAGAGATTTTGCCAGACAGTTCAACAGCAACTGTCAGTACAAAGCTCCACAGTGAGCAAACGTCACACCAGCCTAACCTATGCCAGTATAACAATGCCAAAGACAACAAAAAGGACTTCCAGCTTTGAAAAATCTATTTCCTCCCCTTTATAACCCACAAAATAAGTCAAATGTAACTTCTTCATTTCCATAATTTTGACAAATACCTATTCCTTTATTACTAAGGTGTGCTAAATCATTCTGAGTCCATGATTTTCCTCAAGCCTATTCATGCTTTTTGATTCTCCAGCTGTATAGGGTGAGCACACCCTGAAGTACAATCATTTAGGGTAAATCATAAAGGCTAGTGTTAGAATGAATTTTTGTTTTAAAATAGCATTAGGACTATTCTGCTCTGCAGTGTCTATGAGCCTGCATGAGCCAGACAAGTTTAATTTTTTATATCTGTACAGCCCTCTGCTGCTTAAAATTTGGTATTATGCCACATACTGAGATTTTACAACAAATACAGCATATTTTTGAGGTAGTATTCAGGAAACTTTGGCAGATTCACTTATCACAAAAAGAGCTTCTGTTTGGTACTTCGAAGATCTACAGTAAAGTTCTCTGAGCTACCTTTTTTTCCTAGCTTACATGTTACCAAGGAACCTACACAATCCTAACTAATCTAAGAGATAATGTAGTTTCCTTCCTGCAAATGATTTGGGGCACTTCTGTTTGGTGTTTATGTAAATGCACTGAAGCAGCCAGCAACTCTACAGACTCAAAGAATGCATGTGCTTACAACTGTTAAAAATAAATAAAATTAAATACAACATAGCAAGACTGAAAAAGGAAAGCAATAACTGATAAAGAAAATAGTGTCAAATCCAGCACAGCTGTTAGTTCACAACATCAGAGCAATGCAGTCCCCTTCCATCCAGGCAAAGAGGGATGGTCAGAGACAGGATTTCAAAAGGGAAACAGATGAGAGCGTTTCAGACATCACACACACGTGCACACACAGCATGCAGCAGCCGCCAGGAGCAAACACAACAACCCAGCACTGCCACAAAGCACAGGTGGATGCTACAAAGTGCAGTGAAGAGCTACAGTATCAACATGAGAGCTGGTGAAGCAACATAACCCTAACAAAACCAAAAAAAAGGGGGAGGAAATTGCTAAGGTGGGGGAAAAAAAATATCCTTGCAGGCACAATCACCCCATCTTAGACCCTTGTGAATGCACACAGATCTCTGGAGCGTGTGGAATCCCAGGCATGTTATGGTGACCCACATGTCCCATCCTGGCCATGTTTCTGAAGCCACACCACCAAAGTGTGAAGATTTAGATTACTTCCACTGAAGCAAAGGAAATTAGAAGAATATTCACAGGTTAAGTGTCTGGCAAACCACTGAACACCAGTATGACAAACTCCAATTCAAAGGCTTTCAGCTGTTTGTAGTACTGTGGTTGGTCAAACGAGTGCACAAGCCTCCAATTTTGGGTTAGGGTTTTTTGTATTTTTTGAAATGTGTACTTTGAAAAGGAAATATATGCATAAAATGACACCAATTCCACTCTCTTAACAAAAGTAATCTATTTTTCCCCATTCTTCAGCTCATTTATATTTAACCAAACCTGTGACCCTTTGACAAAGGAGCAGGAAAGGGGGTTCCAGAGCAATATATCCATAAAGGAATTACTCTCCTTGTAAAATAAGAACACAACCAGAAATGTTTAAGGACTTTTGAAAAAGATTTTAACTGAACACATATGTTCCTCCACAAGTGAAATTGATTCTTATGGGGTAAAATTTCAGACCCTGTAAACTGAGGTAAATCAGAGAGCAAGAAGAGGACCTCCCTCCAAAGCTACAAACCCCATTATTTGATAAAAATGAAGTGGAACAGAACAAATAGGATCCAGAACCTGTTACTTTCTTTTATCTAACATCCAAACAGTCAGCATTCCACAAATACACAGCTTCTGGTGAGCCCAGTGCCACTGCACTAAAGGCAGCTCAGACTTTCAAACAGCAACAGCCACTCTGCATTCTGAGCACCTGAAGGAATTGCACCAGAACAGTGACTTAACTTTACTAATCCTTTACTGCAGTTGATCACAGATTTTTTTTCCGTGGTGCTGCAAGCATTCTTTGTAGGTCTCTGGCTGCTAGGACACTACTGCTATGAGCTTCCTGTGAGTTACATGCTCACAAGGACTAGACACCCAAGCAGGGTAACGTTGACCTGTGTGCTGTCTTTATAACTTCAGAGAAGAACTTCAAAATTCACATGAATCCATGTTTAAACCTGGGACTGCTTTTACTTTTATGTAGGAAGGATTTACAGAAACTTTATGGAAAAGGAAAAATGCAGACATAGTAAGCAAAATTCCCAGTTTGAAAGCCCTTAAAGACTAAGTTTAACTGTAACAAGCAAAGATTAGCATAGCGTTTGTTTATTAAAAAAGCTTCCCTGAACCAATAAAGAAATCAAGGCAGATTTATTAAAAATGCTGATACTACTGAAAAGTGTAGAAATAGAAAGCAAAAGTCTAGCCTTAAAAGAAATTTCTTATAAAGAAAATCTTCATACAGTCTCAACACTGAAACTGCATTGTAATATTATAAACAGCTACAATCTTAAAACTATTATATACAGAAAAATATTTAGACAAGTAAAAGAAACCCATTTAGTTATTGGACTTCATAGTGGTAAGCGAATTTTAGTAGATTCATCTTACAATGGCATGAATATAAATGGAGTAAAGCCTGTATGTGGAATATTCCAAACGCCATATATGGTAGATAAAGAGCAATCCCCAAGTTTACTACATAGATCTGGATAATGCTGCAATACAAAACTTGCTGTCAACCATGTTAACGCCTAAAGTTTTTCAAATGCACTGTGCTGTTAAGCCACTGGCACATGAAGTCACTAAATGGGGCAAGAATGTAGTTGACTCTACATAAACACATCCATCTGCTTCTGAGTTGAAAAGAGCACCATTAAAGTTAGTAACAAGAAAAAAAGTCAGTGTCTCCTTCCAGTCAGCCTAAGTCCCTGCAGCTCCCACCTGGAAATTATTTAAGAAACAAGTTTTAATTAACATTTCAACTGTAGGAAGATAATTCTGCATTGCTGCCAGTACTGTCCCAACTGTACTTACCACTGCTCAGCTCTTAAATCCTGTGATACAGTGACACAAGCCAAAGCACCAACCCAGAAACAGAACCCGGCCACACCAAAAAGGATGTGAATTACCATGGTATGAGACACTATCCCTGATACAAGTCTGGGAGATGTACATTGAAGAAGCAATAGCTATCACAGTCCATATAAAAAGTTTCTTACTGAATCTATAAAATTACTTGTGCACTGAACAGAAAATGGTGCTTGAAAAACATGGAATGTCTGGGTACACAAAAAGAATTCTGCCATTAGTCTTAGTCAGCCTCGCTTTTTCATCTGTCTGCCTCTCTCTTCATCTACAGAGTGGTGGTGTTTGTACTTACCCATGTCTGTAAAATGCCTCAGTATGAAACACTACAGAGGTAAGCCACAAAAGACTTTCATATTCTTGTGGAAAATGGGATGAGAGGTTCAGCTCAAGCCATTCCCCCTTTTTTTCCCCATGTCTCCTTCATACCAGACACACATCCAGAAACAACCACTGGGGCTGCAGGTGTATTGCAGGATAAAAAAAACCATGTTAGACAACAAGCTTTCACCCAGCAGTTTTTTTTTTAAACGTAACTCTGCACTTGTGACACACGCCATTTGTTCTTCACAATTCACATCCAGAACAAGAGCATCTAGATCTACTGCCCATTTCACTCAGAAGAAGAATGAAAGATGAAAGGACTGAAAGGGGAGTGCAGAGAGATTTCATCATCTATACTATTTTTTTTATAGTCAATATATGAAGATGGAAGGTAAATCACGTGTGATTAAATATAGCAGGCAAAGATTCACAGTACAGAAATCAGTTTACACAACAAAGCAGTCACCTAATAGAGTTTAATGAAAGAAGAGGTGATACACCCCAGGTACCAACAGTCAGACTTGTAGTGTGCCCACAGGAGACCACCTTACTCATGTGCATTCCTGTGTCAGTACAGGCAACACTCGCAGCTGCCTGGGACAGAGAGCATGCACAGAGAGGTTGTCAATGAAATCCTGCCTCTGACTCCAGGCAAAGGAGAAACAGCATAGGAGACCATATCCCCTTCATACAGGGGATGACCAATGTCAGACCCCTCATCAGAAACCACCAGAAACCCAACTCCATGCTCATCTCTAGCATGCACTTGCCACCATGACACTGGCCCCTGGGCAACTTACCTGCCCTGAAGCTCCCATCTGAGCAGCTTGGGCCTGAGCTGCTTGCACTGCTGCTGCTGCCTGCTGCTGCTGCTGGACCAGCTGAGCTCTTACCTAGAGTATGAGAACAAAAACTGAAGTGAACATACATACCTGAGAATGGTATGACACTTCTGTTTCAACTGCATTGACTATGCTCATTAAAAAGGGTGTGGAGACAAGACCAGACTCACAAACTAAAGTTTCTCAGTTTTTCTTGTGAAAACAAGTTCCCATGTTTAAAATAATTAGAATAGTTTTCCCACAGACTGCACACCCAATTCAACAACTTCTTGCAACTTCTTACTTGCACTATCAGGTCTTATATACAATAATTGATACTTAACTTTCTGGCAAGCCTTACAATGACCAGCATTTCAAGTGTTTATACATTCATTACCTCTGTCAGTGTGACAATCATGACATTTAACGACACCTAGCTTACTGGTAGGAGCACAAAGTGGAGGTATCAACTCATCCATTTCTGAAGTGTGGCTGACACCCCACTCCTCCCCAGCAAGGCCCAAAGGAAAACAGGTCTGAGCTTTGGCTCAACAGCAACCTATGCAGCCCAGATAAAAATGTCCGTAACACTTCAAAAAGCTACACCTTTAAGAGGATGACCCAGCAAGAGATTCAACAGAGTAAAACCATTGTCTTGCCCACCTTCTCTTCAAGGCAAGAACAACCAGCATGTTAAACTGTGACCAAAACCTCCCAACATGGCAGCAGAAGCAAAGCCAGCATGGTAGAGAGCTAGCACTGGCTGCAGTCCAGAACACTTCAAAGTACTTGCTCATGTTCTAAAAAAGCAAACAGCATGGAGGTAATTTTTCTTTAACCAGAGTATGTTTCTTTTTCTTTTTTACACTTGTCCATTCAAGAGCGAGAAAAGAAATTATTTTTTAAGTATTAGTATGAATGGTTATCACAGATTTCCAGAGCTCCTACTCCTAGGTACAAAACTGTTCTCTACTGGCAGACCTAGATACAAACCTTTAAACACCCTGTACTCGTAACATGCTAACTGCAGAGCTCTTAACAAGTTATGATTTTCCTATTTCACTATTAGCAAAAGTCAGATATATTTTTTATTTCTCTACACGATCATAACAATCAGCTGGTCACCAGCCCTTACCTGCATAGCTTTTAACTGCTGTGGTGTAAGAGTAACAGGCATAACCTGACTGGGAATTTGTCCTGAGATTGCCTGTGGTTGAGATACCATGGGCTGGGGTTGAGGCTGGGATTGTGGTGGAAGTTGAGACTGTTGTGCCTGAGCAACCTGTTGTTGTTGTTGCTGCTGCTGCTGCTGTTGCTGCTGTTGTTGCTGCTGCATCTGTTGCATCTGCTGTTGCATGACTTGCTGAGGTGGCTGCTGCTGTATCTGTTGTTGTGGTATTTGCTGCTGCTGTTGCTGCTGCTGCTGTGCCTGCATGACCTGTGCTGCCTGCAGCTGCTGCATTCGAGCAATCCGCTGGAGTTGTTGCTGCTGCTGCTGCTGCTGCATCTGAAAAGCAGGAAAAGCCAGGATGCTAAAGCTTCCAGCACTGCGACAGCAGACTTACTTTTACAGCATAAACCAAAAGTAAACAGAATCCTAATACATCAGATTGATGTTTTAAGCCCAAACGGAAAGTCCAACCATTTTATCCACTCATCCCTCATATATCTCAACCCTAAATGGTGCTCTAGCCTGTCTTTCCACATTACAAGGTTTCCTGTAACTTTTAAAAGCAAAGGTGAAGTCCATCAGCTTCTCCTGTACAAGTGGGCTCAGATACAGTTTTTCAAATGTAATCTCCCTTACCAAAAACTGCACAAGAATATGAAAGCTGAAGTTTCCTTATTTGCTTTTGTGCCTAAGGATGATGTGTGTATATATATATATACACATGTGTATATATATGATGTGCTCCACACACATTTTTTTAAAGTGGCAACACGTTATTCATACAATGACAAAACAGCCACTATTGCTAGAGTAATTCAAGTACTGTTCTTTCCCAACTTCTGTGAGAATGAGACAATCCTGACATTTATAAAAAGAAAGAGACAAAGATTTTAATTCCCTATTGATACGACAGAAGAAAGCAACGAAACATCTGTAAAGCCTTTCCTCTAGCATGTAATATATTGCTGTCAATTAACTTGCCAGTCTAACCTGAAGCCCTACCCTGAAGCAGAAATGTGTTAGTAACAGGCAGAGCTGACACTCCCACACAAGCCAAGCCTCACTTGCTAAGTAACTGATCACCACATTTGCCATTGTAGCTGTTTGTCATCACCTGCTGTTGGTTTTGCTGCTGCTGCATCTGCAGTTTCAGCATGTGCTGCTGTTGCTGCTGGACAGCCTGCAACTGCTGCTGTTGCTGCTGCTGCTGTGCCACTGCAGCAGCTGCTGCCTGCTGCTGCTGCACCTGGAACTGCTGTTGCATGGCTGACTGCTGGGCCTGGAACTGCTGCTGCTGCTGCAGGGCCACCTGCTGCTGCTGGAACTGCTGCTGCTGCTGCTGTTGCTGCTGAGCTATCTGTTGAAGCTGAAGTTGGGCTAAAGAGGAGACAGACTGTACTTAAAACATGATACCCAAAAAATGCAAGAATTATTAATGTCTTTCATTAGCAGTATATACTTTTGCTTCCTCAAATGGATGAGGCACACTAACAGCAGAATTAATTACACTTTGTACTACCAACTTCTAATTCACTCCGCCTCCATTCAGTCAGCAACCTAAGAGAGTAAAATCATGCAGGAAGAAATGTGCACTGAGGTCACCAGCAGGAAGCACTGTACCATGGAAAACATAGGTGAGCTCTACAAAAACAGTGTTCTGAAACTGACAGGATGAAAGAAGAATTTGCTCATAGGACAGCTACACTGTTGCTGGCTATACTGAGGAAGACATTTATCCAATTAGGTAGCAGTACTTGAAATCAATTCTTTCCCCAGTTCACTGATTTAGCCAGAAGTATGACGTCTCTTCAGCATCTTTTCCTTGGGGAAAGGACTTATTACTGAAAAGCTGATCTAACGATTCCAGTGGTTGAAGCAAACTGAGCACTTACTCTGCTGAGTAGCTGTAGAGACACCAGGCATACCATGAGGGGCCATTCCTGAGGTTCCAGGAGGCTGCTGCTGCCCTGGGAGACTCATCTGCTGTGCCATTGGACCAAGGCCCGTCATCCCAGTCATTGGTGCTCCTTGAGCTCGGGAGGCCATGGCCATCCCAGGTGCCCCAGCCGTGGGACCCCCAGTTAAATTCTGCAGGGCATTCATCGGATCTACAAAGAAAACAGACACTGATATGCAGCCAGCCGTGCAATTGCTTTCCAGAATCCTCTGCTCTCCATCATCCACTCTCTGATCTGGCAACTTCAGACCATGACTAGCTCCAATACCCTGACAAACTAAGATTCACTACCCTGCCTGTGAGACAAGAGGCTTCCGGCACATCTTCGCCTCTCTGCAAACAGAGATGATTTAAAGTGCTCCAATGTCATGAAGTTCCACACAGATTTTAAACACCTTAGAGAAAAGGAACTTATTATCCACCTCCAAATCTATACACAAGTCAAAACAAGCTGCCAACAAAACTCCATGAGGATATATAGCTTTTAACCTCAAAAACCGAGAGTCCCACTGTGGATCTTCCTCCTCAAGTCAGAGAAGCAATGCTCACAGCAGAGGATGTACTCTGATATACAGTTCCCCCTCTAACATCACTCTTACACGCATTGAATAAATTCAGTGGCTTTCAAGACAGTTTTCATAATCTAAATCCTGGGCACACAGAAAAGTGAAGTTAAAGAGAGAAAGACAATTCAAGAGGTCAAAACACAACACGGGCTGCAGAAGCAATAGTAACCAGGTACAGAACACACACCACCTCTTTCTTAAGAATACTTATAAAATAATTTCCAGCAGGCTAGACCGCATGTTAACCAATCACCAACTGCATATTTGCCCTACTGAGGGATAAAAACACAGGACCATACAATGTCCCTAACATCCACTGTAGTGAGAATTAGCACAGAGGCCAAAGCCAAGATCAGATCTGAGCTCAGCCAAATGGCACAGCACGTACACCCTGCAAATAGTTCTGCCTCTCGTGCAACACCTAAGGAAGCCAGAGCTGGCAACAGGCAGGAATCTGGGCTGCTCAGCAGGAGATCATTTTCAATCATTCTCGTGCTTTCATGAATATTAGTGTTGTGAGCTAACAAAACTACAAACAGGGGAACAAACAAGTCAGCTGTGTTACATCCAAAGCGCTGTCCAAGCCCGTCACCCTCAGCACGGAACAACTCCGAGACTGTCACGCTCCCCTTCCTTTACTCCAGCAGCATTTAATATCCTAGGGATATTAATCAGCAGCTAGGGAATACACAGACACTTTACTCTTAGTACACCACAGGCCTGATTGCTGAGCTGTTCTACTTAGAAATGGAGACTATGGAGGAAGGAAGAAAACAACAACATAAAAGGAACTCTTACCACTGACTGAGGCTTGAGATTTCTTATTGTCTGCAAAGAAAAAACAATTAATCATCTTTGCTAATATTGTCACATTGACCCTTTGGATATTCTCTCTACAAGAAATATATTCACATCACAATTTAAAAAGATAAAAACAAACCCACTATCTACTGTAGCTCTAATAAAATACATTAACCTAAGCCAATTTGGTAATCAGAATGCTACAAAAAATGGCAAGAAGGCAAAGATATGGGAAAAATTAGGAAGGAGGAAAAGCAGCAAGTTCAAATAATTTCTCAAATACTTTTCAATTACAGATGATGTGTAAAAAAAATAGTATTTAAAAATTAGGCACGCATACTACAGGAAGATTTATAAAGCAACTTCTTAAGAATCACATGCAGAATCACACACAGAAGCCCTATCATTTACTTTTTTTTTTTCCTCTAGGAGCATTCAATGAGTAACCACGATTGAAAAGAAAGGAAAACCAAAACTAAAAAATTACTTACGAATATCTCGGAAGTGGATAATAAGTCTGGCCACAAGAGAAAGATATTCCTCCTAAAGGTGAAAAATGAGAAAGAAATGAAAACAGAATAAGCATTACTTTCTGGTTCTTCACTATTCTTCCTAGACATACTGGATTTTACTTTACAAGGTGTGTGGGCTTTTCAGAGCAGTCCACTTCCAAGAAACAGTCTGTTTATTAACTAGGAATATTTTTACTAATATGTCATTGTGGTTGATAGGACAAGAATGCCAAGAAACCACAAAATTCACAGGAAATAACCTCCCTGACAGCCACACTAGCAGGATCACAATATGCAAACATTATAAACCAACATACATTTTCCACTTCTTATCCACTGTAATTCCATTTTTATAAGGACAGAACCTGCTGACTTGGCACACTGAATTATTTTAGTCCTTGAAATATGTCACATTCATACTACAGTAACTTTTTAAAAAGCTAAGTTCATATTACAAATACAAGTAAATGAACAACTTGGAAAACTAACATGATAGAAATGACAGAAGTGAAAAGACAAATATTCTTCAAAATATTTTCTTAGTGTGCTTCATAACATGTAGGAAGCTGCAGAGGGCTGAGACAGCCTTGCTGCCCATGAAACAACTCACCAGGGAGAATACCAACAGTGGGCACAGATTTGTGACATTAGCATTACAACATTTTCACCATAACAAGTTCTATTTCAAACATGGCTTGTTTGGAGACAGCAACAGTATCCAATTTCTCATAACACAGCTCCAGGGAAGAAGTTTATGATTTGGTAAGAGTGCAGAATTGTACATTATAGCCAGACTTGCACAGAGACCACAGATCTTCCCTTGGGGTTATTCTTGACAGAGCCTTTTCACTGATATCCTAGGTCTTTCTGACCACCAAACTGGAATGGTGCTACATGGTAGATACAGGAAATTTTATGCAATTCACTACACACAAACATTCAGGTAAGAAAAGTGTGGTTCCATAGATGCATGAAATGCTGCAGCATCAGCAAAAGTCCAGTTTGATGCATCTATTGGATGCAGAACTCCTCACTTGCCCTCAAGGTAAAAGAAGTAGCATATATAAATAAAAATTTCAGGTAACTCTGTATTCTTAAGTGCACTGGCTTTGCTATTTCTGAAATTTGTTCCAAACTTCTTTTGACACCCAATCACTTCTGGAAGCAAATAGAGATGCTGTACCCTTGTTTTGGCCTTCATAAACACATGGCTCTCCATATCTTTGCTAGATTTATTATGGGCAACACCAGCTTTCCTCATAGCTTCATCACTGAAAAAAAGAGGAAAAAAACAAGGCTGGGTATTAATTAAAGGCATTGCAAAATACTTTCTCTAGTTAGAAAGGTCTGTGAAACAGCTTTTTACCCCTCTCTCATTTATAGATTAACAACAAACAACCCAAATAGCCAACACAAAAAAACCCCAAACCAAACCACCACCACATATTACTTAAAATTGCCACCCTTTAAAGTTTCTTCAAATAATGGTGAAAAAAGTCAACTCATTTCTAAAAGGCAACACAAGTATTCTTTGCAGAAATTCAAGACCAACTGCTAAACAAGTCATTATTTTACTGCCTGATGATGTATTATTTTGACAAAATACTAGGACTTGTTTATTTGAGGAAAGCTGAATGACAGGATTAATATAATCCATGTTTGGCAAACAATGATATTGAGCTTCCTAGCATCAGGATTATCCAAAAGAATTCTCCAAACAAGAGGTGGAAGAATAAAACAAAACAAAACAAGGTTGCCTAAAGGCACAGAGGCTTAACCAGTGAGTGAGGACAATGAGTGGGAGCATTGATTAGGGACAGGGAAGGGCAGAGGTGCAGCGATGGGCAGGGTGGAAGGGGACAGGAGTGGAAAAGAAGGGGCATTCTCAGTACATCAAAGAGCAGCAACCAATTCAACTATGGAACATGCAAAGAAAGACACCCTAAAACAAGGAGTTCAGCCAGGTGAAGCCCTATTCAAATCCTCCAGGCACTGTCATTCGCAGAAACTTCCCTGCAAAACCTGTTCTTTTTTAAAGCAGCCTAGCAGTTACAGTCTAAAGTCCACAAACAAGGGATCAGGAAATACTTTCACTTTGTAATTAACATATGAGCAAGTTATTTCTCGGTGACTGCCATTGCACGAGCAGCTACCCTACATTAAACACACGTCAGGGCAGTGACCCCTGAAAGTTTCAGCTACTGTGAAGAGGCTCAACTGTTTTATTTCCCCTGAATTTCTACCACCTCCCATGCAGCAGGAAGGGTGCTTGCACAAGAAGTAAACCAGTTCAGCTTTCTGAATTAACTCAAGGACAGTCACAGAGCAGTAGAGCAGATGCTACAGCCTTAAAATGCTGGAGCTTAGGCTGCCACAAGTCACCCCCTCAGCTGGCAAACCAGCAGCTTACAGCTGAAGTGCTACAGTCTTTAACACAGAACACAGTGGAACGTTGGACCTGCTGTAAGGCTCTCATGGGAACCTGCTTGTGGGGTCTGGCAGCCACCAAAACAGTGCTGCTTATATATGAAGGTTCCTTAAACTGAAGCAGAATCTGAACATAACGCAGAGTAACTATTCCTCCATGGGCAAACAAGCCTTCATGTGAACTGCTCATGAAGGAGATCTGCTGTGGAGGAAGAAGCTGTAACCAGTTCTTTATTAACAAGTCCTTTTTTTCCCACTTTCCCTTTAGGAAAGGTTGCCTCTAAATCCACACTACTCAGAATCCTCCTTAACTTTCCAGTCCCAGTACAATGACAATGTCTTTCATGTTGAGAGCACTGAAAACTGGGCAGACAAAAAAGAGAAGACAAAGATTGCACAGAGGCAAGTAAAGCAAGTAACACGTAAGCAGTAGTTAGTGGATGTGATAGAGACAGTGATCACTGTGGTATCAGGAACTCTGAAAAAAAATCCACAGCAAAGAAATTATCTGCTTTTATATGGATCTATCATTTCCTCTTGTCATTATAGAACATGAAAGATGTATTATTGTGACTACATCTGCATTACTGAAAGTGCCACTTCAAGCTCTCCATGTCCTATCTGTTAGCATTCCAATAAAGGTTTAGACTAGGAAGAAACAAAAACATACAACTTGTTCCTTGTTCACGTATTTAACTGCAATCAACATTAAAACAGTTACATTAGAAGACTAGAGAAGTCAGCTAAAACAGTCATAGCTTCAGCACAGAGCACATTCCTTGCAAAACACCCAGCTCCACAAAACTTTAGGAACTAGATGGTACCAGCCATTTCAACCTTCATCTGCCTTGTAAGCACTTGGTAAACGTGTCACAAGATGTGCACTAAAAATCTGCCTTTCTGATTTCATGCAGAACACTCAGAGTTGTGGTTTCACAAGACAAAGAATTCAGCACCAACACCAGCTTCAGGAATTCCCCCTCCTCTCTCAAGAATCTTGTTTCCAGCCCAAATATGTGCAACCTCTCATTCAGGCTAGCTGGTCTAATAGAAAAATCTTGCAGAACGTGTTCTCCAAAACTGCCCCAGCTCCACACCATGACTCCATGAATCAGTTGTTTCAGTGAGACAGGAGTTTCAGGGCCAACACCACATGAAGTCATGGACCATCTCCCAAGCTGAGTTACATCCCATCCCCACACACTACACAATTCCCTTCTCACACAGCATCCAAGCAGCTCAGGGCAGGAATAGTACCCAACCACAGACTCAGTTTACAACCCAGATCAGGTCTATCCTTCAGGCAATACCAACATTTAAAAACATATTAAGGAAAGGCCTTCAGAAAGGAGACTCCCAAGGCACCAGCTCTCTGTGAGGGCCAGAATAAAGTGGTGCCCTGCAAGCAAAAGTGTATATCCACACTCCTACACCACTGCTGACTTCTGGAACACCCTGGGAGAAGCCAAAGCTGTTTCTCAGCCTGAGTCATTGGAGCTCAGGCTTCCTCAATCTTGCAACAGTCCTGCTTAGGCCTGCAGTCACACAGAACCTAATACTGGAGGAGGCTTCTCTCAGGACATCAAAATTCTCTCAAATGTCCACAACCCAATCATGCATGTGGACCACTGACACATTCCTGAGGATACCCACTGCCCACACCAAAATGGCCACTCACATAACATCACTCTTGAAAAATGAAGCCAAAATCCAGGAAACTTAAATTCAGTGTTGTAATGGAAACCCAAGTATGAAATTGCAACAAATTGTGACATCTATATCCAGCAGCTATAAAGAGGCACTCAAAATGAGTTATGTGAATTGTTTCATGCTTTTAATGTTCAAGACCAAGTGTTAATATTTATCGTGACAAATATCACTTCTTGGTTGCAAGATGAACTGGAAGATTTACATACATTTAAGACTGTATTTTCCTAACTGCTAGGAACAACCTTCCCACAAATTATAAAAACTTTCAGATGATTCATCAGATATTTAATAACCTCCCTCTTCCACCTACTATGTCAGCCTCTAATGACAAAAGTGGGAGCTTCTGGAAAGAAATAGGAACTTGTTGCATAGAGAGCTCGAGCCTTTTCGGCCAGTACATTGCTTTTATTTCTCATTCAACAAACTCTTTCTGGCTAGTTTCATCTTATTCCAAGTGCCACACGAAACCAAGCGAGGCTGTTTTCAGATAGCTAACACACAGTAATTGCTTTAAAAAATCTGCTGCAGTCACTGTAACAACTCATCCCAGTAACAGTTTTGCTTGCTTTTTAAACAAGACCATGAATACAAATATCTGATCCACACTGCAAAACTGGATGGAGCACAAGGAAGTGACAAAAAAGGGACTGTCACAGCATCTGTAATAGAAAGCTGCATCTGTAATAGAATGATATAGAGACATCTATGCAACTTAGGTAAAAGAAAATAAATAGAGGGCATTAATGAAAAGTTCAGGACTACTGTCATCTCTTCATACGGCACTAACCTAAAAGATTTTTTGGTCAGTAGTAGTAATTTTTTAACCCCTTGTTGTACACTTCCATCAAACATTTATGAGCATTGTTTGCTGCTCAGAGAAAAACATTACACTTTGCAGGGCAAAAACAAACTCAAAGTTTTATTGTGTTAGGTTTGCATGTGCTTACTCATGTTTATTTCCTCAAAGTTACACAGCATTCAAGGGCACTTTTGTTTGTTTGTTTTGACAAAGCAATAGAAGAGTAGAAGAAATAAGGGATGAATCTAACAAGGCTAATGACTTTACAGAAAGTTTAGAAAGTGAAGCATCAGTGGTGAGCACCAAGAGAGCCTGCATGGCTCTGACAAACACCATCACACTTCTTCAATGAATACTGTAACAGATTAATGGTGGAACAGCACCCTCACTGTAGTAAACTCAAAGTCAAATTACTTATATGCCATAAAAAAAAAGACAGTTCAGTTTTAGATATGGATTGTTATGATCAACATGGGAATATCAAGCTTTCCAAGTACACATCAAATTAGCACTTCAACATTACTTTAGAAACAATGAACAGTGCTGTCACTTCTGTGCTGACCACCCGGCATAGCGCAGAAGAGCCTTCCAAAAACTAGAAAAAGCCTGCAGAGAAGCAAAGTAATTCAAGAAAAGCAATTTTTTCACAAAGGAAAACTGAAAAGGCAACTAGTTGAACTTCACATTAAATCACCAGTATTTTTATTTCATATTTGCCCCCAAAAGTCAGACGCAAGCCCATAACAGTGATTTTCATAGGGTTGAATATGCTGAATTTCACAACATCATGGATACTGCCAAAATCGCAGCCCTAAAACAGACGGTGTCAAGCAGGGTAGGAAGCTGGTATTGCTGGGTAACATGAAAGTGAAAGAGAAGGAGGATGGGAAAAATTAAGTAAAAGAACAGTCCCGGTTACTCTCCCACAGCGTCTGAGCAAATCCTGGTAACGAGGTCCCCTCAGGAGAGGGCCCGTGGGAGAGGAAACACCGGGGACAAGCACGAACCCAGCCAACCAGGGGAGGGCCAGAAAGCCTCGTAGAGGAGCGGGCACGGGCGGGACTCAGCCCCGCGGGCAGCCCCGGGGGCGGCGGGAGCCGAGGCCCGCGCGTGGCCTACCCAGCACCGAGCCCGCGGCTCTCACTCACATCTGGCTGACGAGCTTCTGGCGGAAGTTGGTGCTGCGCCAGTCAGTCTCGGGCCCGGTCACGTCCATGGCCGCCACCAGGAATGTCTCCCGTCCCCGCCGCCGCTCCCCCGGGCCTCCGCCGCGGAACCGCCGCGCCGCCGCTTCCGGCGCGCGAGGGATCGCGGGAAATGAAGTCCCGGCGCGAGACCGGCCAACTATCGCGGGACCTGCCTGCTCGGTGTGAGGCTCGCTGGGAAATGTAGTCCGGCCCACCAGCGCTACTCCTCAGCGGTGGACCGGGCGCGCCCCGTACGGCCCCGAGGGTCGCGGCCGCGGCACCCCGGGGTTCCCCGCGGCCGTGACCGGCCCGGCATTCACTAGACACGGCCGCTGCACCTGCCCAGACGGTGCTGGGGCCGCCCACGCCGCCCGCCCCGGTTCCGGCCGCCGCCGCCCCTCCCTCGCCCGGTGGGTTCCGGGTCGCACATGAAGGCGGAGGCGCCGCCGCCGCTCTCGGTAGGTGCTGCGGCGGGGGCGAGGGAGCGCAAGCCTCGGCCGGGCCCCCGGTGCTCCCGTGCCGACACCGGCGCTACCGCTCCCCGCGGGGGCCGGGCGAGCCCCTGGGCCGCGCGGGGGAGCGTGTCCCGGCCCGACCCCTCGGGCCGAGGCCGTGTCCTGCTGCCCTGCTCGCCGCAGGGATGCCCGGGGACACCGGGGGATAACGGGAAGGAGGTGCCACGGCCAGAGCAGGTGCAGGGCGCCGTCGCAGGTGCCGGCAGGTCCCACCTGGAGCGGGCAGCCCTAGCCCTGGCGCCGGCACGGTGCCGCTGTGGTCGCTCGGCAGGTGCAGGCCGGCCCCGCGTACCTGTGCTGGGCTGCTCGGGCTGCCTCGCCCGGGAGGGGGGAGCAAGGAGGACCAGAGTAGGGCTCAGGACCTGCAAAGGCATTGAACCCGGCAACAGAAAGTAAAACCATAACTGTGCTTGACCTGGCTTCGACCTCTTCGTCACGGTGTTGGTCTAGGGCCAGGCTGCCTCGTTGAGTGGTGTGCAATGCCAGGTCACCTTCCCCTGCGGGGAGAACTGCTCATTCTGTGCTCCTGATGGGAAATGTCTGAGTTATGAGTCAGAACCCCACAGACGCCTGCCAAAACAAAATTAATGTGGTAAATAATATGAAACAATTCATGTTCATGCGAAACTGGAGCTGGAATATGCTGGAAGAGGCTCTTGCTCTCTTTCAGGTCATTTAAGTGTTGTGTTTGATATAGAAATAATTACTTTATAATTTTTTTCCTCCTTGGTTTTTTAGAATACTTAAAAAGTCATTATGTGATTTAAGCAATTCAGCAAATCAGGTTCAAGTCTTGCCAGCTACCTGAGTTTCTCAAAATTCTTTGAGGATATTGGCTAATTTATAAATTACACAACAGAAAGCATTACAGTTCTATGAATGTGGGTAAGTTGCAAATCTGTTACGGATAAGATAAAACACTCAAATTGGAAAGCTCATACTCTAGGTTATACTACTATTCACGGGAGGAAAAATATTTTTAAATATCCCTTTATTTCAGTATAGATAAGCTTCATGGTGGTTTTGTCATTTACATTTTAAATGAGGTTGTTTGTTCTGGATATGTCTTAAAAATAACTTGTAATAGGTTTGGGGGGAAAAAAAAAGGCAAAACTCCCCAGGTGTTTGGTGAAAGGAATTAATGCCAGCGTTTGTGAGACAGCATAGTTTGCAAAAGCTGCTTCCTGAGCCACGCCTTTTGGTTTCCTCCCACACTTCAAGTACACTACTAATGCTAGAAACTGAAAATGGCTCAGAAGGTCAATTCAGAGCGGGTTTCTGCATATTTCCGTTAGTGATGTTAGGGAAGGCTGTGTGTACAGACCAGGCAAAAGCACGTCATCATTTGAGTGCCCAAAAATAATGCTGAGATGTTATATAATACCAGATATCCTCCTTTCTTTCTTTTTGTGGGGACCTCGGTCAAAACAAGTTGTTTGGGTTGTTTCTTGTATTTGTAGAAGGTTCCTAAAATGCAGTATTTTGCACAGTTATGAATGCATAGAGGGATTCTGAGAGAAGAATTACTGATAAAAGCTTCTGCCTTTCCTTCACTCCTCTTCCCTTTCTCTTGAGAAAGCATTGTCTTAAGTCTTGTCTACACATAACATGAGCTCAGTTGTCTTCTATGTAGCAGTCCATTACAAATTAGCACATAATTGATGAATTATTCTGGGATTTGCACTCCGGTTAGAATGAACAATAGTTTTGCTTTTCATTTCACATTGTTTGTGGCATCACATTTGTTTTCGCAACTATTTTGGCAGGCACCCAGCTGCCTCCCCTTTCTGTACACTCCCTAACTTAGTTGATCTGTTTGTGTGCCCCTCTGCCCTGTTAAAATTCTGTCCATAGCCAGGTTCTGCCTGCTGGCATCTGCAGCCCCTGATCATCATATGCATCAGCATAACCAGCATTTTGCTCCAGTCCTGTATCTTGTCTTGTCAGGCTTGCAGTTGAAGCCTGCTTTAAACCCTAATCCTTGTTACTCCCTAGGGAGAGGTGAAGGTGTGGGAAGCCTTAGGGCACAGATTTTAAAATTCCTCCAATGCATTAAGACTTTTAAGGGCCTAATATATTTGGATTTCAGCCAGCATACCACACTGGTTGTTCTGTGTCAGGGAAATGAATGAAAGAGCCTGCAAGAAAAGAGGACAGCAAGCTGTAAGAGTGGACCAAGAGAAACTACATCATTTTCAACAGCAAAAGCAAAGTCATGCTGGGTAAGAATAACCCCAGATATCAGAGGAGGTAGGAGACAAGCCTGGCTGCAAGGCAGCTTTGGAAGAAGAGACCCTGGGAGTCCTGATGAGCAGCTAGTTGAATATGATTTCTCCAGTAGGGTCCAGCTTCATACTAGGCTGTGTTAGCAAGGGCACAGCCAGTAGGTCATGGGAAATTATTATTTCCCACTCTGTTCAGCACTCATAATCCCAAAAAATTGAAATACTGTGCCCAGTTTTGAGCTCTACTGAAAGAAAAACCTGAGAATTTAAAGAGCAGGAGGAGTTACAAGAAGATACAGGCACCTGCAAGGCAAATACACTGGATTTGTTCAGTACAGGGAAAAAAGGAAAAGGGCAGAAACAGCTGACATTTTTTAAGCTACCTGATGGGCACAGGACAATGTAGAGCCAAACTCTTCTTTGTGATGCACAGTGCCAGGGATGAGAAGCAAGTGTCACAAATTGCAGGAAAAAAATTTAGACAGCTAAAGAAGAAAACATCTGGTGGTTAAACAGTTTTCTGACTGCTGACAAGGATGGAGATTTTGCACTTTTGTACACTTTTGCACAAGGCTCTCCACATCCTGACCTGATTTTGAGGGTTTCCCTGCTTGGAGCACAGATTGGACTAGAGACCTCCCAGGTTTCTTTGCAGTCTAAATTATTCCACACTTCTAAGAAAGCATGAGACCCCCACCAAGCTCGAGCCACCTGTCCATATGGCAGTAAGCTAAACAGATTTGGATACCCAACACCAGCAAGCTCGGGTTTATTTTGGGCACAGCTGATGCACAAGAAAATATCACTATCTGCGTAAAACACCTCTTTGTAGTGACGGAACTGACAGCCACGAGCTCTTGAATACAAAAATGTCTGAGTTTCCATAGAAACTAACTTGGTTAATCCTTCCTGCATCTAGCCGTTTCTCCACAGTAAAGAATCAAGGCTGCCAGCACAACTTTACAAAAAACACCCCCAAACCCACACATGCACCTCTCTGACCTGGATGCTGGTCATACAAAGGGTGAATTCTTGGCTAGGTGTGTATCACACCACACAACACCAAAACAGACTTCAGCACTGGGAATTATCTACACCATGTTAAAGCACAGCATCACCCACCAGAAAATAGAGGCTGATGTAGCTGTAATGGCAGCACAGGAACACCACGGTGTGACAATTGGTCTGTGTTGAAAAATCTCTTTAGGATAGACACTGCATTTTCCTCTACCACACCTACTTTGCCATGCCTTTAACTTTTCCTTTCCCCCTCCTTGTAGTTGAACTACTCCATTCCTAGACCTTGTGTTCTTAAAAGGATAAGGATTTTCAGTGAGCACAAGAGCAAGCCAGTGTACCAGTTTCTCACCATTTTGCCATTATTCACACTGCAGTGCATTCCCTAAATTCCTTCTGTCCCAATGCCAACTTCTTCAGTCATTAGGCACATACCTTTATTATGAAAGCAAGTATGCTGTTGTTGATCAGAGGGGATTTTATTTTTAAAAAATTACCACGACTTTTTTCGTGGGTGTCTAACGGGTTATTTCAGTTGAATAATCAGAAGCCTAAGACTTCTACTTTTCTTCATGCCAGTAATCTGCAGAAGTATGTTGTAGAAGTGGAATTTGAATACAAGACAATCACACAGAGTTATCTGCAAGTCACTGAGAAACTGTAGCTTTCACTGTGTCTATAGCTTATTACCAGAGACCACTAGTGATACAGTGAACTTCGTATATAATACAGGAAACAGAAGGAAGTACTCGAGTTCTTTTGTGCTCCCTCCGTTGCAAGGCATGGCTGCCTTATCTTTGTTCTCAGATGGAATCCAGGCACAGAATGTAGAAGATTTCAGTCCACTGAAAAAGAGCAGTCTTGTATTTCTAGGTACCCCTGAGGGTTTTGCCATTTATGGGGGAATTTTTTTTGCCAGTTGTAGTTTTTTTAATTCCTTGATTCAAAGTGACCGAACAGTCAACATCTTCCTACACTTGCCTATGGACATGCACATACAATTACTGATCCCATATGCTTTCTTCTTTATGTACTGGACAGTCAGTTGTAATACCTTAAAATTAATCACTATATTAACCCACATCCTCGAAAAGACAAATACAAACTAATATAACTGCAGCCTGAAATACATTATGCAGCCAGCAAAGAAAACGTCTAGCCTGATTTTCTCTGCAATTTCAAAGTGGTTGGAACAAGGACTTGCCTTCCCTTGTTTCTGCAGACAGCATTCCACAGTACATGAGACAATACTTTTTATCTTTGCTACTGTTAAAGAAGCACAGTGAACTCAAAGAATTCCTCATCTTTTCCACTTCTTATTTTCCACCTGCAGGCTTAGTTCTGCAGTACTCAGCCACTGAAGCCCACTGCTAACAGCTGAACTGTACTGAGAAACTTGCTGAAGAAGAGAAGGGAAAGAAAACATTACTCAAATTTCTAAGAACTTGTCTCAGTCACAGAGCTGTTTTCACAATAACAGAAGTAAGAGAGCAGAGAGGCCTCAGGAACATCTTAAAAGCAAGAAGCTGACAGTAAAGATTAAGCAAAAAAAGATTTTTAGACAGCAACAAAGGCACAAAGCACACTGGTCAGTTAGACCACACAATTTGAGAAACTGGGTGCTGCACTAACAGCAATATCCCTCCTCAGCAATTTAGTAATCAGCATTTAGAACAATACCCAAAGAAATACACAAAACAATCAATGGGCTCACCAAACACACTGCATTAAATCCAGAAAATTCAAATGCCAAATCCATCCCACTTCTCTTTCAAAGAAGCCCACAACACAACCCCACTAACCCAGCCCCAGCAGCTGCTCTGTACCTTCCTGCCCACCCTAGCCCAGCTCCTCCTGGTGCAGCTGTTCCAGAGCTGAGCACACTCAGCTGGGGAAATCCTGCTGCCCACATCCCCCACAGCCACCCGGTGGTCTTCTACCCTTCTTGGTCTTACACCTCTTTTCTAACAGCTCCTAAAACTACCTAGGCAGGAGTTCAGAGGCTTTTCTTGGCTTTTGGCTCAAGGAACACTTAACCACGTGTCAGTCAGACTTTATGGACTAATACCACAAATGTTCACCTCTAAGTTTACAGCCTGGGAGCAGTTCATTAGAGTGATGTACATGCATGAGTGACCACCCTGAGGAACGGTCCAGCTCACCAGTGACAGCCCAGGTACAACCCAGGGACAGAATTTGAAAACAAGAGGTCAGGACTGCCAGAATTCAGAAAGCAGAGCGTAGCAAAGTATCCGTAGGTTCAGCTGTTAACGAGCCAAAAATCAGCTGTGGAGGATGGTTCAGCTGCACTCCCAGCATCTCTTTTTGACCACACTGGGTGGTCATGGCAGAGCTGGTTTGTTCAGCTCTTGGTAATGGTTGTGGCATAATTCAAGTCTGTATCTACTCAAACTAACTGTGAGATAAACTCCCTGCAGATTGCCAAGACAGCCCCCACTTGTCACTGAGCTACTCAGATACTAATGCTCATACTAGCTACAGAATCATTTATGAATGATTTATCCTTTTAATTTATTTTTATTTACTCTCTTTCATAGTACCATTTAATCTTCCTGGTTCCAGTTACCACATTTGTAAGATCACATCCCTTCTGATGCTTTACTTGCTGAAAGCTTCATCCCCTTTCTGTGTACTTTTAAAGATGATTCAGATAAATGTTTTCTGAAAAGTAACTATCTACAGTCATATTAATTAAAATTTAATAAATAAAGGCTTGCATGATTATATGGGTTTCCCACTCTACCCTGTATGTATCTGTCTCTCTGTAACCTGCTTCTCCTACAATACATTTCTTTGCTAACACTTGTTATAGGGCTTCAGTGGCCTGTGTAGTTTTATTATCTCTCACTTACCTCACCTTTGGCCTCTCTTCCCCCAATGACTGCAGTATATGATACTCTATAAGGTTGTATCAAAGGTCATGCTGTTTCCCCTCCTTGTGAAATGTCTTTGGATCCAGAAAGTAGTTAATTTGTTGCTTTTACTTCTGCTTTTTGATACAGTGATTTTACTTCCATAGAGACTTCTTTTGATACAGCTCTCTAAGAAGAGGAAAAGATGTAACCTGTTTTGGAGCTTTAACCACATTAAACCACATTAACACAGGTAATCAGTTCCTCATTTGGGCCATATGTCACCCTACTTTGGTTTTTCTGCATTTATTTCCTTTTAGTGAAATGGGAAGTTTCTGATCAACATCATGTAATACTCACTGTTTCACTTGCCTCAATCCATCACTCTTAGTATTCCCCAGGAGCAAATGAAATGATGCAGTAATGTTTTGCCTGCTTTCATTTGATTTCTAGGAAAAGCATCAACCTGTCATGAAAAATAACCCATTACTCATCTCTTCAGCTGCTGATGGATAGTTTTCTCTCTGTAGTCGACCTGAGTGCTCCCCAGAAGGCTGTCTTGTCAGAGCTCTTCTGAGATGCTGTCTTGGTTTTGCTGGCAAAGAGCAGACAAGCATTAATACACTTTCTCAGGGTTTTTTCCATCCATCCATTCACCACACAACACCACCTTCCTTTTGTTTTGGACAGTGTAGGGTAACTTCCTCAGGCAGAACAATAAACATTTTCATATTTCTTGCTGTTACCTGGGTAGCTTCTTCCTCACTGCCCATACACAGAACACTTGCAGTATTTTGAGATCTCCAGTGCTGCGCTCACTGTCTATAGCTGACCAATTAACAGTGGTTCCATTTCGTCACTGTTTGTTTGGATTTGCTGGGTTTGTTCTCTTTTGCTTCCCTGACTGCTGCTAACCCCTTGTGAGTATCCCTTGTGGCAGTAAGCTATTTCCCAGGCTGCTGAAGAGAGGATCTTATGGAAGTGTTAGCAGCCATATCAGCTCACTTACTTCCTTTTGCTGATGTGGGGTGTTTTTTTAATGTGCTCTGACAACTGGATAGAGTCTATAAGCTCTGACTGTTAGAACTTCTGACATTCTTCAAAGACAATGGACAGGGTAAATTACAGGATGGTAGAAGAGGACTCATGAGATCTTGATTGCTTAACCATAGACATGAAACACAATCACTTCCAAATAGCTTTTTACAGGTGTTTCCCAATGTACCATAGGGGACCGTCCCAGTGTGTCAGTGGCAGCCCTAGAAGAAGGTACAGGATAGCCTTGGACAGTGTCCATTCTAGAGGAAATACCTTCTCTCTGCAGGGAATCACAGGGAAGTGGAAAGTAGTTGTGCATGCTAGCTGGAAGTTGCTAAAATAAAGAAACTCACTTTGAAGCCTGTAGTTTCATACAGGGTTTTGCACAATTACGGTTGGAAATGTGCTCAGCTACAGAAAATGGGAAAAGCAAACACAGGGAGAGAGGAGAGCTTTCGGATTCTGTGATAAAATATTAAGAGAAAGATGGAAGGTGCAATTTATATTGCAGAAAAGTTACCTGAGATTATTAGGCAATTTGGAATTTGGCAAAAATTTGGTCTGTTTTTTGTTGCAGATGATGCAGAAATGCAAAAGAAGCAAGGGGTTTTGGTATGGGTTGGGAAGTGAAGCTCTTGCTAAGAAAAAAAAAAATACCCATGTGACACATACTCTGATACAGGTCTGAAAACCCAAGAGTCAGAATACCTGTTTTTGGAAAACCTTATTCTGCCACTTTGGTGTGCTGATGTCCATCTGTCTGTTTTCAGTATTGTAATTTGGAATAATTTGTTCAGGATAGACCTGTCTCTCCATTGGCCGGAGTTGCTTTATTTTCTGTGACAGGCGAGGGTCAGAGGACCATTTGCAAAGCAAAAGGCACAAACCTTTGCTGATTCTGTTGTCTCACAGATTTCATTCTGCTACAGCTGGTGGCTGAGCATTTCTGCCTGGGATGGCGGAGGATCAGGAGCTGACTCAGGCACACAAAGCTCCACTGGAGCCCTCCCTGCAGCAGCGCACCAGCAACACTTACCGCAGTGCAGAGCACTCGCAGGCCCTGCTCAGTGGCCTGGTGTCTCTCCGGGACAGCAGCATCCTCTTCGATGTGGTTCTGGTAGTGGAAGACAAACCCATCGAGGCTCATCGCATCCTCCTGGCTGCATCCTGTGACTACTTCAGGTACACCTCAGCAACGAGCACGTGTCTGACTGTTACTCAAAAGTGTGACATGCAAATCTTCTGTCTGGGCATACTCCTTCTGAATCTAAAATCAGACCCATAAAATGGAGCTGAGTCTGTTTCAAAATATAACTATGGCTTTATTCATCTCTTTGTTATTTCTCTACAGAAATAAAGCTCTTGTTCCTGCACGCTGAGCTTACCTCCACTAAAATCACTGTGGTATTTGGAGGTTTATAAAGAGGAGAGACTATCTGAACTGCTGTCTTCTGCTTAAGTGCACTCTAAGTGGCTTTTAACATATCCTTAGCATTGTAAGACTTTGCCCATTGTGGTGATCATTTCATAATACACAGAAAGTCACTGGAGGCAGATCACTGTTATGTGCCTGTAGGGTGACTCACTGTCCATTGAACCAGCCATTCCCCAGTTAATTTGATTAGCAGTTTCTTTGTTTTCATAGAGCAATCCAGACAAACTTTTAACTGAAGGAAGAAACTGCTCTGCCTTAGAGAAAAATTCCTACTGTCCCAAGTTCCTCTGTGTTTCTTCTTCCCCCACACCGAGAGTATCTGCCTTTGGCCATTGATTATCCATATAGACTGGGTCTGTATTTAAATCCTTCACCTGTGAACTGTACCTTCTAAGTTAAAACCTACTGTTTTCCTGCACAATGAAGAGTTACTTTCTTAGGTCCTAAAGGCCTGTATTCTTAACCTAGAGAAGAGGTAATCACATAAGTGTCTAGCTAGGTGTTTATCTTTCTGAATACTTTTTACGTTCCCAGGACAACGTAGGATGAGCAAACTGAAAATAGCTTCAATGCAGATGTGCCACAGCATGTGCCATTGTCTGTTTTGCAGAGGAATGTTTGCAGGAGGATTGAGAGAGATGGAACAAGAAGAAGTTCATATTCATGGTATCTCCTACAATGCAATGTGTAAAATCTTGAACTTCATTTACACTTCTGAGCTGGAACTCAGTGTGAACAGTGTACAGGAAACCTTAGCTGCAGCCTGCCAACTTCAGGTGAGGTACTGGGAGATGTGATAAAAAAGAAACAAGAAACAAAAGCAACAATGAAAGAAACAGAAAACATGGATATCTGGTTAGAGGAAGGGTTAAGAGGTGATCAGGAGCATGGGTATGATAAGAAAGATTTCTGGGATGCTGCATCCACTGGAACTAACTGTGGAAGGGTAGGAACAATAAATGGATACTTGCATATATCATTTGTGCTAGTGGTTTCATTACTTAAAACATTACCCATTTCACCTAGAGGAGTATTTTTTACAGCATTCACTTTCAGTGATCTGCTTATGAAAGCTTCCCTGAAACAAAACATCTCTGGCCTATGGTAAAGAACAGGGTTTGCTGCTCAGAAATTGTTGTGCTGCTCAAGGTCTTCCCCAAGTGAGTCAACAGGCACATGACCTCTCCCGACCCTGCCACTACAGGAAATCCTGCCACTATGGTTTGCACTAAATGCAGGGTTCATGTGCTTTTAAGACAAGTTTTTTTCTCTGTTTTCCCCTGCAGCTAACTGCTGCACAAGGCTTTGGTACTAAATCTTAAGCTTTGTGAGTGCTTGCTTTGGTTGGTTTTTACACACTTAGCACTGCTTTGTTAGCAGAGGTGCTCCTGGACAGCAGTTAGTTCTTTGTTTGCCAGTAGTTCCTCCTGCCAGATACAACTTCAAATTTTATTCAGAAGACAATACTAAATATTCATTTTCCTTTCCAATGGCTTCCTGTGCTCTTGAGTGATATATTTGTTACAGATACAGTCTTTGATACAGTATGTCTATAGTGCTCTGAAAAAACAAACACAGAGTGATTGTAACCACTATGTCCTCTATGCCTTCCATTTTCCTGGCTGCTCCCAGGCAGGCTGCAGAGCAGGCAGCCAGGCTGCCCAGTGTCCTTCGTGTCTTGGAAGACACATTGCTGCTGCACCTGAAGCCAGACTCAGTCTTGCAGTTCAGTGTGGCTAGGAAAGCTGTATTATATTCATCTACTTACCCACACTGAGTTCTCTTTCTCTGGAGAAAGGTAAAAGGGTACATGGTGGTCAGGCTGTGAGAAGAGCAGCCATTTCACGGAGAATTTCCTTACAGTCATCCCAGGCTTCAGTCCCCTGTCTCTCAGGTGTGGGGCAGGTGGTGTCTGAAATGAAAAATCTTTCTCTCTTGCAGATTCCAGAAGTCATTAAGTTCTGTTGTGATTTCCTCATGTCCTGGGTAGATGAAGAAAACATCCTCGATGTGTACAGACTAGCTGACCACTATGACTTGAGGCATTTGAGTGAACAGCTGGACTCCTACATTTTGAAGAACTTTACAGCTTTCTCAAGGACACAAGTGTACCGACAGCTACCCCTGCAGAAGGTCTACTCCCTTCTCAGCAGCAACCGTTTGGAGGTTAACTATGAGTTTGAAGTTTATGATGGAGCACTTTTTTATCATTATTCTCCAGAGGAACTGGAGGCAGATCAGGTCTCCCTGATGGAGCCCCTTAAGCTACTTGAGACAGTTCGTTTTCCTCTGATGGAGCCCCAGATCCTGCAAAGGCTTCATGACAAATTAAGTCCATGTCCTTTAAAAGATACAGTTGCAGATGCATTAATGTACCACAAGAATGAATGTCTTCAGCCAATGCTTCAGAGCTCCCAGACACAGCTGAGATCAGAGTTCCAGTGTGTAGTGGGATTTGGAGGGATGCATTCTACTCCATCCATTGTCCTCAGTGATCAAGCCAAGTATCTGAACCCCTTGTTGGGGGAGTGGAGGCACTTTACAGCTGCACTAGCCCCCAGAATGTCTAACCAAGGGATTGCTGTTCTCAATAATTTTGTATATTTAATTGGTGGAGACAACAATGTAAGTGGTTTTCGAGCAGAGTCCAGGTGTTGGAGGTAAGATAAGAATAATCCTGCTATTAATTTTACTGCCACCCTGTTGCCCATTTCTGAGTCAGCAAGCCAGTAGACAGTACACTTGCCAGTCAAAAGATTAGGAACTGAGCAGGAGCCTCACTGAAAGAAAACACAAGAAATGAGCTTCATTGGAACAGGAAGCTCCCAGCAGTGCTTATGAGACAAAGCCAAGCCTGACAGTGTAGAAACAGCTACTCATTCAAGAGTATTACTCGTGCTACTTTCTGCCTTGTTGGAGGAGGGAAGTATTAAAGGTATGGGAAGCAGTAATGAGCCTTAACTCTAGGTTGTCTAGATGTTCTCTAACTAGCATTTTCTGGAAGTCTTCTATGTGTAGTTTTTGTCCCAATACGAAAGGATTTTAAATCAAATGCTGTTACCAACAGATTTTCAAAGATCTGTGTGCACGATAGCAGCATTCCAGACTCTTCTTATATTACTGTGTGACAAGGAAAAGAGCAGGAGCAAGGATCAGGTTTAGACCTTCATGCCAATTACATTGCAAAAACAGATATTAACACTTTTGCCTTTATATTATGCTCATTTTTACAAGTCTTAGCTGAGTTGCTCTTATTTTATGGCATGCATAGTTTCAATTCTCAACCAGTTTTCTCTGTAACTAAAATTTCCAGGTGAGAGAGGTAGTTTGATGTGAAAGTGAATAATGAGATTCACTTTGAGCAGCAAATATTTGGGGAAAAGAATCAAAGAACCCACCACATATTTATGCCTGTCTTGTATTCATGGAGATCCAGATTCAGTCTTTGTGCTATTATTAGACCGTGTTATCTTGTAGAATGGCTTTGTGCAAACAGAGATTGGGATATGTAACCTGACAGTAGTGTACAAGATAATGGAAAACCTAGGCTTTTATAGCATGATTATGTCAGCTAAAATACATCTTCTATAAATAGAATCAAACAACTTTGCTAATAATAAAATGCTGACAAGGCCACGTTTCACATCACTTAGAGATGAGCTCAATTTCAGCTAAAGACAGTGCAGTAACCCACATCCCTGGAGCTGTCTGGTATTCCAGCAGTGATTCTGGGGCTGTAGGAAAAACTTTCTTTGATCCCATTCTTTCACAAGGTATGACCCACGACACAACAGATGGTTCCAGATCCAGTCCCTGCAGCAAGAGCACGCTGACCTCAGTGTTTGTGTCGTGGACAACTATATTTATGCCGTCGCAGGCCGAGATTACCATGAAGACCTGAGGGAAGTGGAGAGGTATGACCCTAAAACCAACACTTGGGAATATGTGACACCTCTGAAGAAGGAGGTAAGGAGTGCATTAGCCACACACACTACCACAGTTCCCCAATTCCTGATTTAATCTTGCTAGATGTTTTTGTCAGGTGTAACTTTTAATTTGCTGATATTTAGATGGAAAACAGTAAACGCTGTATATGGAATGAATGGATGACAAGAAAATAAAATTATAGCATGTGTAAATTACATTTTCCAGTTAAATGCTTATTTTTCCTGTTTCTTTTTGGTTTTGCCTGCACCTTTATTGTGTTATCCTTAAAACTATTAATAAGACAAATAATAAATGTGTGTCAGTGCTGGAAATATAAAAAGCCTGAATTGAGTGCTACTAAGTAGAATAACTTGCATTCCTGATAACACTGCTTGCATAAGAAAAATCACCAATAAAAAGGCTTCCAAGCAGACTAGGGAGTAAAGTTATAGTATGGATGATCTTCTAATCAAGGAACAATAAAGAGAGAGAACACTGCAGTTCTGGAAGTTTTAGAAATTCTAGTGTGTTTCATTCAGAAATTCACAATTCTAATATCTTAGAAAGAACTGTCCATAAGAAAATCCTTTCAGATTTTGATCTCTGCATAACTCATGAAGAATGTCACTCCCTTCATGTCTATTCCCTGCTTCAAAACTGGGAGAAATCCATAAATGCAGACCTCAAGCTCTTGCTTTGCCGTTGGTGTGGTGCTGCAGGTGTACGCCCACGCGGGAGCGGCGCTGGATGGGAAGATGTACATCACCTGTGGGAGGAGAGGAGAGGACTATTTGAAGGAGCTGCAGTGCTATGACCCAAGGACTGATCGCTGGGATGTCCTGGCAGATGGCCCAGTGAGACGGGCATGGCATGGGATGGCTGCATTGCTGGGAAAGCTCTATGTCATCGGGGGAAGCAACAATGATTCTGGCTACAGGAGGGATGTTCACCAGGTGAGACCGGGCCACACCTGTGTCTTCTCTGGGTTTTTTATGGATGCTGGCACTTAGATGTAATGTCTTTCTCCTGCTCAGCAGTAGCTGCTGCACCAGCTCTCCCCAGCTCACCTGCAGAACTGGCAACAATTTATTTACTGTTGTCTGAACATTTTGTCTCACCCACAAAGGATTAAAGCTCTAGCACTTGGAATTCTTACTAATTTTAAAACGTCTTTGACGGATAACTTCATTGGCATGTATATGCCCAGTAAATAGCACATCAGTTAAACTTACTTTATGCTGTCTTCTCACAATTGGAGTTACCAATGTGTAATTGCAGGGCAGAGCTGTTAAGGATACATTGGATGGCAGTTGTTTAATGCAATTAAAATGTACAGTATCTGATGGTAAAGGATGTCTGGAGAGAATTCTCTTGAACCTTATTCCAGCTTCTAGAACTGTTAAGAGACTTGAAAAGAAGACACAAAAAGTGACCATTTCTATAGAGCCAGTGGAGATGGCAGAATTAAATCTAGCTGAAGAGCATATCTGAATGATAAGAAGGTGCCTACAAATGAAAGCAGTTAGCCAAGTAGGTACCCAATGAAATCTAAAACTCTCCAACATATGGCACAGAGGCAGCTTAGCAGATTTGTCATATTTGTATGTTCCAGCATTTTTTTTCTCCAATGCAAACAGGTGCATTATATCTGGGCTTATATTAGCACATGTCCCCATCTCTTTCACTTTTGTATACATTTTTGGAATGACATACAGCTGTTACTCCAGCAGCAGGGTCAGAACTTGTGATTTCAAAGCTATGTGGCAACTATGCACAATTTTCTGCTGAGCACTGTACTTCTATTACATAGTCATATGCTCTCTCCATTATCAACACACTGTCAAAAGACTGGATGATATTCCTTCCTAAATAGTTTGCCTCATGGCCAGGCTCTGTAACTAGGATACAATTCAGTTTTGGCTTCTCTCTTTTCTTTTTTGTTTTACAGGTTGCCTGCTATAAGCCAAGCACTGATCAGTGGACAAATGTATGCCCACTTCCTGCAGGACATGGAGAGCCAGGCATTGCTGTCTTAGACAACAGGATTTATGTCTTGGGAGGCAGATCCCACAACAGGGGAATCCGCATGGACTATGTCCACATTTATGATGCAGAGAGAGACTGTTGGGAGGAAGGACCCCAGCTGGAGGATGATATTTCTGGGATGGCTGCCTGTGTCCTCACGTTGCCCAGGGCTATTTTAATGGAAACAGAGAAGTGGCTCTCAGAATGGCACGCAGACCGAATGAAGCATCATCTTGACTTTCCATCAGAAGTTATGAGCGTATCAGACTGGGAGGAATTTGACAACTCAAGTGAAGATTAGAAAACTTTTTTTTTTTTTTTTTTTTTTGCCTGTGGATGAGGAAATTAAGGCTTGGGGGAAGTACTTGAGAGATTTTATATGTCTTTCTTATATGCATAAAAATATTTAAAAGTTTTAAAAATAAGTGTTCCGCACAAAATGCCATTCACAGTCAATATCTATCCATCTGCAAGTGTTCTGCACAAAATGCACTTACAGTCAGTACCTGCCCACCTGCCAGAAAGCAGCATTTTTAAAGTAACCACACAACTGCCATTTCCCTCAGTTGTATAGAGGTTCTTGTACTTTGAAGGAGGTTTTTCTCAGCCTTCAGCATGGGCAGAAAAAAAAGCACAGAAGGCTCAGCTTGACTAGCTTCTTTCTTTCCAGCTTTTAGCTTGAAATAGCTTCTTGAGATTTTTTTTCCCTTTTCTTTTAGGTAATAAAACTTCTTAGCCAGCTTAATACAGGAAGGTAACACTAGTGCTGCCCTCCTGTGCCAGGTGTGAGACAGCTTGATTAGTTTTTCAGCAGGATTGAACATACAGAAACAGGAACAGTAACAAGAAAGTCTGAACCTTCCTCTCATCTGGGCATGCAGCCATCCTTGTAACTGGCTGAGAGTCTGTGAACTGACACCCACTCCTGAACTTCTATACTGCAAGTTCTGTCAACACGGTGGAAAGATTTCTAGAAAAAACTCTCTGTATAGAATATAGCAATCTCATCATTCCACTGTCAGACACATTTGTTCTCAACCATAAATTAATAAATTCTTGTCAGAACTTTTTAAACTGCTGTCTCCATTTTATTAACAGTGATGTGGTGGCTGAAAGTTTCATTACAGCAGTATTGGCAAAGTTACACCAGCCTGGAGATGGGCATTTTTTTCATTCTTTTATTATATGCTTTGGAAGAGGATAAAGAGAACAAAGATTGGTTTGCCATAGCAAAAGAAATAAATAATGAGATAACAAGAAGTATCAAAGATTACACTGGTCCAAGAGGCTGCAGTAGCTGAACTAATGCCAGGAACTACAGCTGAGAAAGATAAGGCACAGTAAATCCTTCCTTCATGAGGCCTTAAAATAATTGGTTCCTGACTCCCATCTTGCTTAACATTAGGTTAGAAGCTGATTTAAAGTGTGAACCAGTGTGATACTGAACAGTATGAGATCCTTCCTCTTGAAGGGGTGGAGTAATAAGTGCCACCAGAAAATCTTGACAAACTACCAAAAGCTTTTAAATCTTGTAGCAATAATGGGGTTGCAGAAAGGCAAAACCAGTGACAATCAGAATGACATGGGACTAGTCAAGGGTCATCACATCGTGACAAATACTGCACATGGATGTGCTACTTCAGAGAAATGGAGTAAATTCCTGGATATTCTCCCTACTTGGGGGTATTCTGTTTATGAGAGCAAAGATGATTTCAAAACAGACCTAGACTACTTTAGTAGACTGGGCTTCTGGAAAAAGATTCAAGAATATTTGCACATTTCTTTTAAAAAGTTCAATAGCTTTTTCTTCGTAAGAGGGGTATTTGTTTATTTGTTGGACTTTTTTTTCTCCAACACTGGCAATTTTCGCCTCCATCTCAGAACCTTTGCCAATTGGCAAATTAAACAAAGGACCTGGTAACTGCAGGAGACTCTGACTATGAGCTTTTCCAGAAAATATTTTTTTGATATCGAACTCTGGACTGCACATAGGGTCTGGAAATACAGATTTTATTACACTTCAGTATTAGAGACTAAGAAATATTCCTTTTTTGCCTACAGAGTTACTTGTAATGTGTAGGAATTAAACGTAGCCTTCAGATAGGAGGACATACCTCTCTGACCTGGGTATCACTGGAACAACTCCTTCCAGACTGCAGGTGGCAATTTTCCTCTGCAAACAAGTGATCAAAGACCCAGCTGTTTCTAACAAACAGACATCTAACTCAATGCAGTGCATTTTCCATTTTAACCAGCACCTCTACACATACCAGTGATGCCCTGTGCTATACAAAGATATAGGGTTATTGATGTTATTTACATGAAATGTTACTTAGCCTCTTTAACAATGAAAAAAGAAATAATCATTCCTTGTCTAGCTCCTTTTCCTAGGAGTACCACTAGAGGGTATTACCCACTGTTACAAATAACCAACCTGAGAGGCTAATTCTTAGATTACATAGGAGAACAGAAGAAATTAATGAGTAATTAATAAGCCAAATAAACATCTTGCGAAAACTTGGGGGGGAGGTTTCCAGCTTCTACCCTGTCACTCCTTCTGTGTTTGAATGCTGATTTCTAGAGAGCTCATCCATTATTCCATTTATCAGCATATGCAATTTTGTGATTGCATTATTCACTAAATGTTGCAGTTGGATGCTGTGCAAAACTAATGAATATAAGGCTTAGAATGCAGTTGCAAGGAAATTACTTAAAGCAGATGATCATCTACCTTAGCACTGCATTCTTTTTCTTTTTTTTTACTTATTGGTATAATAACCCTAAGTTACATGAACTAAACCTAAGAGCAGGTAATATTTGATGAAAATAAAACTTGTTGCTTTCAGCCCCAAAATTTCTTTACATTTGAGCACAGTGTGGCATTGAAAGTTACAGTATGCACTATCTTACTTGCATGTATTTCATTTAGGTAAAAAACCACAGAGTTTAGCTCAAACCATCCTAATAATTTTTTAGCAGTAGCTCATTTTAGGCCAGCATGTCTTTCTTTAAAACTAGCACACAGGGTAAACAATAATAAAATTGCTTTGCTTTAAAAATGTCAATTTTCTCTTACTTAGCAGACATAAAGCACTTCTTGTTTACTACAATTACCTATATAAACAAATTGCAGGAAAGATTACAGGTTGATACAGAGAGCGGTAATTATCATTGACTGGTTTTCCTATCAAGAATGATGCTTCAGGAACTGAATTTTCAAGAGCCCACCTAAACTTTCTGTTACCCCAAAGGAAACGTACTCATAGGGATTTCCAGCTGATTCTGTATTTTTTTTTTTTAATTTATAAACTCTCTTGTGTCCTAAATATGTCAATCCTGTTTGTGAAAACAAAAGGGTTTTTTTTTTTTTTTTTTTTTTTACAGTAAGCCCTCTGAGACAGTATAACACAAGACATTGTGGACAGATGGACAATGAACTAAGAAAGCTTTAAGTTATTTCTGGTCTGTGAGAGAACAATCAAACAGCTCTTGCAGAACTGAGTGATCAAAATACCAACACTTAAACTGCTGATACATTAGGAAGTCCAGAAGAATAGTAATTAGGTTTCTTGATTATCTGTTTTCCTATTTCCTGCCAGCACAGGGGTAAAGCTGTACAGGCATATTTGCCAGATTTGTAATTAGTGGACTTGTATCCTGAAGTATTTCAGGCTTCCACATTTGCAGAAGTGATTGTGATTGCTTCAGTTTTGTTTCATAACTGCTTTCACTACTGTATTTCTTCTCCAGCTGTCTACTTCCAAATCCCACATATCCTTTCCCATTTTCCTCATAGTTTAAATTAGGGTCATTAGTTTTGCATTGGAAGCACACCCAGTACTTGATTTGAAACGAAGTAAGGATTCTTATTCTGTACCCTTGAAAGAAATTTACTTCTCCTTACTTAGGGATGAGCCACATGTACAATTTATTTGGCACTCAGCCCATCTGATGGGATTAGAACCTTCTGGTGAAAGGAAGAAGCAGGAGCTAGGCACAGGGAAAGAGGCACAGGGCCTTCTCAAGGGAATATTCTGCCAACTGAGTTTTTATTTCATCAGCAGCTGATGCACTTTTGAGCTCCCCACCTCCTCCACTGCGTTACAACCACCTGGCCATGCTCTGAGGGTTTAAGCTGCCAACAGGTTCAGTCAAAGAGCATAAAGGTATTTATATGGAAAAAAAAGGTAAAGTGGTACCAGACATTCATCCATTCTTCCTAAACCAACTGCATTTGTAGGGGTGTAACACACCTGAGATGACTGTCTGTAGTCTAGGAAGTTGAAGCCCAGTCTTACCAGAAAACATTAATGATCTTGAACAAGTCAACTTTTTCTCATACGGAACTAGGATGTGGGATCTTTTACCTAAAAAATCTGGTTTAGTTTAACTAAAGCTGAGGAGGGAATTACTTGAATGATGCACACAGCCTGCATACATACAAGTTCAGAACATCTAATTTGAAAGTTCCTTCCCAACTGAAAACCTCTCCATGCCTTAGAATCCTCTCTGGATGGGAAGGTGGGTGTGCTGATTCTCCAGCAGCAGTCCAGCCCCATGCAGTACTGCACAAAAATTGGTTTATAATTAATACTGCTTATTTCTGACATGTTCCAACTCTTTTGAGATTCTAGTATTATCCGTACAAAATGGAGGCAAAATCACTATGTACATTTGATTTTTATTTTAACAAAAATTGTAATTCAATCAAATGAAGCAGCAGGATTTTTTAATTTCCTTTTTATATACTATGTGTTAGTAAATCTGCTGCTAACTTACAGCTTTTGTAATTATTTTCAAACATTATTTAGCATATTATTGCAAGCCCAAGTGCTATCTTTTAATCTGTATTTTGGCCATAGTCAAACAGAAAACAAGCCAGATCTGTTCAAATGACACAAGAAAACATCATAACATTCATGTTCTATTGTAGCCTTTCTACAGTTGTTTAAAACTGACTCTTACTGGCAGATACAAGCACTTAAACCAGCAGGAAAGGACCAAAGGTATAAGCTTTCCTAGTAATTCACAAATTTTTTTTTGCATCAATGTGAATTTTCAGATGTAATTATTCATCTGTAGGTCACTGTTTTGCCAGTGCTGCTGTACATGACTAACAGCTGTTGTTTTCCACCCAGGAGATGACTGTATGTCAGCAGCTGGTAAAATGATACCTGTACATGGATTCGGTGGCTGCTTTAAGATCCTTTCTTCTTAATGATGAGACTTTTCCTGGATAGTTTTGTCTAAAACATGACACTGGAGAAGTCTTCCATTTTAGATGATTTGAACTCTACTAAATGCCTGCAGAGACACAGCCCATATGTTCCAATCCAGACACCTCAGTTGGCACTGGTTGCCAATGCAGGAAGAGGAAGAAGGAGGAAAAAAATGACTGTGTTATGACTGAGCTTTTGGAAAAAGAAAGAAAGAAAGACGGCAAAGCTGGAATAACACTGCACGACAGTCCAGTTAAGCACTTCAAGACAGACATCTTAAATCTATTTCTCCACTTGAACTGGTCTTTTTTTTTTTTTTT
>WEKY01002852.1:476092-578051 GCA_013390045.1 Picathartes gymnocephalus
TTTTTTTGCTTTCAAGTGCTGCTTCATTTCACGTGGCCAGCCCTGAAGCAATATGAAAACCATAATCAAAAGCACAAATTAAACAAAGTCACAAGACTGAGCTAAAATCACACCATTTGCAGAGGTTTCTAGCACGTCCGGGGAACCAGGGCAGTTATTTTGTCACGCCGCTGCCCACTGCGGCTGGACAGCCCGAAGGGCACCGCCGGCCCCCGGGACGTGAGTCAGAGCTCGGTGCCTGTCTGGGCTCACGGCGCCAACCTCCCTCTCAAAATTCAAACAGCTCATCCGCACCATGTGCCAAGCGCTGTCCCCGAACCCTGCTGAGTCCTTTCCGGGGTTTCCTTCCTCTTCAGCGGCTGCGACACCATCTTCCCTCCCGCCTGGGCCAGACAGGGCTTTGACCCCGTTATCTGGGAACAAGGCTATGAAGAGGCAGGAAACGGCCCCTTAGAACACGTAGGAAGTTATCTCGAGATCAGAGATGATAATCACAGCGGGCCGTTTTGTTCCTTAAAAGAAAATTAATTAACTAGTAAAAAGCCGGCAAAACCTCAGAGGAGGTGGTGTGTGTCTGCAAACCGCCTGGAGACAGGGTGCTGGCACCCCTCAGATGCAGGAACAGTGAGAGAGCGACCCGAGGCAGCCCCGGGGGGAAAGCCTGGGGCTGGGCGGCACCGAGGAGGGAGGACGTGCCGAGAGGGATGGGGAGAACATGGAGGGTCCCCCTCATTAAGGCCAAGGACTGGGGAGTTTTTGGGGGGTGACCCGCGTCAAAGCGCGCCTGCAGCAGCGAGGGAGCCCTGCCCTGTGAGGGGATGCGGCAGGCGCGGGGTCACCCCCACCTCACTCACCGCACCGACAGCGGGTGCGCCGGGGACGGCTTGAGTGACTCTCGCGGTGAAATGGGGAAGGGGCGGCTCTCCCGCTGCCCTGGACGTCAGAACGGGACACCGGGACACGAACCCCCGGCCCGGCCCAGCCCAGCCCCACCGTCTGTCTCCGCCCGGCCCCTGAGGCGGGCGCGGCCCCGCGCTGCTGCCGCCGCCGCCATGGCGCGTGCGCGGGGCGGTGTCTCGGAGCGTTCGCGCGNGGCTCGCGAGGGGAGGAACCCGCGGGAGGACGCGGCGCCCTGCGCTTCTGCCTCCTCTGTCCCGCCCCGAGCCGGCTCCGCTCGCCGCTTTCTCGGGCCGCCTGTCCGTGTCAGCCGCCGCTGCTCTTCGTCACCCGTCTAGCCGGGCCCGCCGCAGGCCTGAGAGAGGCGGGAAGGATGCCCTGCACACCCCGCCGCTGAGGGAGATTCGGGGGCCCTGCGCGCCGCGTCTGGCCAGCCCCACCCCAGCCGCTCCTCGGCCCTTCGCCTCCCGCGGCACGGAGCTTCCTTCTCCCTTCTCCCCCTTTCCCTGGGTTTCCTTTCTCCTGGACTGGGCACGAGCCGCTTCCCCTTCGCTCCCAGCCCGCTCCGCCTCCCAGGCCTCCTTTTCTCTGGGTCTCTTCCTCCGCCTGGGCCTTCGGGCTCCTCACCTTCCTTCCTCCCTTTCCTTCCCCTTCCCCGCCCGGAGCCATGTCCTCTGCCGCTCGTTTCGATTCGTCGGACCGCTCCAGCTGGTACGTGGGCCCGGTCTCCCGGGCGGAGGCACAGACTCGGCTCCAAGGGCAGCGGCACGGCATGTTCCTGGTGCGGGACTCGTCCACCTGCCCCGGGGACTATGTCCTCTCGGTGTCCGAGAACTCCCGCGTTTCCCACTACATCATCAACTCCCTGCCCAACCGCCGCTTTAAGATCGGCGACCAGGAGTTCGAGCACCTGCCCGCCCTGCTGGAGTTCTACAAGATCCACTACCTGGACACCACCACCCTCATCGAGCCCGCGCCCAGGTGAGTGCCCCCCGCCCCCGCCACACCCACCGCCACCTTTGCCGCGGGTGGCGCGAGGAGGTGAGACCTGTAAAGGTGTCATAGTCCAGCCGAGTACCTCCAGGAGCCTGGCACTGGATGTAGACGCTATGAATAAATACTAAGGAAACATTCGTTTCTAACACTGGGCCTTCTTAATGCTGTGGATCTCGCTGACAATTAAGTGTTGCTCTTTCAGTCAAATCATCCTTGGTCCCTGTGCTGACCTTGTGTGTAAAAGTACCATGTACCTCTACCACGGGCTCTGATTGCCTTGAAAGAGGGTGTGGTCGTACCCAAGCACGTCACCCTTTTTGTGTTACCCTTTTCTTCTAGTATTGTCTCTCCGTTCCAAGGATGGCTGAGAAGCTGGTTCACCGGTCTTCTCCGTGATTGAAGTACAGCCTCTGAGCTTAGTTTGCTGTCTACCCCTGCACCCACACTGATTACAATAGAACTGGCTTTTATGTGATTAGACTGCTTCACCGTGTTAAGTCAGCATTAATACATTCTAGGCATTTCCCAAACTTCTAGAGTGGCATTTCTGTGCCAGAAAAATGTAAAACACTTATTTCTCACAGTTTGCTTATGGCACTGTTCATCTATATCTGCATATACCATACATTTCACTGAGAAATGCTGTTCCAGGAGGATGGGAAAATGTGACTTGGCTGTGAGCTCCTTCTTTGTCCTGGTCCCAGCATGGGACATACCTGCAACATGCATCAGTAAACTGCTTATGAAGAACCCTAGAACATATTCCTTACTTCTAATTAATAAAGCCTTTCTCAGTATCTTTTTTCAAAGCTTTTGGGCTTCCTGGATAGAATGAAATGAAATTAAATAGGAGAGAAGTAGTGACATATTGAAAAAAGTAATTTCAAATTGGTTCACTTCTGAATTCTGCATTTTAATATCTTATGTTTTGCAGATTAGCAAGTTCTTAGGAGGGAAGAATAACTTTGAGGTTTATAATCACAATTGAACCTTGGCATAGACCAGTACTTAATGACAGTCAGTCACTTGTCAAAGGTTGACAATAGCTTGTCAAGTTGACGAACTCAAGTGTTCAAAAGTCTTTCTGCAAAGCTGTCAAGTGATGGGCAGGATGTGACAGAAGGCACAAGCTTCAGGAACTCTTCAAGCTGCTGGCAGCCTTTTGGGTAGTGATTGTGGCTAGAGAGATGGGTAGATGAAGAAAAGTCGTTTTCATCATCGCCGGAATGCTTAAATGGAGCTGGCCAGTGTTATGTGCATGCTTAAACTTGTGGGGAGTTGGGAAGAAAAAAAGTCTTATGCTGAAGCAATCTTCATGTTTATCTCTGTTCTCCAATCTGGATACTCTTGTACCTTTCTGGATGCAAAAACTTGTTCTTAATCATTTATGGCCATGACTGACTTGGCTTTCTCAAAACACTTGAGTACTTAGAGCTGATTGCACTTGTTCACTTGGTATTTGTTAGGAGTCCTGTGTGAAATGTTCTGTGAACATTTTGGTACCACCTTATTTTCAAGGTTTTGGTTGTATATTGTTCTCTCAGCACAGAGAAAGATGGGACCTAATCTGCTGTAAATTGACAGGCTTTTTTATAGAGCAACAAATGGGATTGACTAGGTGGTTTTTCTTAGCATGATTCTTGTTAAAACTCAGTAAAATTATGTGGATGATGGTTTGAAATTCTGTGCAAAGAAAACTTCCTGCTGCAAGAGGGAGGATGAAAGGTACCATTTCCAGATTTTGGAGTTTTTTATTTTTAGCTAATGGACTAGATTTAGAATTGGGTGGTCAGGTATGTGCTTCAGAACTGTTATGCTAATTCTTATTTCTCTGGCATTTTCCTGGGCACATTGCTCTCTGATGCTTGTGCTTTTGAAAGCTGTTCATTCTTTTAATTTCATAAAGTACAGTCTGAAAGGTGGTTGCTATATAGAGCCCAACAGTACTTCTAGATCGTGGAGATGACATCTTAAACTTCTAAAGAGTTGCAAATGGACCATTTTATTTTAAACTGTTTTGTGTCTCTAGTAGTGAGCTCTGACCATCCTGATGTTTCTGAGCTCTTGCTTATGCAGAACAATTGCTCCCTGAAGGGTTCCCTCTCTCCCCTGCTTTGGCTGCAGCAGGCTGTCTGAAAGATGAGTATCTTTCTGCTTGGGGCTTCTGGCATATCTTGCAAAAATCACAGGGATTTGACTTCCATGGTATTTTGCAGGTAGCAAAAGAGACTTGAAGTAGGCTAATGACATGCATTCTTGCTATCATAGCTTAGATAATAAGGATCTACTGTGGCCTATATCCATTAAGGTTTTTTGACAGCTGCTTTTAATAAAATGTATAACATTTATGATGAAAATAGTAAAAGCATTCTCATTTGATGGGCAATCATGTATTATCACAGACATCAAAGTGACTGTATTTGACATATGATGGACGTAGTAATAAACAATTATGTAAATAAATTAAAGATAATATGGTTAATAGGCAAAAGAATATTTCTAGAAGGCTAGCTTTTTTTTTTTTTTCCTAGTCCCTTCTTATCAGTGGATGCATGTATTTCATACTGTCTTTATGAAGATTTCATACATCTTACTTTTGTTCTCTTTTTCCTCTATGGTGCCTCAAGTCTAGTATTTAGTTACTGAATTCTTTAGAAGTCGATGCTGAAGTTAAAAACAAAATAAAATTATTTGGGTGACTTTGGAGGTGGCGGGGGACTCTTGATGAGATTCACAGCTACATTTTTATGTATTGCCCTTCCACCTCAGTCACCCAAATAGTCTTAATTTGGTTTTCTGTATCATTAGTCTCATAACTTAAGCTATAGAATTAATTTGACTCTAGGATGTTCACAACAATTCAGAACAGGTGGATAAAGATTTTGCATTATTTCTCCCTGTTTTCTGCATCCCATGATAGATTATTTTGGGTTTTTGGGGAAGCTACTTTTTGTATTTAAGTAATGTTCCTACTGCAAATCTGCTACTTAGCTTTGTTACTGGAAATACAAACCAATAGCTATTACTTTTACCAAATCTTAGGTATCCAAGTCCACCAATGGGATCTGGCTCTGCCCCTGCCATGTCCACTGCAGAAGAAAACGTGGAGTATGTTCGGACTCTCTATGACTTTCCTGGCAATGACGCCGAGGATCTTCCATTTAAAAAGGGCGAGATACTGGTAATTGTAGAGAAGCCAGAAGAACAGTGGTGGAGTGCCAGAAACAAAGATGGTCGGATTGGGATGATTCCTGTTCCTTACGTAGAAAAGCTAGTCAGATCTACTCTTGGGAAGCATGGAAACAGGAATTCCAACAGTTATGGTATTCCAGAACCTGCCCATGCTTATGCTCAGCCTCAAACCGCAACTCCCCTTCCCTCAGTATCCAGTACACCTGGAGCAGTGATCAATCCTCTGCCATCCACACAGAATGGACCAGTCTATGCCAAAGCTATCCAAAAGAGAGTACCCTGTGCTTATGACAAGACTGCCCTGGCATTAGAGGTAAGTTTTTCCTCCAGTCTCAGAGTTTTCAATTGCCTTGTGAAAGAAGAAACTAAAAATTGTTATGGTGAAGTTGGATGACTTCATGTGGAGTCTGCTTATTTATGTCAAGGGACTGAGAAGTTTAGGTTACATTCTGAAGAAACATCCACAAGAATTGCTTCATCTATACCACTTCCTTTGAGAAAAGTGTCTGAGTAACTTTAGGACCAGTATTTTCCCTTCCTTCTTGCTTGTTCAACTGTGTAGATGTCACAAGGGTAGGAGAGTGTACACACACTGCTGTGTTACAAATAAGTGCTAGTCAGACGTTGGCTTTGCTTCTGCACCTCAGCTTGGGGAAAGAAAGAGATATTTCATTAATCGTTATAGTGTTCCAGGCTAAGAACTGACAGTGGCATCCTCCAGAGAAAGGTAAAGATTGCTGGCTGATACACTTGGTGTTTTTGATCCTCAGCTGTGAAATGCACTTGAAGATCTTGTGCTGAGAGCTGAAATCTGGGCAGAATATATCAGAAATATTCTAGTCCCTTTTGCTTTGGTTTTCAAAAGTGGAATTTGAGAAACCTTAAGACCTAACCTGGGGGTGAGGAGGTTAGCTGAAGGAGTGTAGAGTAACCTCTAAAGTGCTGGAATTGCCTGTGCTTGCCAATGCATTTTTTATTTTATTTTTATTAGAGATATCTTGTAAAACTTTAGAGTGTTACTTTGTAAATAATAAAGAATGCATATTATAGTTTTAGTTTAACTGGAATAAATGATTGATTGGAAGAATTTTTTCAAAGCTATATCCAGTAGACTAAGATTGTTACTTTTACATTTAGATGATACTGAAGGCTAGTTAACCTGTAATACAAAATTGTCTCACCTGGAAAAGTGACATTTGAATGTGCTGCAATACTTCCAGGAACAAATGCAAGCAAACAAGCAGAGGAAGCAACACCATTTTAGCAAGTAAAATAATAATGGTTTTAAAAATGCATTTGAACTTTCTCTGTTGTTTTTGCTCAGTTACTTTGCAAGTTAAAGCTGTTACCTATGGGTGATAGTTTTGACTGAAATTTGGAAGGCTGTATTTTTGACTTCCCATTATTCATAGTGCTCACACTAATTGTTTTACTCCTGTATTTGTAAGGAGTAAATTTCTACAGGTGGTTACTCTTATGGGGTTCAAAGTTAAATATGAATCACTGGAATTTCTTTGTCTTGTGAAATCTAGCAGCTTGTTATTTGTGAACAGTGTGTGAAAATTTTCATAGAACAAAGTGTAAATTCAGTGCCAACTGCACTGTACAGAAGATTCCTGCCAAAACCACTCACGTTTCTGAAAGCAAAGCAAGGCAAGCAATTGGTTTGGTTATGTTATCAATGTGTCATGGAATTACTTCAGGGAACTTGCATTGCTGCAGGGTAGCAGAACCACTTGGAAGTTTGGCCCTTACATATAGACTTTTCTGACTTGCCCTTTAAGTGACCTAGTTAACCCCATCAGTTTAGCTACTCTAGGGTACCAGTAGGATTCATTCTCTGGCCAACAAATAGGTTTGACTTGGCTTGAACCTTCAAATAGCTGAAGTTTTGTTTGAGAGATTCTTCTCATCCTCTAATCACTTACTGCCTCATGTTTTTGTGTCTCTCAACACTGGCATATTTTGTCTTCCTGTGCAGTCTATTTTCCTTGCAAGTGTACCTCATCCACACTGTGGCTTCTCAAGAGGCTTCAGAAGCAGAATTCTGGGAACTGCTCTACATTTTCGTTGAAATCAGTGATTGCAGCTTCTCTGTATTTATCCATGCATAGGGAACTTTAGCAACCTCATTACAGCAGTATTTTTTGTCACATGGGCTATTCTTAAGGAAAAAAAAAAATCATTCAGCTTCTTTTCATGATTTTCCTTTAGTTTGCCAAACACCTGCAGGACCTTGATAACATATTTAAACCCAGCCTTGTGAGGGCTCTGCACATTCCTAAATAAACTGAACCATTTGAAATTTCTGTTTTGTAAGACCACTGAAAGTAGTGTTAGACAAAAAACAGGTTATGGGACTGTTTTGGGAAAGAAAATTAATGGTTTTCTTTCATAAAAGTAGTATTTGACAGTTCTCCACCTCAGTATAGATGTACTTTAAGTGGCAGTTCAGCTTGTACAGGTAGAACACCTTGTGAGTGTAATTACATGGTTGCTGATTGTGCAATCTCATTTGAACTGATAAAGCAATATGACAGCAAAATATCTGTTTGCTGGCTCTAGCCTTGTGTGGTCACACAGACAGTACTTAAAAGGAAGAGAATACCATCTGGAGTAAATAAAGCCACGGCATAGTAATCTGCTCAACTTCCTTTTAAGAGGAGCGATGTCATTCTTGGTTCAGTTTGAAAATGGGACAAACTCCCTTGCTTGCAAGCCAGTGTTTCTGTTGTACTCTATTTTTTACAGAAGCTGACAGAATTTTTCTTTAAGAAAAGGTAAAGATTTGTGGCCCGTTACAGAGAAGTTTGTTTTGTAAACAAGTTTTTTTTGTTTTTTAATTTCTTATATGAAAAATGTAAGTGACCAAGTGACTGTTCTACAGAAAATCTGAAACAAGATCTGATTGGTTGGATAAAGATGACGTGTTCAACTTGTGAATTTAAGAGTGTGATAATTTAAAAGCAACTACAATTTTATTTCTGTAGGATACTACTTAATAGGGCATTTATTTTTGCTGGGCTAAGTTTATCTAGCATTATATAGAATCACAGAATTACTTGGGTTGGAAGGGACCTTAAAGCTCATTTCACCCCCCTGCCATGGGCAGGGACACCCTCCACTAGTCCAGGTTGCTCCAAGCCCCATCCAACATGGCCTTGGACTCTTCCAGGGATGGGGAGTTCACAACCTCTCTGGATAACAATGTTGGTATTACTGAAGTTACTAATTTTTAAGTGTTGACTCAATCCTATTGTGTTATATACTCCACTTTTATTCTTTAAAATAAAAAATTAAATTATAATCTACTTATAGGCTAAAATGGTAGTTTTAAGTATTGACACTATCTTGAAGGTTGCAGCTGGTGGCACATGCAATTTTGTCCACCTCCCTGCACCAGGGAACAGTTAGTAAAGCCTACAATAAATTACATGTATTTCTAAGATTTACATATGCTCTTGTCTGTTGACTTACTTTGGCAGTTCAGGTTTAATGTTTTTAATGAAATTATTGAAGTCTGTAGCTTCTCACTACAACTAACTTCATTACTAATATGTGTAGAATTTTATGGATACTGCATTTAAAAAAGCAAGCTACAAAATAAAAATAAAAACCACCAAACCCAACCCTAACTGAAAAGTTCAACAGCCAATGACCCAGTTCTGTTTCTTTACTTGTGTACTTTTAGTCAAGAAGCTATTTCCTTCCTTTCTGGTGCTGTAGAGGAAGGGGTATGAAGGACAGGGTTAGAGTGTCCTGTGTTTATTGGGACCAAAATTCTGCACCACAGGGTTATGCATTGCTGTTCTTCAATCCTGCTAATTAATTACTATGGGAAAACCAGGAGGGCAATCCTGCATTCAAAGGATTGACAGGATAGCACTTTTAGACGGTGATGGATTTGGTAGAAACAGAGACTCTTTGGCACTGTTACTGTGACACAGAGCAGCAAAGTCTACCTGAAAGTTTCTCAGCCTTTAAAAACTTGTAGTAATTCTATAGTCTGTTAGCAATAGTGTACTAATGAAGCCTTGATACAAACTGACAAGCTGTAACCAGGACATGAATAACAAATTCCATATTCACTTATAAAATGGAAATAGGATAAGGAACCAGAAAATGGGAGACCAGCAGCAGCCACCAGACTTATACCTATTGTGTTTAAAAAATTATTCTTAAAGATATCACGAATGCTCTAATCAGTGTCATAGTCCATTTTGAAGGCAGTAGTGTGCTAGAGTTTGTCTCCAGATTTAACTTGACTGTTACAGAATCAAATATTTACTTTTTCTTTTTGAACAAGCGTTGCACTATATATTTAAAAGTTTTTATACTAGTGATGGCTTTTTATAGACTCGTGCCAGCATTATAGTGTTAAGCGGTTTATCTTTTTGTGATGTAGCAGTCATACGTGTGTATGTTTGCTAGTACAGAGTTAACCTGTCACTGCAATGTTTTGGTGAAATAAATATCCATCCACCATAATTATATAACTGACTTACAGTATTTCTCTTGAGCTTGTTACAATTAGGTTACAGTTTTTCCCTCTTTAAAGGAGAGTTGAGACAAGTAGGCCAACATGTGCTAGCAGTAGAACTTTGTTAATTAGGATATTAGGCTACTTCTTTCAGTAGACAACAAGCATTGTGTTTTTCTTAAGCTAAGGAAACTTAGCCTTCCTGTGTTAAACATTAAAATGCATCTAACGCACAAAGTCTGGATTTTAAGCAAAGTATTGGTCCTATATTTGTGTAGTGTGAATTGTTGATCAGGAAGCTTTAGTTGCTATAACAGTTGAATTGAAAATGAACTCTCCAAATTCTGTACAATCATGACAGTGGCTTAACCTGAAGGAGACAGGCTACCACCATGTATGAAAAGCAGCACTTTTTTGATGCTGCAGGCCCTACTCTGACAACTTTTCTGGCTCTTGGTGAAATGCAAAGTTCCTTTGCTTTAATCTGTTCCTAGGTGAGGCCAGATTAATTGCATCTAGGACTTCCACATTTCTATGTTGCCCTTGAACCTCCTTTCGCATCTCAAACTTTCCTTCTGAACTGTTTGATTCTCTGGTTTGGGCATCAGCTATGTTGATATCCTGGCCCAGAACATCAGAAGTGAAGGATAATTAAGCTGTGCTTTCAGCCTGGTGGCTTCTTGGATCTTCCAATAGATACAGCACCAGCTCCTTCAGTGTCCTTTTGTACTATTTGCAAGAGTGGCTGAACTCTGCCTCTCTTCTGTAGCTCCTCACCTTGGGGACAATGGGCTATCAGGTATTTGCTTGGTGTTGGACCTTGTCTGTTCCTCTCCAGACAGGCAGCTGGCCTGAACAACTATTTTGGTTTTGGTATTAATGTTAGTGTAACCAAAGAAGGTGAGCTGTGACACTAATTAGGATAATGACTGAGATTCAACACCCTATAGATTCCAGAGAGCAGTGTTTTCTATAGCACTAAACCAGTGTGCTAAAATGATGATTTAGAATTTTAATGCATTTTTATCTCCTTAAACTTATATTACAGAACTTTAGCAGCCATAGAACTATTAACATATAATTGTTGGAGTATCTGTAAAACTCATTGAATTGGTTGACTAAAATGGCTTGCAGGAAACCTTTTGCAGAGTATGAATCAGCTTCAAATGGAAGACAGGTATGGAAGAATCCAGAGTGAATGAAGTAACCTTTCTGACTGGCATGTTCCACAGCTTTTGTTTCCCCAGGGCTTTGAATTCATGCTCTAACAAGGATATAATGAAAGATGCTATCTAAAATACATTTTGATTTTTATCATTTGGGTGTAACCAAATGGGTGCATTTCAGAAGTATTACTCATTTCAGCAGTGATACTTCATTCCAGTTGTGCTTCACAACTGAATTAACTTATCTGAGAGATGCTGAGTCTAAGGAAGTGTTCTCCTCATTTATAGATAAGGGTCATTAGCTGTCCAGAGTCATACAGGAAGTTTGTGGCAGAGATGAGAATAGAAACAGGTCTCCTGACTCTGTCCTATGCCTAATCATAAGACAATTCTTCAGACTGGCTCAAAACATTCTCTGAAAAAAATAGTGTGTTAAATAATTTTAGTGGGAGACTGCACCTCAGTTGAGCATGCTATAGATGCTTTAAAAGGCATTTATGAAATAATGCTTTTACTTGGGGGAAACATACATAGAGGGAGTAGTTGACCAGATTTTTCCAGATATTTTTGAAATTAAGGTCTTTAAGATAAGATCCATGAGTTAGTCTAGCATGAAATGAAGGTTCCTGAACCAAAAATCTTATTTCAACATGCTGTTTCACTTAGTCTTCTCAGGGAAACTACATTTTTAAAATAATATAGCACAAGAGAATATTCAGCAGCTTTCATTTTAAAAAAAGCCTTCTCAAAAATAGTAGGAAGTTATTGCAAATAATTCACTATTCCAGTGGTTCTTGGCATTTGAGTAGCTGTTGTCAGCCAGCTCTGTTTAGTGGCAGATGCTGGTGTGCAGCAGCTTTGCCCACCCAGCAGCATAAAGGACATTTTACATCATTAATATGCAGGGCAGTTTCTTGCAATGCAATAAGAGACATCCTGTAAATATTTTTTTCGCCCAGCTGAAGCAAGACTTCCAAACCTGTTTACATTGTGAAATCTTTCAGAGCCAAGTTGAAGAGTGTCTGTTCTAGAGCTTCAGAATGAGTAATGGATTGATCTCTACAGCACATGAATTACATTGTCAAACTTTCAGAAAATGCAGGTCCATGTTTTTGATTCAAAAGATTATTTTTAAAATTAAAGGTTTTGAGAGTGGGTTTGGCTTATGGTGTGGTGGAAATGCAACTCCTTATTAGCTTTAAACTGTTGTGATGTTGGCTGCATCTTCTTCAGTTTGGGTCTAGAACTTGGAACTTAGATCTGTCTTGAAGGGTTGTTTAAATGTAGCAATGTAACACTGAGTATTTGAAGATGTTATCAGCCTTTTCCTAAAGAGACATTTACTAGGTTTCTGTTTAGGTCATCTTGTTACTATTAAAAGCTTTCTTGAGTGAGAAGTCTGACAAATTGTGCTTTTTAGCAAATATACAATCAGACCATGCTGCAGCAGGCCCTGGAGGGATGAACAGCAGTCGGGTGATTTCTGTGTGTACATGCAGTGTGTAACTGCTTAATTCTGTATGCCGGCTTCATGTTCGAGTTTAGGAACAGCATAAATAAAAATGTCCATTTAAGAAAGTAATATGGCCTCAGTTATAGCCTAAGAACTTACGGGAGTTCAGAGGGTTTTCTCGTCTCTCACAAGCACAAGATTACAATTGTTCCAAGTGTGACAGTCTCAAATATGGGGGGGACACAGACAACCAAAGTAGTGGAGGAAAAGTAGGGCAGGTAGAGCAACACATAAGGCTTAGATCTCTAATAATAGTTTCAAAGTTCAACAAATTTTATTTTAATAGACATAACACTGAGTGACTACCAAGGAGTTTATTATAGTATCCTAAATTTCATGTAAGGGTTCTTGCTTCTGAGTGATTGTCAAAAATATCTGTTACAGTAATGGTAACTTCAGATCATCTAGTGACGTGCACATTGTTTTATAAACTCAGGGGTTTTTCTTTAACATACAATATACAGGTCTCACCTGAAAAGTTTAAGGATGTTGGCCAAGGGCCTATCTGCATCTGGTCTGAATTTTAATACTATTTAGGTAATGTAGACAAATTGCTTTACATACTGTATCAATGTCTATTTTTTTCCTTAAATAAGGTTAAAGCCTTTGAATTTCACAGTAGTAGTTTGGTAACTGAGATTCAATTACAAAGAACTTGGAGCTAGTTTGGGAAAGAAACTTACAAACTGTTGGTCATTGGTCATAGGCTGGTTCTACTTTTTGTGAAATTAGTTCTTAGCTGCTAATATCACTTTTCTAATATTTACTGTAGTTACCACATAGAGTCAAATAAGTAAACAGGAAGGGAGGGGGAAAGTTAGAGAGCTGCTGTAATAGACCACATGTTCAGCTCTGCAGAAGCATCTCAGGGAGAATGAGTATTTAGCATGTCTTAAATGCTTCTTGTCAATTTGGATATTTTGCTTTGTAAATTGTCCTAATCCAGATTAAATACAGGTGTTGAACAATAAGAATATAATTTATCATCATTTGGGCTGTTGTTTCTTGTTTGATCACAGTTTAGACTTCCCTCATTTCTCACTGCCAGATAGGAAGAGACATAGTTATGGTAGGAAAGGGCTGACATGTCATCATTCCTGTTTCAGATGCTTTGACAGGAAGTAGATGTGAAAACCGCAAATAAAGCTAGCATCTACATCTACTACTAAAAAAAAAAAGTTTGAGATTACTTTTCCCCACTTTGGAAGTATACCATTATTTTAGGAATTACAGAAGGTTCTTAGACTGTGATCATCAGAATTAGAGCTTCAAGTAATGGTTTCTTTGCCTTAGTAATCTCTCTTTGAAAAACTACATTTCTTTTAAGTCAGCTGCTGCTAAAACCAGTCCCCAGCAGTACTATGCTCTTTTGAGAGGATGTTGTGACTCATCACTGATGGTAGCATTACTGATGTGAACTTATATCTAAGCTAAAGATACTGTTGCATGAAGCTGGAAGCTCTTCTATAAAAAGAGGTGTAGTTCAGTAATCTTTATAAATACATGTGTAATTAAGAGTCTGAGAAAGAGGCAGACAACATTATGTTAAGCAACAAAGTGTTGGTAGTGTAGTTCAGTAAAAGTAACTTTTAAATTGAACATTCTGCCAAGAAGAAGGCAATATTTCTTTCCCTATGATGGGCTTGTTTGTGTTGTTCTTCATTTGATTTGTATTTGTATCAGAGTGAGATTCCCATGTGTGATAAGGGTTTTTTTGTTTCTAATTACGCAGGTTGGAGATATTGTGAAGGTTACGAGGATGAATATAAACGGTCAGTGGGAAGGAGAAGTCAACGGTCGAAAAGGGCTCTTCCCTTTCACGCATGTCAAAATATTTGACCCTCAAAACCCAGATGAGAATGAATGACTCCCTCTGCCCGATTTACACTGCTGCTTCATTTTCCTGGCTATCATTAGCATTGTTTGAGGTGGGATGATGACTTAATGGCATATTGCTAGCATTGCCCATTTTCCAGCTTGCTGCAGTTTGACAGTTCTTTTAATATACATTTGGAGTACATAAAACTGAAGTCACTGCCTGACCTTCAGACCATAGTTGCGTCATCCAGAATTTAGTTTCACTTTTAAAACTTTATTGGGCCTTAAGCTGGAGAAGACTGAACCGGAATAGAGCAGAGAGGTATGGGAAAAAACCTTTCCTGTTGAGACTTTCATGGACTTTTTCTGGTTTGCTCAGTAGGAAGAGCCCTAATCTTAGATCAAACATGCAACTTGTGTATTACTGTCCAACAAAAAGCAACAACAAAAATGCAATTTTAGAACTGAAGAAGATTTAGTTTTAAAATGACCTGTCCGAAGGTAGTACATTTAAAATGATGGTTTCTTTAAAGGACAATAATTGGAGCTTATGTATTCTAAGCAGTTGTATTAGACACTGCTCTTTTCTGTTAACTCTTAAGCTTGTTGTTGACTTTCCTGAAACAGTGTGTGTTAAATGCAAATAACCATTGATTGAGCTGCATTGAAGCTGAGGCATCTATTTATAAGGAAACCTAGGAGGGGTTGATACTTGTAACTTGGTTTTGACATATTTAATGCATTTCTGTTGATTTTTGCAAGCACTAACTGTAGAAAGTGAGCTTTAAGGGGAAACACTTTGGCCTGGTCTACATACAACTCTTCTGCAGTGTTGAAGGTGTAGTTGTACAGAAGTGCTTATCATCAAGCTGTTACTTGGTAGACAGATCAGATTCCCATGGTGAGGAGAGGTAGGAGTGGAACAGAAGAACTTGGTAAATACCGATAAAATCCTCATATTTAAACATTTAAAGACCTTCTATATCTATTTCTCTGCAGGCTCCCTGCTCTCCCCAAAGTTTCCAAGCTATGCCAGTCCCAGCTCATCAAAAGTTCCTTTTCAAACACAGTACCTTTTTACCAGGGTGTCTGTGTTACTGTGCTTCTCTTCCAGAGCTGCTTTCATCTTTTTTCCCTTCCTTCTTTTTCCTTGCTTGTATCCCAACTCCCCTGCATGCTGGCATCTTTTTTTTTTTACCCCTCCTAAGGCATTGGCTCTGGTTTATATATGACCCAGGTCCCTCCCCCTCCCAGCATCCTCTAGAAAATGGTTAATTGGAGTCATCTGCCTGGGTTCCCCCATGTGATAGTGCTGGGGCTGGAGGAGGCCGCAGAGGCTTCTGTTATTAGTGTAGCTCCTTTCCTCTTTGTGTCCCTAAGCTGTCCTGCTGTGACTGTTCTGCAGCAGGGAGCTCATGGCTGCAGCTGGGTGAGCACAGGTGGTGCCATGCGGGTGCTCAGCCTGAGCCTGGGTGCAGGATACGAAAGCGTGGGCACAGTGGGACCCTGTGCCACCTTCTTCAAATGTGTGTTGTAGGTGAACTGGAATGCTCTTTTCAAAATGATGGAACACTGAATTAACAGAACACGTGTCTGCAAAGATACAACTGCAAAACCTCCCTTTTCAGACAGCCTGGTTAAGGCAGATGTCCAGTGTGGAAGCTGGCAGGAAAACAGCAGCTCCCATTTTTCAACTTTGGAAAGCTGTTGGTTGTAGCAAAAGGAGAAACTTCAAACACCTGCAGAATGTCATCAGATCTTATAAATGTCTAATGATATGACCATTGTCTTAAGTTCCAGCATGTTTTCTTGTTGATTTGTGTTGCTCGATTCTAATAAAAGCACGTTGTTGGTAGTTCATGTGGAAGTGCCATGAGATCCTTAGTTGGAAGGCACTGAAGAGCTGCAGAAATGGCATTCACAAGCAGATATTCAAAGTACCAGGTTTTAAAGAAGTGTCTCCGTTGATCTATTAACTGTTTTCTGTAGTATTGATCAAGTGGCTGACAGTCTGGAAGTTCTTGTAGAGCATTTTACTACCAAATTAACTGTGAAGTAGAGTAGCATTTACTGAAGTGTTTGGTGCTGTAATTCTTGACAATAGGCATTGACATTTTGTCTTGCAAAGAAAAGCTATGCAGTTCTCTTAACTAAAGAAGGTCATGCTTTTCCTGTGCCCCAACAATACCTGCATGTCTACTACACAGATTGTACTACTGAAAGTCATCTTCTGAATACAAACTGCACTAAACTCAGTCTGCTGTAGAGAAATGTTATTTCAGGCCTTACCTAGTTACAGGCAGCTCTTCAGAAGACTGATTGTAGAATTCTTCCTTTGTGTGGTAAATAAATGCTGTGAGATTTGAGATCTTGAACATAACTTTTAACCTGATTTTTTTTTCACTGAAATAAACATCTTGACTTAACTCCTCATTGAATAAGGTGTACGCTTTGAACACAAGCATTGTTTTAGGTTTATGTTCCAATACTGCAGAAAAGCAAAGTATTTTACCTTCAAAACTATGCAAATTTGTGTGTAGTGGTATCTGATGCAAAGACAAGAATTCTTGAATTTCTGTGAACCTGGTTTTAGGCCATGAATGAACAGTGTTTCTCCAAGTAGCAGCAGTGGTTCAGGTATGTCAAATGTGGTTTCAATGTAGCATACTGACCAGCCTAAGTTGATTGTAACCTTGCTTCAAAATGTGTCTTGGCTATTTTACTATGAGACAAGTATTTTCATATAAAAACTGCATTGGATCAGTGTGTGTTTGTCTTTGAAGGACTCTGGATTCTCAGTCACTTGTCGCTTGCTTACACATGTGCTGTTGTTTTAGGAAACCTCTTAAATCTGAGAGATAATCTATCAGTGTAAATGTTCTTGGGCGTGTAAGGTAACCTTAATATGAAGCATGAGAGCCTACAAGTGATGGCTTCAATCTATGCACCATTAAAGTTGTCCTTGCTTTGGAACTAGGAGCTGGTATAATGACCTGGTGCCACAGTAGTCAACTATCACAAAAGGCTTGGCTTCCTCCTGCTGTGTACATGTGTATATAGACATTGAAGCCTCTGACCAGTCTGAAAGTTTAAATGAAAACTGTTTTAATCAGTGTCCATCACTGGATAAGCGCTAATTTAATTCATGATTGTTTACAAATTGGGAAAGAATATACAAAAGGGAATATCCTGTTTGGGTTGAGGCTCTGAAGAGCCTGAGCATTATTTTTGTAAAGGGAAAAACAGCATTCTTTGTGCCATTTCATGTGCCTGTAAAGTAATTTTTTATATTGTATTAACATCCTGGGAATGAGTGGGCTGCCTTTGTTTTCTAGTCCAGTTTTCAAGCATTTTCCTCAATACCTGCATTTGAAAGTGAGACCTGCCTAAAAGACTGCCTTTTGGGACCAGTGAAAGCGTTCCTGTAGAGTTGTGATTTTCTGTTTATTTGTGTTAAAGTGTATTTTGGGACAAGGATACAATTATTACAGTGGGAAAGGTGGCCTTGTATTTGAGACAGTCTTCACTGTGTAAACTTTTAAACACAAGATGTAATTTAAAGACCATGATCTTCAGGCAATAATATTAAGTGTAAGCTTTTAAAATTTATTTTGGGGATCATAGCTTGTTTTATTTTTTGTGCTATAAGATTAACAGTATTAAATGAATTATATTCTTAGAATATACGGAGTGTCTTTTCTTAAGATTAGTGCCTTTTTAATTTCTTACTCCACTTAATTCATAGAACTGGTCCCAACATCAAGCCACTGTGTTTTTTCCCCAACGCCCTGTTTGTACAGTCTAAATAAAACTTGCCTCAACTTACAGAATTATTTGTCGTCTTTAGTCTGAAAACCTTGACGATAACAGCAGAGTGTTTAAGCCCTTACTCTGTCCTTACAATGCCCTGTTTTGTGGGTGAACAGAGTGTGCCAACTGAAGTTTTCCAGAATCAAAGGAAGAATGCTGTTGCCAGGCTGAATGATACTCTCCTGTTCCATCCTCGTGCATCTTCTCAGACAATACTGCTGGGCTCTGGAGGTTCACATGAAAAAGATGCATCTCTGGTTATACAGATTACCCCTGGCTCCTCTACCCTGATGCCCGACACGCCTGTGCTCTTCCACCACTGTATTTATTGTGCTCTTTGGTCCAGGCTTTTAAGGGTCTCTGGAAATCATGACCTTTGTTTACTGTGATGTCCTTGACTGTGCTTGTAAGAATGACTGGTTTATGCAATGGTTTGAATTTGGCTTTTATTGGTTGAGTAACTAAGGTGTAACCTGTGCAGGCACTGGAGAGCAGTGACTGGGGCTCTGGCCCCTGCCACAAGGTGCTGGTGCAGAACATCAGGAACGTCTGTGTTTGGAAGTCAGAACCCACATCCTGGTGATCTTCTGCTTTTTCAGTCAATCCAGATCAATAGTAACTTAACTAAACTTGAGGGGTTTTTTTTTCAGTTAAATCATTAACAAGGTGTTAATACTTGAGATGATCGTGTATAGGAGGAAAATTTAAGAAGAATATCAGCCACTCAACTGCTGCAAAGGAGAAGCCTACAAAGCTTGTATTGGTTCCCTGGACTCTGTAGGTATGGTGACAGCCTCATGTTTGTCTTCTCTGGAGTACAGATTTCCATGTGATGTTAATAAACATTCATAGCCAACTCTGCATAGTGTCTTATCATCAAATAGTCACATTTGGCAAGTTATGTTTTGGAAAGAACCAGTGGTGTTTTAAGGACGAGAATAGGTCAGATACATTTAGTGGGCTTGGTAATCCAGTTTCAGGCTAAAAGGCAAAAAGTAAAGAAGCAAGCAGTAACTCAAGGTGGGTTTATTTGTCTTACCTGCATTCAGGCTTCCACCAGTGCAAATCTGTAGTTCAGTTACTTCAGTCCAACAACAAGCAGCACAAACCTCCATTTTTCAGTGTAAGCTGGGATCAGCTGGGTTCATCAGTTTGTCACGGATTTAATTAAAAGGTTTTATTTCTAAACGAGTGTGATGACAAACACCCTTTTAGACATACCCAGAGGTATGTCTGTTGGAGCTTACACCAGTAGGCAATACACCTAAACACACCAAATAAACTGCAGCCACAGCAGAACACAGTTCATTTTTACATGATTTTCCACAGTGTGGACTGTGCACAGATGAAAGCTCCTGAGGTCCACACTCACCTTGGAGTAACTGTACTGATTTCTGTCCCCCATATTGTCCCCTCTGTCTTTTTTTGAGAGGACAGGTCAGCTGCTCCTGTAGCAGCTGTTGAACCACCAGTTACAGTTCAGCAGGGAAAGGTAAAGCAGTTCAAATTTCAGGAACCCTCCATCCCCCGAGCTGGAAACTGGCAGTGGCTGTGCAAACAGCTGAGCCCTGCTGCAGCAGGGCCGCGTGTCCAGGCGGGACAGGCCGGCAGCAGGGAAAGAAACCGTCACAGCTGTCCCAGAGTGAGTCTCCTGCTCTGAAATGCAAGCTCTGAGAGCTTGCCGAGAGCTGCAGCGGCTCCGATTGTTGTGGCTCATTAACACAGAGCGCTGTGTGCCCGCCCTGAGTCAGGCTATGCACGCACTGCTCCAGCTGCCCGCCCTCCCTGCGAGCAGCCGGGGAACCCAACGCCCACCACCGTGACTCAGCCCATCTGCTTCACGGGGGCTCCTGCTTCAGACTGGCACAACCTTGGGAGCTACAAGCTGAGCCACTCCTGCTTCGCGGTGTGATGGTGCTCACGGGGGACTGGCAGCCACTCGATGCAGCCTCACCTGCGGAAGGTCCGTCCCACTGCTTCCGAGGCAAGCAGGGAGCGAGAGGCGATGGGGAATTAACGCAGTGCTCCCCTCAGTTAACCTTGCCAGCAGCTGCTTACTTCATTCCAGACATTTTGTAACCAGAACCCTCCCTGCACGAGTTATCAGTCTAACCCGCCGCTGGCACACCAGACAATTGGGATCAGAGCTAAATCTGGGGTATCCGCAGGGAACTGGCTCCTGCTTTGTACGTCCTGGCTGATCCAACAAGGGCAGCTGAAAGTCAGTGCTGAGAAATCTGTCACTAGCATTTGGTCTAGAAATTTATCACTAAAGCTCAAGTGAAAGTGTGGAGCCCAAGGGACTGTTAATCCCCCTCCACTGCACTGCTATCCAGTGAATCCTCTCCAGACCCTCGGGCAGGAGCAGCTCTCACTGGGCTGCCAGGGGGCAGCAGGGCAGTGCTGGACTTGCTGCTTTGCCTTCCCCCAGCTGCCCCTGCACCCAAAATACAACTGATTTGAGGGGAGTGGTAAGTCCAAGGAGAGGATGCTGTTTTGAACAGACAGAAGGGACTGACATAAGTGAACAACAGGAGTTGGTTTGAAACTCTTGGCACTTGCCTCCTGTTCAGCCCACCACCACCCAGCAGCCAAGCTGGAGACCCCCAGGGATGCTCCTGACAGAAGTGACAAACTCAGCCAGGCCTTAGAGTGCACTGTTGCTGTCTTTGTCATAAAAAATGAAAAATGGGCAAGTTTGATTTTTGCATTACTGGAAAGTAATGACCCCCTGTATTTCTAGACTCAATTCCCAGGTTTTTAGTGTATTGTTACTTTACTACTTTGATCTGGATTATGTGGTTCAGGGGCTCTCATGGAGACTTCTACCTGCTGAATCATTTTCTGTTATGTTAGACCATCTCTTCTTTTCCCTCTTCTTGTAACCAGTGATACAATTAATCCACTGACCTTGAAGAGGAAGAGCTTTTCTCTTTCCAGGTATCGCAGCTGGTGCTCTGGCTCTGAGTCTGCAGTGAAGATGGATACACCGCTCTGGGCTGGATTCCTGCTGAGCATCAGCCTCATGCTCTGCAGGGCACAAAGGAAATGTAATTCATCAGGTTTGGCCTTCGTTGTGTAAGGAAGAGCCATATCCCACAAAGATGGAACACCTCCCGCTGTGCCCGAGTACCTGGAATAGCTGTGCCTACTTGGCACTTTGAGAACTAGATCTAAAATTAATAAAGATCATTTCCCTGCAAGAAATAGCACCTTGGCCTGGACACAGTACACATCAGCAGGAGTCTGAAACAGAGGGGCTAAAATTAACTCAGGTCTGGGATTCTGCTGAATGCGCTAACACAGGTCTGACCACCACATGCAGGATAAGCAGCACCATCGGAAATCGCTGGCCAAAATCATCCCAAACTGCAGGATGTACCCCAGCAGCAATAAAAAGGTTACTCCCAGTACTCAGTAGCAGCTCCTGCCTGTATGAGGCTCAGTGATCCACCCTCACCATCACTAGTGACCATCTAATCGAGGCAGAGGTGGGTGATGGGAGGGAAACAGCTCTCCAGCTGCTGCTGGACTTCTAGCAAGGCTTTGTGCTGTACAGCAGTGGAAGCCCACAGACCTCCACAGTGGTGTTTGTGGGATCAACACCGGCAAATTTAAATAGACAAAAATAAAGACACATTGAAGAGCAGCCTAGGAACAGAAAATGTGAGCAGTCCTTAACAGGGCAGTAAAGCTGTGGGACTTGCATCCATCAGCTGTGCAGGGCTCACACCTCCCTCACTGCAGTGCCCTGATTTCAGCCCACGCTGCAGCCCCGCAGCCCCATGGCAGCACCACATTGGAACAGCTGTGGAAAATGGAGGGGAGTGGAGATGATGTACCTGGAGAAGGACAGGCTGATTTAACACCCCTCCCTGCTGCCAAATGCTCTGTGGGCTCTGCTGTCATCACCCAAAATAGAGCCACAGTCTGTGCCTCCAAGAGACAGTCCCTGCTGGAAGCATATTCGGGGCATTGCTTGGGGCAGTGATTTCCTGCAAGAGTCTCCTCGGGAGATGCCAGCACCATGCCCCACTGTACTTGGCTTCTCTCCTCCCCCACCATTCAAACTGCCTGTTGATGCTTGTTGCAGCCTGGGAACACAAGACACAGGGCTTGACCCAGCAAGGAATGTAGGCAGGGTTTGGGCAGAAGGGAGGAAAGGTCCTGCATTAACCTCACAAATCCACCACACGTGGCTGTCACCTACACAAAGGATCCCCTCCTGGCAGAGGCCAAAAGGCTCCAAGGAAGCCCCTGTAACAGCCTTGACTCTCTGGGATTAGACACCCAGATCTGCCCAGGAGCTGCCTGCGCTTCCCAAAGCAGAGACACATCCTCCCCGTGGAGAGCAGCTCGTCCCAGGTAACCACCTCCTCCTCCTCTTGTTTTGCTGCCAGATTCCTCCTAAAACGTGAGCTGCTTCAGCCCCAACTTGCCCAACACCTGGCTTCTGTCAGCACCTGAGCCAGTCATGCAAAACCCTGGCTCCAGACACAGCACGATAGCCCCAGAGCTTCACCCCTTGTGCACTGTAACCACAAAGCAACAAGGTAGATGGTTTCTCGGCTTTCTGTTCTCCACACTGCCCTGGGATACCTTTGCAGCAGCCCCCCTGCAGGCTGCCCCAGCTGTCCCCTCGCAGGTCACACGCAGTCACTGGGTGGCACTGTGCCCCTGTCTGTGCATGCCAGGCTCCAGTCTCCTCCTCCGCTCGGGGGTGCCCGGCGGAACCCCCGGCTGGGCCAAGGCTCTCCTTGCCGAAGTGCACCCACGGTGGCACCGACAGATACCCGGGGACCCCAGGAGCTCACAGGGTTGTGACCCCAACGCCCAAACACAGGTTCCTGCTGCCTCCCTGCCCGGGTGTCTCTCTCCCCACTGTGGTTGTATTTTCATTACCGTGGCAAAAGGAGACCAACTGCATCCTCACAATACACCCCTCCATAAAACTAATAGGCCAGGCAATTGGGACAGGCCTGTGAAGTACTTTATAGTCTGGACTCGAGGAGTTCGTGCCACAGCTCACAAGCTGTCCCAGCCCTGCATCCCAGGAATCACAGCGTTATTTCTCCCTGTCCTCCCCACTTCAGCCTGGGAGCAGTGTGAGGATGAGCGTGGTGCTCCCACACCTGCTTTGCCTGTCTCCCACCACCCAGAGCCTCACCTGACTCCAGCAGCACAAGGCTCTCAGGAGCATCCATAAGAATCAGGGTTTCTTCTTTCCAGGGCACCATGACAGGGCAGTTCTGCCCTGATTCCAAGAGATTTGACACCATCAGTATGTGTCCAGGGTCGGGTGGCTGGACCCAGCACAGGGCCAGGGCAGAGGCCAGGAAGGTCCTTTGTCAGTGCTTTGCCATTTGCTTCATTTGCAGTTGAAAGCCAGAGGAGCAGAGAGCCCTTCTGACACGGTGATGGCAAAACCCACTCAGCTCTGTAGAAGATCCTTCCCTCTACACTGACACTCCATGTTTGTTTGGGAAGCTGGGGTGACACATTTGGCATAACCCAGAGCCCCATTTCAGAGGGTACCTGCTGAGGTTTGAGGCACTGCTTTGCCGTGCTGGGACCTGGCCAGTCTCTGATGCCCTTCAAGTATTCCTAGAGCAGGGAGCTGGGCTCTGGCTCCAGCAGGGGCTGGGTGGATGACCCTAGGGACAGCAATAACCAAACAGCAGCCGCTGCTGCCTTCCTTCTTCCTGCTGTGTAAAAACTGCCTGAGAAAAGCCTCCTTTAATCGCTCCCCCTACATTAGACCTTCCAGGGGAAATTAGCACAAATGCAACATCAGTGGCAGCAAGGGAACAGACCCTGAATGACTTGGAGGGAGGTTAATTAGTTTGTTAAAATCCTTCTCTCTTTAGTTGCCACCTAAATCTCCAAGCCTTGACACACAGTTGGGAAAAAGGGTCTCTGCAGAAAATCAATGCTCTTTAGAAGTAAGAGCTAAAGATCCTCCAAGGAGCATACAATTGGGAAATAAAGTGGAAAAGACTGTTTCTCCACCATTAGGGTAGAAGATGAATGTTAGATGGGAAAGCAAAAGGTTTCCAGGTCTCCATAAAAGTCAGAAGGGAGACAAAGAGCCCATTTCTCCCCCTGTGGTTTACTGTCTTTAATCTCTTTGCCTTAGTGGCTCCACCTACCCTGCAACAGAGGTGCTGCAAAGCTTAACTGGCTTTTGCAGAACTGATTCAGGATCCCCAGATTCTGAGTGCCAGAGATGTGCCAGGTGTTACTGCCTGTCCCTTTGGAGGACAATCCCCTCAAGGCTGGAGCTGCTGGCAGACTGCTCCCTGCTCCCAGACACACCAGCCAGGGAACACGAGTGTGCTGGGGACAGGAAGAAAACCCCACAGCCCCTTACAAACAGTTTCCCCCTTAGATTAATTTAATAGATGACTGTATTGATCTCAGAGAATTTTGCACAACTCCCAGCCCACCGTAGCTGCCCCAAGCATGGTGGCACTGGGAACCTGTCACAGAGCTGGTGTGTGCCCATGGCAAGATGTGGCCCTGCCAGTGCTTCTGCTACTCCCACTGCCACTGTCGGGTTGTGGTGGGATGGCTAAAGCACAATGCTGCACCTCAGTGACTGCCACAGGCAGCACTCTGGGACTAAAATTTCCTTGAGTACCTGGTTTAAAGTTGGGACTAACTTCATTCAGTCCCACACCAGAGCTCTGTGCTGCCCTGTGGGGAATAGCTGGGCAGAGTTCCAGCTCCAGAACCAAGTCTTCTTTAATCAAAGGACATGATTTCTTTGCTAGACATGATGAGCTGTGTGCCCTGCCTTCTATACTGTCCACTGATGTTTGTATTTCAAAAGCCACTACATCATCTGATTCTGCCCAGCTGTCTAAAAAAAAAAACAAAACAGACAACATCCTGTGTACCGCTGGGACCTCTTTGTCAGAGCCTGTGAACTCATCTGCATCCAGCACCAGGATGGATTGAACAAACTGAAGCAGTATTTTATTGCTGAAGCATAAAACACGGGAATAAACAAGCACCAAAGTGCTACTGATCATTAAAACCAGATGGGAGCCCATTTACTGCCTCCAGCAGCGAGGTGCCACTGCTGCTCCGCTGGGGCCCCCTTGAAATAAGAAACCCAGTGCACCATCTGGGAGGTGCTGTGTGGCAGTGGCTACAGGCAGCCCCTGCAATTCCAGCCTGGAGCTATCTGCACTGTCCTCTCACCACCACCCCAGGGATGACCAAGGAGTGACAGAACTCTGAGTCCGAGCTCCAGAAATACAGTCGCCCCTGGAAGGTTTTGCCTACATGAAAATGCCCAGGTAAGGACAAGCAGCCCATGCAGGGCCAGTCCCATTGTCCAGGGGAGGTGGGATGGGGAGAATCACAGGCTGAACTGCCCACACACAGACCAGGGACTTGGCGACATTTCAGTATTTGTTCAAATGTACATCAGAGAACCATCAAAGGTTCTGGTCATTCCTGTGCAATTCAGCTCCCAGTTGGTGGATTATTCAAGGCAGCCCAGGTGTGACCTTCTTCCTTACCAACCAGTGCTGTCTGGCATGGGAAGTGAAGTACTATGGGGGGGGGAAGAAGCCAGGGGCTATTTCCTCTCCTTCCTAATTAACACACCCATCACAGATAAATGCCCAACAAGAACATTCCCAGTCTGGAGTACTGGAAACCGGCCTCCAGGAGCAGCTCCATCCTGAGTACCCAGCTACAGGCTGAGCTCAATCCTCTCCTAGACTGAAGCTTTGCACCTTTGTCTCCAAGTCCCATCTTCCGTGGCAGGGAGCCCTCTCAGCAGCCGAAACTGGAGCACGGCATGGGGCCAGGGATGGATTCCTGGGCAGCCCAAGAGGAGATGCAAAAGGAGCGGGAGACTGCTCGAGCAGCAGAGACAGACAGATGCTTTTACACTTCAGAGGGAGCAGGGCCCTGTGAGGCTTTCAGGAATACGCACAAATCGATAGACTCCTTTCAAACACCGAGCACATTTGCTCAAGTGTGAGGCAATTATTCCCTGAGGATGGAAGCAGGACAAGGCCATTAACAGCCATACGGGCAGGATGAGGAGCATGCTGCGGCTCCAGAAGGAGCCAGCCCAGCCTTCAGGGTGGAACACCACTGTCCTGCCCGAGCTTTCTCATCCAGGATTTACAAAATGCCCTCGTGTCCCCAGGGGCTCTATAGGGAGCACATTAATGCCATTCAGCCTATGTCAGTGCAATGCCCAGCACACCCCTTTGGTGAACAGCAGGTTTGATCACATCCCCTCCACTGGTCTGGTTCACTGCCTTTATCCCTGGAGGGCTGACTTACACTTACTGAAGCAATTCCCATTTCCCCCTCACCCAAAGGCTGCTGGGTGGAGCCTGAGCTGCTCTGGAGAGTTCTGTCTCCACGGAGCCCCTTTAGATGGCAAAGCAGAGCCCAAACCATATTGTGGGCGAGCAGAGGGCTGGTTGCTCAGCATGGGGACAGACCCCGTGGTGTGACAGGAATCACACCTGACTCATCCCTGTCTACTCTGCACCAGCACTCCCATGCAGATCACCCTTAATGCACCATCTCCCAGCAAGGATGTTACAGAGATCGCAGGTGCCAGTGCTTTGTGACCCCACAGATGGGAGCTGGAGTGACAGTGCCAGCACACAGGAAGTCTTTCCTGTGAACAGCTGCTGTTTTACATGTATGGTCTTATTTGTACAATGAGAGGCAGAGATACTGAAAGTGAGCAGTGCTTTATGCCTGGTGCACGACTGATGGGAATGCCCATCCTGTATCACGGGCTGCCCACTCTGCTTTATGGAGGCACATAATTTACCCTCCTCAGTAAAAATAGAGGAGGAGGAAATAAAAATCCCAGCATGTTCCCAAAGAACTGTAGGAGATTAAAATTAAAGTTATCCATTACACTCACCAAGCAGGGTGCTGTCTGGGCAGGAACACTGCTGTTGTACACCTGCACGTTCAAAGAAAAGAAATTGAGTATTAGAGAAGTATCAGAGGCAATCCAGCACCCCACAGCAAAGTACTTCAGGTCATAAAACAAACTCACATGACTTGGAAAAACAAGAAAGGAATAACACTAAACTAAGCTGAACAGCAACACTACTCAGCACAGCTGCAGCACCTCTTCTCAACCCTGGATCAAAGGTTTGCTTCCCCCTCGGTTAAAATTTTGCCTGACACTTCTGCTCAGGTCCAGGTCTCAAGAACACTTCTGGGTCTGTCCTGGGACATGCATATCATGTGCTGTGGGAGAGAAACACCTTTCCTACTTGCTTCACTGTGTTCTGTAAGCTTCTCCCTGTGTTCCTCCTGCTATTCCCCAGATCTGCTGTCATGTCCAGAAAGCACATTTAGACCTCACTACAGCTCTGCAAGGCAGGACAGTAAAAAGAAGCTTACCCGGAGGAGCAGGGAGCCAGGCCAGCAGCAGAGGCCTGGGAAGAGAGCCTTGGAGACAGGCAGGAACAGGTCCCTCTCACAGCCACTGCAGCAAGGCCACGTCTGTGCCCAGAGCAGCTGAGGAACACAGAACAGACCACCCCCAGCACGATCCAGAGAAATCCCTCGCTCCCCAGCTGGCCCTGCACAGTTTTATCGCTGTCTCTTAGCTCTTGGCCACTCACTGAGCACCTGGAGGGCGAGCAGGGAGGTAAGTGAAGACACCTGGAGCCGCACGTGTGGCCGCTGAGGAGCGGGCAGGGGGGCCGGCTCCGCGGGCAGCTCCGGGCAGCGGGGATGTGGCTCGGAGCTGCTCGGGCCGCTCACGGCAGGTGACCAGCACTGCTTGGTGCTCCAGCCAAATGCTGCCTCCCCCCTGCTGAGGCTCCGCATGGATCCCACCCTGGGGCTCGGGAATTAAGTGGATTTTAAGCTCCGCAATAAAAACCCATTTGACTTGAAAGAATGTTGTTATTCCTGGAAGGGGGTTTGCACTGCTTGCCTGGATTGCCTTGAAGTGACCCGGTACTTAGGCTGACCAAGGAAATGCACTTGCGGTCTCCTGGGAGGCTCAAGGAGAACCACCACCAGACAGCCCACCGCGGACAGCCAGGTCAGCCCGGAGTCTTGCTCAGCCTGGCTGTCCAGCACCGGGTGATTCGAGAGCCCTAGCCCAGCTGAGCATGGAAATGCTGCTCCCCAGGATGCCCTCAGGCCCCGCTGCAGACAAGGAGCCCCCTCGGCCAGCCCGGAGGCCCGCGGGCCGGGCAGGCCCTGCCCCGCCCCACACGCGTGAGGGCTCCCCCCACAGCGGGGGCCGGAGCAGCGCGGCCCCGGAGCTCGGCCGATGGCACCGTTCCACAGCCTGGTTTGCACCTGGAAACTAGATAAGCTCTTAGTGAAGGCAGCTGGAAGTTGCTTCTGCAGGGCCAGCGCAGGTACAAGTGCACCCGGGCCAGGTGAGAGGGGACCGCGCGGCCCCGGGAGGCCGCGCCGTGTCTCCGCAGGGCTGCGGGCAGAGCTGGGAGTTTTGCTGCACCGCAGGGAAACAGCTGCCTCTCCCGAGCCTGCAGCTGCCTGGGGAAGAATTGCAGCATGGGCAAGAAAGAATTTTTCTGCCATTCCCATCTGCATTGAAGCGGTGTCAGAGAAAGCTTAAGGCTGCAAAAACCATTAGTAGAAACCAAAATAAATCAAGATCTTTATTTCCCATAGGAAATTTACCTAGATCCCGTTTATAGTCCATTTGTCCTCCTCCTTATGTAACTTCTCTGCAGGAGAGGAGCAGAAAACACAGAGAAAATAAACAATTTGCTGCAAAGAATTGGTGCAAGAGCCTGAGTCACATCTAGCAGTGTGAGCAGATAACCTGAGGCTCGCTGAACACACTGTGGAGAACAACGAATGCAGAGATCAACAGCGTGTCATGCACGTACAAACTGGCCCCAGGTAACATGACTAAAGCAGAGCACATTGTGCTTGAGAAAGATGCACAAAACCTACACTTTTGAGTTTATTTTATTGGTCTTAATGGCCTGACTGCCGCATGTATAATTTCCTTTTATTGAAGCTGTCAGAGGCATTACATTATCTCAACATGCGTGCAAAAACAGCATTTCAGTCGAGCTCATACAGACTTTAAATGCCACAGCTGAAGAAAACAAGCCAGTGGGAACTGCAAAGGGAGGGGGCGGGAGCAGAGTCCAGAGCACACCTACAGGCAAAATCTCCAAAGGCTTCCCAAACCAGCGAGCACAGGCTCTAATCAGAGCGAATGGATACGTACTTCTCCAGCAAGCTGGATGATTCACTGAAGGAGGGCAGGCAGTCCTGTGGCAACAGAAGGCTGATGAGTAATTGATGCCTCGTCCTAGGCACAAAGCTGAGTCTTTTACCCCAGTGCAGAGCCGCCTGCCAAACCAGCTCTACCGACAGGCCCAGGGGGCAGCAGCACCTGCACTGCTACTGCGAAGGCTGGAAAGAAACAGCACTACACTCGTATTTTCACAGGAGTTCCCCAGAGCTGCCCAGTTCTCCTCAGTTACTCATACTCACTGCTGCTTTTCATCCTCATTAGCGCTCTGTGACAGGGAAACACATCCCGGCTACAAAGACAAAGAAACAGATCCAACCAGGTAGCCTGTGGGGGATGTATTCTCTCTCTTGTGGGCATGCTGCTGGCAGCGATCCTGTGTCATGCACAAAGTACCCCCCTTGGGTCCCTGCACATGGGGCTCAAGGCACTCACTCAACTCCCCAGCCATTCCGCTCATCTCATTTCCAAGATGTGGAAGGAAGTGGTGGCAAAATTAACTACTAATGGCCAGAGACAGCCTTTTACAGCTGACCTGCCTTCACACAGCTGGCATTTGGACAGCAGGAAATCACAATATTCTGGCGTTAAAAAAAACCTGCCCCACATTTTGTTTCCCCAGCCAGATTTCTCTTTAAGTGAGTTGCTCACATCCACATGTGTGTCATGCACAGCAGGTACAAATCACTACTGGCCAGGGTGCCATCAGAGGGGAAGCTTGCAGGGCATTAGGTACATGTACTGTGGTAAAGTCTGACCTTTATTTCAATGCTGCACATCCTCAAATCCTGGGAAGCCCAGGGGAAGTACTCAGGTGCTCTGTACGTATCATAAATGTGGTACAAAAGCAGTTAGCAATATACAATTTAAATAAGGAAACAGTCATTGTAGTTGAGTCCACAAATTTACAGGGCTACTTTTCACAGTAATTTTAACAATAACAACATGGCTCAACATCCCTACGCTATGCAGATGCACATGCACAGTGCTGAGCTGGTGCCCCAAAAACCTGGTGCACAGCCGTTGCCAGTGTCTCTGCACAGGGGTCCTGAGGCATTGGGCACAAGCCTGCCCAGGTCTGCTCAGATACAACATCTTGCTACACACACACACGTGTGTGCAGCCAGAAAACCATCTGGCAAAGGCTAAATGACACACCTCAGTGCCTACTGATGGCTGCAGGCCACACAGCAGCTATTAGTGTGACAAGAAAACATTCCCTAAGTAACACCTAGGAACATGTCTATCCTCCCTGAGAAGCAATGGGCCTGTCTCACCAAGTCCCCAGTGCCAGGGCCATCTGCACTTGGGCAAACAGGGAGGCCTCCCCCTCTAATAGCAAGATGAAAAGAATCCCTGCTTGCATGGCAGTGCACAGGCTGCTCCTGCCCAGGATGGGACCAGAGAGGGGGGAGGTGGAACCACTCTGATAACTAAACATGGACAGATCCCTACAGACTCCCAAACAGCGGTGAGATAACTTCACACACTCATAGAGCAATGCAGGAGCCACAGCTATAAATTATATTCTCCAGGGGTGGCAGGGAGCAGGAGAAGGAGTAAGTTCACAGTGGAAAATTTCCTTTCCCTCTAAAGGAAGAGGTTGGAGTGACACAGCAGCACTGCTGTTCATGGCCCTGCTTCTGACAACCTTGGAGAGCCCCAGAGGAGCCCCCCCACATTCCATGGACAACCTCCCTCCACCTCCACAGACTGAAGAGTGTTTCACTGACCTCGAATCTAGGACTGACAGAGGAGGGATGGGCATGGGGACAGAAAGACACCACACATAGCCTTGCTGCTGCTTCTCCTGCATGGAACAAACTCTTCCTGCCCTGCACGACCCACTGCTGTGCTCCAGACATGCCTGGCTGTGCATTTAACTCTCACCTGCTGCTGGAAGAAAGGCAAGACTCTAGCTTTGGTTTGACTATACTAACCGAGGAAGCCGCTCAACGTTCACCAGGATTGCTTGCTTTGCTCGTCTTTGCAGTATTTTCTACAGCTTTTTGGCCACATGGATGGCTTACTACAAGTCCTCAGCCCCTATCTCCTTGCACCAAGTCCCAGGAGGAAGGGATGTTGGAAACTACCAAATGCGAGGTGCCAACACTGTGACTGTGAGTTCAGCAGCTCTTTAAATACTGTTCTTGCAGATCTGTGGTTTCCTACTCCTGCTGGGAAAAAAAAACACTGCAGAACAGATTGAGCCTGACCCACAATGACATGGCTGGGGCAGCCACCAGTTTAACCACTGCTTGTGAAATATGGTGAGGGTTGTTGTGCAAGGAGACAAGAAAGTGAAGGTGTTCCGCGTTACTGCTTGCAGCAATACCTCTGCCTAGTGTAGGCAAAGCTTCGCAAGTCCAACACCCCAGAGCAAATTCAATCTCATTTACAATTTTGTTTCAGTTTTTTCACTGAGAAGGGTCCTCCCCATTCACCAGCAGGCGTAGGGGAACAGAGGGTACTGGCTCCACTCTGCCATGGTGCCGTGGGCATGTCCCGGAGTTCCTTGTGTGTTGTACTCCGTGGAGAAGGCCGAGTAGCTCATTGCCCTGTACTGGCTGTGGGAAGGCACCACCCACTGCCCCAGGCCCTGCTCGGTGCCATAGGGACTGTACATGGGTGCCCGGGGCCCGGCTTTCCCCACAGAGTCCAGAGCCATGTTCACCACTCCTGTGTAGTCCTGGGGAGGGGGCAGAGGTGGTGGCAGTGGGGGCAGGTTGGTGAAGCCCTCTGGGAGCTGTTTGGGGTCGTGCTCGGGCACCATGGCGAGATCCAAGGCGTGGCACCTTGCCCGGAAGTCGTTCAAGGTTGTGGCATCGCGGCTGGGAAGTTGCTGGCTGTCCCCAGCTTCGTGGAACCTGAGCCCAAGGGCAGAGAGAACAGCGAGTCAGACCTACCAGAGTGGAAAACTATGGAAAACCCACACAGATCCCCTGGGGAAAAGCAGGGCAAGCTCTTCCCCTTGCCTACTGCTTCATCTTACTGTTACCGTGGATTTTAGCCCAGGCCTCACTGCCACACTCACAGAAAGATGAAATGCCAGAGAAGGTGAGTCCAGACTACCTTTAGCTCTGGCTCAATTCTAGTCTGGGCTCACTCACATCCAATTTTGCAATGAGGAAGGAAAAATCACTGGAGTCTTGCCACTCTTCCAACATTTCCTCCAAAGGACAGTAGTCCAAGCTCTGTAGTACACAGATCTGGCTGGGAGAGCATTTTGGGACAGGGAAATAAAGAACATTCCAAAGACATGAGCATGCCCAGAACCAGTGGGTTTGAACTAGAAGAGAAAGGCTATCCTTGGACCTATGTCCATGCTAATCTACCATCTCTCAACCACATGGGCTGTCCAACAGAAAGGCAACCTCCCCCTACTCCCAACTGGCTGTTTTTCTTAGGAAATACCCAGCAGAAGAAGAGGAATCCCACCAGTTAAAGGGTGGCTGCACACCAGAAGGTCGGACTCACCGGTATGTCTGGTAGGACGGCGTTGGCACTTGCTGCTCTCTGGCCAGACCCTCCCTCTGGTCAGCAGGCGCTGGTGAGGCTGCAGGGAAGGCCTGGCTGCTGTTCTGCTCCGAGCCCCAGAAGGGATATCCACTGCTGACCACCACAGGGTTACTCTCTTCCTTCACATCTACATTCTCATCCTTCTCAAAATCTGACTCAAAGCAGGGAAAAGAAAGAATGGAAAAGAATGAGAAAGGGGAAGAGGGAGACAAAGCTCACAATGGTCTCTTGACAGTTGCAGTAATCACAGGATGGTGGAAGAAAACACACTAACAGCTCCTGTAGTCTTTCTGTCTAAAGGGAATAGCCCCTTCCAGCTCTTTTCTGCCCAGATACTGTGGTGGTCACTCCTGCCCTGTCCTCTCTCTTCAGCTGTGCTACTGCAAGCAGCACCATGAGCTGGAGCAAGGAATGATTTAGCTTAAAAAACTTTCTGAATATCATTCTCTGAGTTTGTTGTGATCAATATTACCACGTTCCTCAGCACCAGACTCCTTTTCCTCAGGCAGCTTCCTCTTCTGGCTCTTGGCTGGACTGGGCTTCTGGCATTTGGCTCGTCCTTCCCTGGAAAGAAACAAGATGTGGGGGTAGCTTGGATGTAAGCTTTTTGCCTAGATGTATAGGCAGGGATGCTATTAGGAGGAGAAAGAAAATCTGCAACATTTCTAAAGTTTAAGTAAAAAAGAGTCAGTTTTGGCCTTTTTTCACCAGGAATTTTTTTTTTTCAGGACAAATTTTTTTTCAGGCATAAAATAACACAAAACAAAATCTCAGATATTTTCGTAACATTTTCTGCTTGGATAAGACCTCCATTTTTTTCCTTCTCTACTGCCAGTCTGGGTTGCAATTTAAGCTTTTTTCTCATCTCGTCCACTGGCTGCCCTCAGATCAAGCAGATCTCACTGGTATTGCTATCCATCTTCCCTCTTGCAGACAAAATCTCCCACTGGAAGTGACACTTTTCCACCCACAGGAAAAGGAGACAAGGGAGCCTCCAAATGTCAGAACCAAGCTGATCTCCAAGAGACCAAATGGTCTGCTGTGGACTCCTGTTATCACTGCTATTCACATGTCAGACTCCAGTCTAGCTCCAGTGTGCAAGGGAATGCAGGTCTCAAATTTGTCACACCTCCCACATTTCTGTAGGAATTGTCACCTCCCACTCCCCAAGTCTCTTGAGAAGAGGCTGCACAGAGGGACATCACTCCCAGATACAGGAAAATGCAGTATGCACAATGCAGCAGGCTCTGCAGAGCTGGCTGGTAGAGTTTTGCTCAAAGAACTTGGGTAAAATGCACAAGTGAACTCCAGCTATAAACAAAACGAAAAAAGTTTACCTTCGAGTGTTCTTCCCATGTTCACGGAAACCTTTAGCAAATGGATTGTTGTCAATCTTGAGCTTTGTAATCTTTAAATAAAAGGAACAAGACTCAGCATCAGAGTGACTGGTTGGGTTCTTCACTGTTCCAAGACCTTCACCTCAGTATTTATCACAACAGATAAACTGTGTGAGGGTTTTGGACATGGCCTTGCCACAGTATCTCAGCTCTCCCAGCAGCTCCCATTATTGATCAGGAACAGACCCACAGAGAGAAGTGAGCTTGCCAGGGTCAGCAGGGATTTGGGTGGGATTCATCTGACTAGAGAAATATACAGGGTGAGTATCTGTATCTGGACCTGTAGCCACACTTTTCACTGCATTTGGAGTTCTGTGTGTCACTGCCAGTGCACTCAATACCATCAAGGTGCATGAGTCATCTCATCACAGAGCAGATGTTTTCCACAGGAACCACAATGTGCCTACTTCTTCCCACTGTCCACCACACGTGTCCAGGATGAACAGACACCTTCCTTTACAGGAATTTTGCAGGCAGACATTTTGCAGCGTGTCCAGAAGCAGAGCTTGCACACCGTACCTGCTCGTTCTGGTAGGCAGTGACAGAGGTGAAGACAGTCTCAGGGAAGCTGAACACCTGGAAGATGCTCCAGCGGACACTGAAGAGGTCGTCTGCCTGCACGATGTGGAAGCGCGGCTTGTAACGGTGCATGGAGTGCAGGATGATCTGGGACAGACAAAGGACAAGGTTTCCATGTGCCACCACTGCCAGCACTCTGCAGATCTCTGTGGAGACTCCCAGGACACCCATTTCTAACCCGGGATGCCTGCTGGGACTGGTGTCTCCACCAGGTCCCTGTAGTGACAGCACAGATCCATGCCTTCCCTAGCAGGGAGCTAAGAGGGCACAAGGGCTGGGCTGAGGGAGGAAGAGAGGGCACTTGGATGTGTTTTCATTTCTACATGATCTCATTTCTCACAGATCCTGCTTATTTCCCACAACATTCATCTGCAATGGATTCCAAAAGAGCACAGCACAACCTACATGTCCATGTTGATCCAGAGTGTTGTTAGTGAGCTTCAGTTTTTGGAAGGAGACAGGTTCCTTCATCCAGTGGCTGCCAGGAGCTGGGGAATCTGGGTGGACATAGGTGCGACAAGGGAGCTGGGGCTCTGCTTTTCCAGCAACCTCCCACTGATCTTTATTCCACTGTGAAGGGAAAGAGAGAAATCTGGAGCTTAAAAAAAAAATGCTTTCAGTACAGAAAAGCCCCAGCAAGTTTGTTTCACTGTCAATTCAGTGCACTCCTCTGAAGCACAAGTAGCACAAGCAGCAGATTCTCTCTTACGAGCCATGATCGTGTTACCAAATCAGCTCCAAGTTTAGGCTTCATTTTTCCTCCCTTTCTCCCAACGGCTGCCAGAAAAGTCTGACATTAATCATGATTAGAACTGTACTGCTTACAATGAAAATTAGTTACCTTTCCAGCTGCTCCCCAAGCAAAACTGACAAATAACTCCAGAGAGGCATAAAATCCATCAATTGCTTCTGAACTTTGTCCAAAGAGAATTTATTTATCAATATGACAAGTGAAGCATAAAGATTAATCTGTTTCAAACAAAGATGAAAGGACAGCATAAATTCTGTAATTTAAAGTATTTACCTTGTACCTGAAGTTGTCCATTGGCACAAAATCTACCAGCATGAGGTACTTGGCATATGGGATTAAACCAGAGACTTTGATTTTGCATTGTGGAAACATTCGTCTGAAGGAGAAATGAAAAACAGAGTATAAAGGTTTCTCTATAAAGTGGCTGTTAATGCTCAAGCAGCAGGTCATGTTTACTCACTACTGTGCAAAGCCCTGGCAGCAGTATTTCTGCAGCCAGCCATTGACCATTTGTCCATCTTACTGATGGACTGTCTAGTCCTGTGGGTTTGCATGGGATAGACACTAACAGGGCGGCTGTCACTGATGGCCTGACACTGTTACTGCTTTTGTTCTTCCAATTCCTCTAACACAACAGTGGGAAACTTAAAAGGAACTATTTGAAGGTTGTAAGTAGTTCCTGGCCTGCTGCAGCTCTCAGACCTGGAGGATGGATTAAATCTGAGTGTGGGTAGAAAACAAGCTCTCATGTAAGAGCACACCCAGCTTTCTGTTCCCGTACTCTCTGCCACTACTTTTAACTTCTGACTCTGCAAAAAAGCTTTGACAGCTACCTCCCTACCCAAAGGGATTATTCTGGCTCACAGCAGCTTTGACACAATACTTTACAGTTTCACAATTCCATCTTCTTTCACTGCAAGCTCCACAATACATGACTCATTTATACTTCAGTGGAGTCTGCACACACAGATCATTACGAGTCCGGGCCATGTTCTTGTCTGCAAACACAGACTCAAACCCAAGCTTTTACTGCTCAACTGCTGCTGCCTGTGACCTAGGCAAAGGGGGCCCAGGGCAGTTCCCAGAGCAACCTCAAAGAGACAGGAAGAACACCAGTGTTAAGTGCTGAGATAAGGGTACAGGAGTTTTCTCAGCAGATCAGCCCCACAGTGATCTTTTGCACTTCACAGTTTGGACTTCTATGACACCCTCAAAGTGCAATTCTTCTGCCACGATCAGGGAGATCTGCATAACTGGCTACAAAACCAGTTTAAGGGCCACCATTTGAAAAATGAGCACTTGGAGACTTTGACAACAGCTCAGAGGGGTGTGCTGTGTGGTGTGCGTGGGCAGTTGTCCTGTGCCCCTTACCTGCCAGATTTGGTGATGATCATCTCAGTTCCTATCTGGTGAAACTTCATCCAGAGCCCCATGTCCTCGAGGGTGACCACAATGGAGCTCTGCGGGAAGGGCTCCAGGCTGGGAGAAGGAAGGGCCTCGCACGGCGCTTTCACGTCTGGAGAGAGACAGGAGACAGTGACTGCAGACAGACAGGAGGAGAGCCTGACCCTTGGGGTCTGGGCAGTCTGTGCCACAACAAACCTCTTCAAACTGTTATTTTTCTTCACAAGATTTCTGTTACTTAGTAGGCTCAGGTACAGAGCCTTTTCCAACAGGTTTGGTTTTAGCTGGTAGGTCCTTTTGTAAGGATCTGTGTGTTTTACCAACTCAACATAAATTCCATTGTTACAACCTAAATTCCATCATGTGGCCACAATCCACTGTTCTGGCATGATCAGGGTTACACAAAACACTTTATCAAGAGAATACAATGAAAGCTGAAAGGACTGGAAAGATTTTAAGTGCACCAGTGGGTAATAAGGAAAATGACAAGTAGGTGGTAGCAGAGGTGAAAAATCTCCCCAGAAGACAAAGATGAAACAGACAGGAGTCCTATATGTAAGTGAAGGAAAGAAACGGAGGTGACAGGGATAGACTATGGATAGAATATATTCTGAAAAGAGGATGGCTGGGCAGAGCTGGAAGTGGAGCCTGTGAGAGTGGTGGAAGGAGTTTCTTCAGTGCTGCAATCTGCCTGCTCTTCCTCTTGGAGGCACAGGACCGACTGTGGGCCTGGGCAACAGGAAAGGGAAACCATTCTGGAGGAACTGCCTTTGGTGTTGATGGTACCAATCACCTCTGTACAGCTGTTTGGATTAAAAACCTCCTTAAAACCTCCAGTAGGTGCTCTCAACAATACTGCAGGGCAGGCAAGATTGCTGCTGCCATACTGAAAAGCCCAGTTCCATTTTAGGTCAGAATGTGACCCAGTGCAGTTCTGGTGGGCTGAGTTCAGACCCAGCAGGGCTTTAGGAACACTGCCCTGAGGTCTGACTGAGGGATGAGGAGCACCCACGGCAGCAGGGCTGTCCCAGCTCAGGGCCAGCAGGACCTTTCTGGGTGGAACATAAGCAGCCAGGCAAAGCGATTTGTTCAAAAGGTAGATTTTTCTGCCTCTCAGCCTGATCAGATCTTATTCAGAGCATAGCAGAAAAAAGGGAATTTTCACCTTGTTACAGCTTTCCTGAGTAATGTCTTCAAAAGAGTATTCACAAAAAGTAGACAACTATCTTCAGAGAAATTAGCTTTTTTCACAAAGGGACATCTTTCCACCAAAACAACCCATTAGAAGTCTAAGCAGTTCTTCCCTCAGTATTAAGAAGCAAAAAACATTAAAATGTAACTTTGCCAGTTTGTAGAGGTCCTTAGGCATTTTAAAAAAAATCCTCTACCCTTTTTTCTGCTTTGATCCAACATTAATGAACTGGCCAAGAAGTGACACCTAGTTTGCTCACCAAGATTAGCCTGTTAACATCTTCTTACTAAAGCTTCCCCCATATCCTCTTGCAAAGACATGAAAGCTGCCATGAGAGGATGCATTTGGTAGCTCAGTGCAGCACATGTATCAAAAGGAGTTACAATAAAATTGGGCTGATTTCCCACAGGAGCCATCCAGTCACAAATAAATGCAAACAGGTTTTGATTAGCTAGACAGATGCTCGCTCCTTCCCCAAATGAATTTTCAAATTAACATTTCTTTAAGCAAATTCTAATGCCATTAAAAGAGACTACAACAAGGCAGATCTCAGGAGCCCTTAGTGAGGGGAGATCTCCAATGAAGTCGAGAGGAACTGAAGTGAAAGGACTTCAACACTGAATTAAAAATCAAAGGCAGATGTTATGATCTGATTTTTACTAAAATGAATCCACAACGCACCTGTAGGAGCATGATGCTGCAGGAGACAGGGACAATAAATGTTGCAGCTAAGGTCGTAAAGTGTAGTTAATGCCTTCCACTGTGCAGGTTTTGTGTGCACAGGCTGAGGCAGAAAAGCAGGACATGAACAGTCTGCATGAGGACCTGGAGCCCAGCAATGGTGTGAGCTGGACCCACACGGCTGCCGTCGGCCTCAGCCGACTGATGCAGCCATCTGTAGGATCCACTCTGGACTTTGTTTGCAAATTTTGCTTGGATTCTTGTTTCCCTCCTAGTTTGTGCCTGTGTAACTGATGGCAAGGCTCATGCACTCACCCTCCCACAAAGATGCCTGAGTGTTGGAATTATGGCATGGAGGGGTTTGGGCAGAGTGTCCAAGCACTGAACAGAACTTGTGTGAGCTGTACTTCTATGGTTTCCTCTTCTGTGCAACTTGGTTTTAAAACCATTATTATCTGAAAGAGATTTAAACCTTTTCCAGGAAGTCTAGTTTTACTTTTTACAAATATTACTATTATCATTGTAACACCATACGTGGCCCATTCTCAAACATGTTCTTTATGTCCAGATGAGGTTGGAAGGTAGGAAGCTGCTATGATAAAGGCACTGAAAATTAAGAGATCTTCAATCTATTCTGTGCTTGATTTGCAGGTCCTTATGCCAACAGGAGCAGCTTGTGCTACAGTTTCTGTATCTAGAATGAGCTGCACATATGTTTTTGTCATCTTGGGGACAGAAAGGAAAGAAGGAGAAATGAGAGACAATTTAGTAGTTTTAGGAGGAAGATCTTTGGATAGAAGATGCTGAAGTACAATTGCCTCACCTAAAGCAGTTCCTCAATTAATTTTCCATTACTGAGACAATGTTACAATGTCAGAAAATTTGTTGCAGCCTTCCCAAAATGTATGGGATAGGATTTGAAACACTGGGAAAACTCCAACGAGGGAAAAAGCTATGCTTACTTGACTAAAACCAGTTATTATTACATTTGTTGCTATTATCTTCTAAGTGAAGCCCAACACTTACAGCTATCCAGTGTCCACCAGGGAGGAATGCACATCAATATACAAAGCTTTCTAATAAATTAATCTTGCAAACGAGCAACAAATGCCCCCCAAGTTCTCTGATGTTCTAAATGTCAGTAGAAACACCCCGACCCTCTGGAGGAAATCTCATCTCTCAGATCCAGAGAGTTTTTTGGCAATAACAAAAGTATGATGTTTCTACATGCAACGGCTTCATCTCTCAGATGCATCCAGTCATCACCTGGAATATTTCTGCTGTAGGGGGTCATACTCTGGAAGCAACCCAGTAAGAAAATGAGGTGAATACAGCAATATTTGGAATCTTTAACATGAAAATACCATAATAGAGTCTTTATTTTTTTCATTGCTGGTCTTTTCTTTTTCAACTTAAAGTTCAAGTGGCGGAAATCAGTATGAATCAGATCAACACATCAGGGACTGAAAAAACCCAAAACAGCTGCAAAGGAAAAAAATCTAAATCACTGCACATGTATTTTGTTCATGAGTGAGACAACATCTTGCAGAGGAAGAGCAAGGAAGCTGAGACTGCCCAGTCACTTCTGATGTGCCCATAAACTGCACACCTAAACCTGGGCCAATTTTTTTTCCTGATGTAGAGTAAAACCCCAGAGTAAATTTAGGGTTCAGTTACACTGACAAATGCAGCACCTCTGGGCTGGCCCTTAGTGCCCCAAGGCATATCTGTCCTTGTGCCCAATCCAGTCATGCTCCACACAGGAGAGATTAACAGCATGCTATGAGAAGGATTGAAGAAAAACATAATGAAACCTTGAAGAAATCACACAAATCCTGTGCTGGGCATGAACCTGGACACTAAATTGGCTAGGCTTGCTTGGGGTTCATGCTTTCAAAGGGTATAGGAAAAAACCCCAAAACCAGAGAGCTTGTATCAGAACTATTATTAAAAATATAACAAGTATTTCCAAGCTTTCTGTGGCCTTCAACCTGAAGAACTCAGACAATACACAAATAACACCTCCAGCCTTCAGCGGAAGGGTCACACTGAACAAGGTGATGTGGGTAAGGGAGTTTTGAGCACAATTGTGAGCAAATCTTTGCTACCTTAAAAAGATCTTCTAAGGCTCTCAAAAACCACTCAAATGCACAATTTTTTATCTACTCCTATGAAAAAAAACAGTTTTAAAATCCTCTCCAGCCCCATGCACTCTTCTATAAATGCTGGTAGTCCTTCAGGAGCACTTGTTCCCTTTCTGGCACAAGTCTGGGATCTTTCCATGCAGTAAGAAAAGGGAAGGAGTCCTTCACTTACCTGGTAAAGCTTGCATTTTTCCATGTACTGTGACGTCGAGGAGCTTGCACGGCCAAAAGAGCCACCAGAGTTGTTACAAGGGGAGCCAGAATAGTCCAGTTCAAAAGCAGGTCTGATTTCCTGAAGCAAGCACAAACCCTTCCTTCCGAGATCCAGTGTCAAGAGTGAGCGGGATGAGGATGGGACTCCAAGCACAGCTAGCCAAGGTGAGTTCCTGTTTTATGGAGGCTAATGAGCAGGGAGGAGCTTCACGCCAGGGCTGTCCCCTTGCGAGCCTTTGATGTCCAAAGGGACAAAGAGAGGAAGGATCTGCAGCAATGGCTGGGGTTAGGGGAAGAAAATCAAAGAGAATTAACATGGCTTTGACATACAGGAAACCCTACAGGGGAAATGCACCTTGATTTACTGCTAACGCACTTTTAAACAAATAGAGACAAGACTGAAAACATCAGCTGAGGATTTAGCTACAAAATAAAAACAAATCCCTTAAACAGCAAGCAGGAATAATTTCTCTTTGGCTACTCCATGGGTTTGTAATAATTCTCATCTTCAGCACACAGAATGATTTTACTCTTGATTCCTGGTACCAGAATCAGGATGGCATCGAGCTCATTCCTTCCCAAGTGGGTGATTAACAGCCTGTGTAAGTTTGCTCTCACAACTGGAATGCTGCAGCAACACATCCCTTCACCCACAGATGCCTTGTCCAACAACATGAACACATTTGATGGTGTAACGTCACTCATCTGTCCAATTTCTGCACTCCCAGCCTTTAACTGCACTTCTTTTCCGGGAGGATCAGGTTATGCCTTGCTCAAGGCACTGCTCTTACCCAGGGAAGGCTGAGCAGAAATCGAAGGGCTTGAGCATTTTCCCTTAATTAGTTTATTCTGCAAGTGTGACCATTAGCCTTTGTGCTTATAAGTGCTTACAAGTGCTAAGAGACAGCAATCAAGGCTCAAGCTCCAGGGCACAACACAGCCACTGCACCTGAGGAAGGGGGTTCTGTGCATTCACACTCAGAAATGGCTGTACTAACATTTATAGGACCAAGATGGTCAAAAAGTGGAGGTCAAAAGCAGGATGTTGGTCTGAAGGGGTCAGTGCTGGGTCCTGCACAGCAAATTTAGGAGCTCTGTTCATTTCAAAGAACTTGCTGTAAGGCTGCAATTCTTTCACTGTCTAGATTTATTCCAAATAAAATAAACGTTTTTCCTATTTTGTCAGTGATGTTACTGGAACATCTGGTGTTCAGTCTGATGTACAAAACAAATTTTGAATTTATTTAGTGAGTTTCTACACCCAAACAACATTCCTTCAGTTCTGCTTTTACTGCCTTTTGGAGTAGGCAATGCAAGGACATGCAAAGAGGACAAAGGAGCTTACTCAGAGCAGGGACTGACTCTCTTCCAGTGGTATATTGAATTTTAGGCATCCCATTGCTAACCAGGGAGAGAAAAGCCAATGCTTAGCGTGGCAAGGAAGAATATTTTAAAGAAAAGGGTTGGAGGATTTGGGAAGTCCTGAGGAGGATTTTATAGCAGGAGATGGTCCGTTGGCTCCTGGCACCTCTGAAGAACCACATCCAGCCCTGCTGGCATCCCTTTTAAACCACTGGGTAACACAGAAGACCACAGGTTTTTCTCCCTCAGGTCTCCCTTGGAGACATCCAGAGCTGTGGAGTCTCAGTACCACTGAGGAGAGGACTACCATGTGGTAGAGAAATGTCAACTTGTAGTTCAAATGGAAATTATTAAACATGTGGAGAAATTAATCAGAAGGGAAAAGGTCAGCTGAGATGATATCAAGGTCAGATCTCTGCCTGTGCTTGCGCCACTACCAGACACAAACAAACCAGATGCAGAAATGCTTTTCTGCTCTGCTACAGAAGGAAAGCCAGCATCACATCTGCTCCCCCCTCCATGTCCTGCTTTTCTAATGCTAGTATTTTAATTGTAGAAAGCGGAAAAAGACAACCATAATCAGAATCTGGAAAGGAAAAATAGAACAAAAATTGGGTCAGATTCAAGCTAGCAGCGAGATGAATCAACATCCCACACAGTCAGAAACTGCACAACAGCAGCAGCAGCACTGGGAATTTCAGACTTCACCTGACAGGAGCGTGGGATGTGTATCATGACTTACTGCTGCTTCCACAAAGGCTATGAGATGGTCTCCTGCTGCCACTGCATTTGCACGCTGAGCATCAGCACGTCTGGGGAACTCACATTTGCTACAAGTACTCGAATCCTTTTGGCTTCTCCCAGCTGATTGATGGGGAAGGTGGAGCCATTAATTACCCATGACTAGTTAACAACCAGCTTTCTCCCAGCCATTCTAGTTGCACTGGAAAGGTTTTAAAAGTGAAAAAAAAAAAGTGAATTTGTTACTATTGCTGAAAAGCATGGCTAATAGGAGCAATCCCCAGGAAATTAATGCCTAGCAAAGGGGGAATTTAGCACATTACCCTCATCTGTCCATCCATGGAGAACCCTCAGGCAGTTTGATGAGAAGTCAGAGGTGAATGTGCTGGTATCTAACAATTCACTGGCAAATTGGAGGCTGAGGGTGTGGAAAGGGATGGGAGAGAGAGTGGATCTGAGACGTGTAAGTCAGTGACACACACGGCTCTGCTCTGAGCCCGTTTACTGCAGCAGATACAAATCCTGCTGAGCCCAGCTCTAACAGCAGGCTCTGCCCTATGCTGAAGGGACGAGGTAGGGCAGGAGGGAGGGGATGTGTGATGACAAAAGCAGAGGCCAAGAGCTTTTGCTTTGCATCTCTTTGAGAAGCTGATTAGAAAGAAACATTCCCCTCTGGGTTTTGTAGTCAGGCAAATGTTTTCTGGCATTTCTCCCACCTTAAGTGAAGGTTTAACCCTTACTGCTCAACAGGACCCTGTCGGGAGCTGGTTTGCACACTGACAGTGATATCTTGCCATCGCTGGCTGCTGCCTGGGGCTCCCAGACTGCTGGAGAACAGAGAAGGTGTCAGGCTTTGGCTAATGGGGTTGGCATCTGCAGTGCCTTGGGCACTGCCACCTCTGTCCAGGGAAGCATTATGCTCAGAGAGCAAGCTCCAGTGTGGGGCATAAAGCTACTGCCTGGGAGGCAGCTGAAATGGAAAAGTCATCTTTCAAAAGAACCAGCACTGGATTATTGCTTGTGGGTGCAGTAGGCAGCATCCAACTCTCAGCTTTCCCTCTGTGAGAAAGTGTTACCAGATCAGCTTTAATAAACTGGGCTTAAGTGAGGCTGCCTTGTCTGCCTGGACCTGCACAAGCAGGAAAGGACAACACGGAGCAGTACAAACTGCATCTAAGAGCTCCTACCCTCTGAAACGTGAGGAAAGCCTTCCTGCCATTTCAGTGGGACTCATTCAGCTGATTCCCACCTGGCACACAGAAGCCACAGTCCCAGAGCACCTTGGCAACTCTTTGTGAAGGATCCTCTGCCATCTGCACGGGAAGAGTACTGGAAAGTGAAAAGACAGCATGTCATCAGCAGGGCCCAAAATTAAACAGATAGCTCTACACTGATACCTACTTATTTTCATACTCATTTAAAACATAAAGTGGCCTCAGATTCTCCAGAATCCACAAACTGGCTCCTTAAATCCAGGCTCAGCTCACTGTGAAGCAAATGCAGCCTGATTTATGTACACAGGGCCATGGGGAAAAACCGAGTTTTTCCAGAGAAAAAGCCTGATGGAAATCTTGCTCCTACAGCTGTGCCAGCATGTGACTCCTTGTCCTTGTTAGTGCCTGACACCTCACCCAGAAAATAGGAAATACAAGTGCAGGCTTGGCCAGGACAGAGCTGCTGAGCTCTCGCAGCACAGGCACAGCCTGAACTTGGGCAGCTTTCTGAGCAAGCCTCTGTGGGCGGCTGCAGGAATGGTAAAAGCCTGCAAAGTGTTTTGAGAGCCTCTGAAGAAGTGCTACAGATCTCCTACCATGCTGCAGCACAAGGAACAGTTCCTACCCAGCTCCTTACAGCAGCTCACATAACACAGCATTTTCTTCAGATGGAGGGAGACTGAACCTTTTCCCCTCCTTTTTATGGTTTTGGTTGATTTTTTTCTGAGAAAAGCTATCTGGTGTCTTCAGGTTTATTACAAGTGTCATGAAGACCCCACAGAAGGCAGATCTCTGTAGGGCTGAAAATCCCATACTGAGCCCCAAATTGTATCACCCCCAAATTTTCCCGTGCTCTCAAGAGTGCAAAAATGACATTTGGCAAACCGAACCAGCTGCTTGGAGAGGGCCTGTTGGTAACATCTCCACGCTAATTCACCACAGGGTTCCTGGACAGAGGCGCAGTGAGCTGTGGGGACGGGTCACAGGCTGCAGGGCAGCTGTGACAGGATCTGTCCTGGAAGGGAACGTGGGAAATCAGCTCGGGTAGACAAAAAGTTGTACATTATAAACTCAATGCAAGACTTTTCCTTTTGCAGGTTTGTGGATTGAGGTATCTGGCCGCAAAACGGAAGAGGACACGCCCCTGTCTCCCTCCCCAGCCCTGAGCAATGGGCTCCCTGCTCCCAGCGCTCCTTAGCACGGGCACAAGAAGGGAAATACTTATCGGCCACTTAACACTGCAGGCTGAGCTCGGCCTCAAAGGCTACGGTCCAGAGTCAAATGCAAAATATGTCTGTCTAGAGCCCTTTCAAGTTCTCTCAGACTGCTGATGTTGGGTGCGCTGTTTTCCTGTCAAGCCATTGTGTTTCCCAGACAGAGCTCAGCGCTCCGTCCCGCTCAAATCCACAAAAAGAACCGCTGAAAGGAGTGGCAGCAGCAAGGAGAGCTCTGCAGGCAGCTCAGCGAAGGGCACCGAGCAGCACGGGGCAAGCACTGCCCCTGCAGCCCTTCCTCCCACAGCCGGGGCACGGCGAGCCCTGCCCCAACTCACTGCTCTCCCCGGCAGCCACAAAGGAGCAGCCTGAGAAAAGAGGCTGCAAATAACTCTGCCTTCACATCCAGCTGTAAATACCTCTGTATTTCTACACACGGGCACACACTCATATGCAAAGAGAAGCATCATGCAGATCTTAAAAACTGCTGGCAGTTTACTTAGCCATGAATTGAGACCAGACAAAAGCAGAATGGATTCTGCTGAGCAGAAGCCCAGCAGGCAATACTGCAGCAATCTCTGTTAAAAAGCTGATGTTTCCAGAAAAAAAGCAGCAGTTCAGACTCAGAAAGTTTTATCTAGACATCAGATAAGAGATTGCTGATACACTGTCATGGTACCTTGGTTTCCACAAAAGATTACTTTTGTTGGTGATCAGGTATTTGTAAAGCCATGAAACCAAGGGTAAAAAGCCAGACTTGAATCGTACAAGTTACTTCGTGTGGCAAAGACAGTTCTCTTCTATCATAAGGAAGTTTCCATAAACTGCTCATCACAGTTGGGTTCTAATCAAACCAGGAAATCAATAAACAGTATAATTCCTTATCAGAGGAACTACCTTCAAAGAGCAAATCAAAATTGTTAAGATTTAAAGTGTTTGGAATTTAAAAATAAAACCTGATGTGAGCTCTACAGAACTGTGTAGAGCTCAGGTCCTCCAACATCACTATTGACTCTAAAGAACTTTCTGAGGAAGTTAATTATCATTACCAGAAATAATGACAAGAGAACAATTAAACCATACACAGTAGATTTTGATTCAGAGAACTTACAATAAATCACATTTCATTTTAATAAGATTATATTACTGCGTATTTATTTTCCTTTTAGAGTATTATCTATCATTTCTTTTAAAAACAAGTATAAAAAACTGTATAGCCACAGGGTACCTACAACTGCACATACATCTCCCAGCAGGAAGGGAACTGAACACACAGGATGTCTAACTGACCTGTAGAGTCTGAGCTGAGCTTTACAGGATCTCCCAAAAATAAGATGAATACAGAAAAGACAGATTCATGCAGTACATCCTGCAAGATACTTTTTGAAAACTGATATACAGCATTATGATGGGACATACATCATCTGCAGCAAAGTTTGAAGTCAGTAACAAAGAACTGAAAATATACATGGATTTTAAGCAGAAAGCCCTTGGATAAACTCTGAGCTGTACTTTTTCTCACCCAGTTTGTTCACCACCTCACAGCAAAATGATATTTGGGTCCACAATAACAATACTCAGGTAAGAATCCTTCAACACCACTGGTAATAAAAAAAAAAGCACCTGTCAGATCTCATGAATTCCTCAAATCAGCACTGGGATGAGGCTGCCATAACTGTACATGAACTGACAGAATCAAACACAGCTGCCACTTCTCCTTGCACTCCCTCATCTCTCCGGATTCTTTCCCCTTCATTCTTCCCATAGGGAAATTTCTCATCCTCATTCTTTGTTGCAGGCAGGGGCTGGGGTACAGACTGGGGGCAGATCACAGCCCAGGGCTCCCTCCCCCTCCCCAGCAGATTGTGAAGTGTTTATGACCTGGCTCTTATGGCTCTAGAGGTGCTGAATGGCCTTTTCCCCCCTCGAGTCTCAGCTCCTGATGGGCAGCTACAGACCAACTTTTAGCCGGTTTGGTCCGTACTTGTGGATTTTATTGCCCAGTTTGTCTCTTCAGCTCACATTTGTAAGCTCCAGAGTAGATTTTTCCCTGGGTAACACTCTGCAGCTCAAAGAACTCTTCTTGTTTTTATTACATCCTTAGTGATTAAAGGGATATTTAAACCTCACAATGTTCCCTGCTGTGAATATAAAAGCCTACCATCATTTCAGAGAGATGTGCTTAGAAAAATAAATTAAAAATTAGCCCTACTATATCAAACAAATGCTTCTAAGTGGTTAAGAACATCAGACACCTGAATGATTTAAATATATTGGATGCAATTCCTTGAGAAACCAAGGGATGACACATGCCTTTGTCCTGTCAGAACAGTTATATGGACAAGCTTCCCTTGGAAGGAGAACAGAGGGGTGCAGTGAGTGCATTATACAGAAAATACTGGATTTTATCTACTTAGGCATAAATGACTCAGATTTCTGCTCCTCTCTAACCCCACAAACATCAATACACATAACAGATGCCACTCTTAAGAACACAAACTTTGCTTTTGTGAGGCAAAACTGTTTTTAAATGGCCACCACTTCACAGCCTGACCTATGCCTGCCAACCCAATGTAGATACAAACAATACAATGTAAATTCAACAGAAATGTTTATAAATTCTGCTCAGAAAAGTGCTGGGGAGTGTGCAGGAAGAAATCAAAGTCAAGCATTGCTGTGAGCACAGCTCAGATGGTTGTCAGTAGTGAGGTCACTGGTTTTGCCACCCTCCAAGACTGCAGTTACTGGTTTAATTTCTGCAGGGAGCCACTGCTGGTTCAGACTGGGTGAGCTGAGCCTGCCTGAGATGGAGGTTTGGACTCACCACCAAGGGCCTTCATTTCCAATTAACTGCTGACAGTGCAGAGAGAACCTACCAGACTTAGAGGGCTTGTGCTCTACAGGATGGGAATGGACAAGTTACAACAGCAGCCTGGGAGGCTTAGATTTCAGGTTTAGATTATCAGAAACCTGAAGCAGGAATTTGAAATCTAAGTCCATACATGGTCCCCCAGTATGTCATTCTGACCTTTTTTGTCTTGTATTTCCTCTCCAGGGTGGAACTACTTCTCCTCCTCCATTTGCACTATACAGTGAAGAAGCTGTCCAAAGGAAGAATTGCTGAATTCTGGAATTCTTCACCTCAATTCCAGATTTTCCCTTAAGAGAAGATCACTTAACTTTTGTTTTGAACAGTGATGTTCAGCCATATCCACCTACGAAAATATGGTAATATTAAGGAGGCTGCATTACAGAGGTGATTTATATCATCACTGGGTGTGATGATTTCATTTCCTTGTTGAAAACATAACCACAAATATAACCAGAGGATACATATGTGAAAATAGCATATAGTTGAGCAGGAAAGTGGCAGGGCCTCTTTCTGTGAGCCTGCTGTAAAATAAACTGGCAAAACCACATGTAATTCTTATCACTTCATTATCAAAGCTACTGGGGAACTGGAGGAGACTGGATGAGGTGAACAGCAGAAAAGATGAGAAGGGCTGGTTAAGAAAAGCTTCCCTGATTGATGGCCCTGTTCACAGAGAAGAAATGAACATGTCTGCAGGGTGTAAACATACAGATGACAGAGGAATTAATATTCTACAAAGGGATATCATTATCTTCATTAGTTGGGATGAAAATGAGAGAAGCAATTTGACTATGCAGGAAAAAACACAGAGGCTGTGCAAGGGCAGCCTGCTCACAGAGAAACAGACCAAGTCCTTCCTGAATTAGGCTTTTAATGGCTTTTTGCACACACCAGTGGCACTGCAGAGAACAATCCTGCCTTCGTGTGAGCAGTAAAGAAGGCTCTGATGTATCTGCTCCTCTCTTATTCCTATGATTCTTCAAATGAGCACTAAATGAATTCTGGGGCCACCCAGAAGAATGGATGTTCTGCTGGCACATGAACAGGCTGCTTCCCAGGGGGATGGAACCGGGCTCACTGACACGCTGTGGGTGACAGCACTACACACACAGCACAGAAAATCCTGTATTTCTACACATCATAATTCACAAAAGACCAGCTGTCAAGTCCCAAGAGAGGTGTGACTGCAATAGAAATACCACTGACCTTGAGAGAGCACTCCAAGGCTTAGGTCAGAGTAAGGGGACAGGTGACAAGTTATGGAGCCACTAGGTTACATTTCCTACAAAGTGCCTTTGGGTGACAGTGGAGATACACTAAAGGCACCAGCCATTGTGTTAGAGCTGACAAAAGACTGATCCACAGATGAGAGAAGCATTTTCCCTGCAATTCCGAGGCACAGAGTTTATGAGCTGTTCTCTGGGCTTTCAGAGGGCTTCAAACAGCCCTCAAGGGAAAGAAAAGAACTTCAGGTTACACAACAATGCCCACTCTGTTCATTTAACTCCTGCACAGTGTTCATGGTTCACCAAGCCTTTTTCTGTGTTCTAACAAACTCCTGCCACAGGCAGCTCCTCCCTTTTCCCATCACAATTTTCTTTTCTATCCCTTAATAACCAAGAGCAGGCCAGAAACAGAACATTCCCTGTGCTGAGAAGTCCTTTCCTTTGAGGAATCCAGCCTAGGGCTGTTCTTGCAACAAACTGGGATGGACAAAACCTCCCTCTCTTCTGCTTCAGCCCTAACACTCACAGAAGTGCCAGATTCAGCTCTGCAAACTGAAGTCCTTTTTACCAGAACTGATAGAGCTGTGGTCGAGGCAGTGGGTATTTCTCATGGATTTTGGAGGGGAGTATGTCCATCTTTGTCCAGTAAGGTCAACTTCGAGATTGACTTCCCACCCTTCAATACCTGGGTTACGGTCTCTGATTTGTAGAAATTCAGCAAACCCATCAACTCGTTGTTTAAAGATGGTTTTAACCTTGCAGAGAAGTAAAACCCACATAACAACAGTTATTTAGGAACAGAACTTGTCAGGTTCTGGTTTAGCCTGAATTTTTTCTTACTTGAAGACAAATGAAAATATTCCTGCAGAAATACAGGTTTTTTTCAATTGGCATCAGGAACAGAACAGGTGTAATACAGGAAATCATCACTGTTACCTGCATGTCCCCCTGACCAGCTCTGGCTTCTGCAGTGCAGCCATCTTCCATGATCTGGTGACCCAAGGAGCTCCAAACTCTTTCTGTGCCACAGCCTCATTAGTTAGTTCTGTCTTGCATTAGGTGAGACAGTGCCAACAAATCTGCAGTGGGATTATCACCACTGAAAGGTTTTCTGACAAGCCTGGCCTTACAACTCGTTTGCCATCCCCAAAGTTAAAATTGAAGCCTGCATCTTACTAACATTTTCCTCAGCAACATACCAAGGGCATTCAAGCCTCAGTCTGCTTCTGTCTGCAGAGATAAAAATTATGTTAATGGATGAAGACAGTGTGGGAGACAGTTATTCTTGAGCAAACTCTGCCCAAGCTGAAGAATCCTGGGTTTCCTGACAGCAGTTCTGCCCCAGCTTTTCCAGGAGGTTGCCCTCAGAAATGGAATTAGGCCCTTAAGAGAGCTGTCATTTAAATGTATTTACCAATCAGAGGTCATCTTAAATAAACCTCAGTGTACTTATGCTCTCATTCCATGTTCAGCCAAACAATGGAAGATATTTTCTTCAGCAAATAAACCAGAATTCAGCAAAAATAAAAACAGCAGAATCAACCCTCCCCACTCCAACATCATTCTCCAGCAGGCAAAATGCTAAATCTACATCAGTGTTTTGGCAGTGAGGAAATATTCTCAAAACAACAGTATCACAGCAGTAATGTCTTCTGCTTTGGAAATGTGTTACCTTGATGTTTACCCAGCCACGGGAGATCATTCAACAATGGCAATGTGTTAATTCCATTGACATTATCGCTCAAATTCAGTCACAGGGGCTGGCGAATTCTTTTTTTTACATGGCTCTTTCATCTAAAAGAGAATGAAGCAGGACATAATGGATGGTTAGTAACATATTGTTAAATGGTTACAGGACACAGGAAATTTCAGCCGGGGAATGGGAAAAACTGAAAAATCCAAGTAAGTCTTAATTAGAACAGAGACTTGGTTTCACTACACTGCACTGTGCCAATTTCTCAGCATTCAGAGCTGAGGATTCTCAAAAAAAAAAACCTGAGCATGTTCTACTCTTACATGAGCAGACACTTTTTAGTCCTCTCCAGAACTCTGCTCATGGCAAGCTGTGAGTTATTTGGAGTTATTCAACATCACAAAAACCCAGGTAACTTTTTGTGGTGCTTTCATTTAATTTAACTATGACAGTGGTTCCTAGTGGATACTCATATTCAATCAGTCAAGATGAAAAAACCCATAGTTTTACCCTAAATTGGCTAGGAGATAAAATTATAAACAATTTATGATGTTCAAAAATGTCCTAGCTGCAAATCCATTTAGGGGAAGGGGCAGAGTTTTGGACCAGTAGTTTCTATTTGATGGAAACAGAAAATAGAAGATAAACTAAAAAACTTACCAACTAGTGGGAAAACTCTGAGGCAAAATTGAGTTCTTTTGACTTATGATTTAACCAATTAATCAAAGTGTTATCATGAAATAGATGCAGGAAGTGAGTATTGACAAAGCCCAGATACAGAACCCACAAAGAATGAGCCAGCTTCTAGGCCATCTTATTCCAAACCTATCACCAGTTCTGCTGCTCCTGTTCTGGAAGCCACCAGGATTTCCTTGCTTGAGCAGTATCAGCTGCTGAGGCTGGGGGAGAAAAGCTGTTAAAGAAAATAATATTCCAAATAAACACTGCCTCAGGGATCACATGCAGACAAGTGTCACTAAACAGAACTTTGTTGTTCTGCAGAGGTCATTTAATTGCCATAGCCACCATAATTTCAGGGAGAAGTAATTAGGGCTGAATTTCTTACCAGCAGAGATATTTCCACCTTTCCTTGGCCTTTTGCATTTTTCAGTGGTTAACTGTGAACTTTTGAGTTTGCACGTATTAAGGAAGTTAAGTCTGTTTATTCTAAAGCAGCTCTTTTCCACGGAAATTTTAGTTGTAGAAATACTTTATGTCACTGAAGAAACTGTGCACATCCTAGGCCTAGGGTGACACACAGCCTGAGGCTGCCCTTTGCTGTCTTCGCTGAAATCAAGAGGAGCTATTTGTGTTTTGGCACCTTGTTGTATCAGGAATATCTTTTAGAAGAAACAGTGTCCTCCTCCTCTCTCCCTCTTCCCCAGCAGACACTCTGCACTTGGAAATAACATCTCTGTATTTTCATATTCTTTCCAGGTACTTTTGCACATGTGTTGACAGGACCAGATAACAGACAGTTGCTACACTGTTGTGTCTGTGCCTGAGTTGTAACTAAAACATGACCACACACCCAGCCTGGACATTACCCCATTCTGGGTATTTCTGAGTTTCACTGACATTGCAACAGATTCATCTTATTAAACAATAAAACAGAGCAGGAGTGCATTTAAGCACAGACTATGCACTCTCTCTTAGGCTTTAATCGAATTCTCAGTTATCCAGCAGTGCACTCCCCAGTTTGCAGGGTGACACCTGCAGAGCAGCAGCTGAATTATGCACAGTTCTTAAGGCCCTCGTGGCCGGCTCTCAGCAGCTGCCAAGCCACAGCCAGGGGCTCAGCCAGGCCAGGCAGCTGCACAGGGACATCTCTGGGGCAAGGGGGAGGCACTGCGAGGCATCGAGGGATCCAAACAACCCACGGCTTGCTTTCTAGCAATCCTGCACTGCTTTCTCATCTTCCTTACACTGAGAAAAACAGCTATGTTAACAGCTTCCAAGGAAAAGTACAAGCCTGGTAAAATGTGCCATTGTAGCAGAATCCTTGTGCAGTTCACTGGAATATTCGTTTTAGAGACAGCAAAAAGCATCACGGTGCATCCACCGTGGGCCAGCAAATGCCCTTGGATTGCTTGGCTTCTGCAGGAAGAGGCACATCTGCCCTGTCACAATGCAGACATGAGCTGGCAGCACTGCCCAGGCACCAGCAACTGCTTCTGACTGCACCAGCAGAATCCAAAGGCTCCCTCAGCTTGCAGAGCAATGGGATCATAGACCAGCCTATCAACATGAATCCTCCCCATTTCTCTCTGCAGAAATACTTTACAATGTGCAATCCCAAGCTGTTATTACCTTCCAAGCGAGGCAAACTGAAAAATCACCTTGTACCACTGCTGCTTGCTGTGAGAAAACACGTCAGGCTCTTTGTTTTGCTCCCAGGAAAGCCCATTTACTTATTAAGTGTAGGAAGCATTTCCAGCAGGGTGTCTATTGGGAGAGCCATGACAGAAGTTATTTGTTTGAACTTGTGCTGCTTACTTGAGGGCACAGCGTGGCAAATTCATGTTGTAAGCTCAGAACTTCCACTATAAAGCTCTAAAATTTAATTTTTTCCCCCTAACCCACTGTAACCTAATGGAGATTTAACATACAGCCAAGACATTCCTAAGTGACAAATTTCTATATGCAAACTGCTTTTTGACATCCACATAGCATGGTGAGTTTCTTGGTGAGTGTGTTGGGTCAATTAACAAGTTAAGCAATTCTTTGAGCATCTAGTGCCATCTCTTAAGGGGGAAATTATCACTGTAATCTTACTGAAAGTGTTGCATTTTCTACATATCCAGGCATTTAGAAGAGAAAATGTGACTCTTCATACACATTAGGGTGTAATTTAAGGAAATGAAATCTCTAGTGTGATTTAAATTACAAGGAATCAAAGAACACTTCTGAGTATGAAAATCTTCTGCCCATACAACATCCTTTACTAATTATTACTGAACAGTATGTGTTCAGTGCTATATTGGATCATAGTTCATGCAATGCATATAGCAAATAAAACTCAGTTGTATATTATTCCCTGTGAACAGCCCTCTATATGTGTCAGACACCTCAGAGAAGCAAAATTAAAGGAATGTGAGTATAGAGGCAGGTTCTTAGGCTAACTGTGTATATATGTAATAATTCAGCATTCACACAGGAAGCACTATTTCTAAAATACCTTTGCCCTGTTACATGGCCTTTCACTTGTAGTTATTTTATCACTCAACTAAAATTAAATTAATACGATTCCTATGTGGTTCTCATATGCTTATACAATATAGGAACTTTGTTTATATTCCATTTATACTGGAATTCACTATTGTTTGCAAGGTCACTGAAACAAATGGGAGAGAAAAAAATAGCCTGAGAAATAAAACTTGAGAGGGGGATGTCTACATTTAATCTGAGAGCAAAAACTACTTTTTACCATATATGTTGACTGGGCTTTAGATAGGCAGCTTCCTTCAGTAAGACAATGCACTTAGACACTGCAGAGTGTTCCTCCCACTGGGATTATATAATGGAATGTTTTTCCACCAGCTACAGACACAACCATTTAATTGTGCAGATCAATCTTCCACGCAGGCAGAAGTGTGATTTCACTTTTCCCCTTGGTAGAAGTGATTTGGTTTTCCTGATTCTGCAGTCAGAGCGTGGCCTCAGCTCCAGATCCCTGCTCCCCACCCTGAGCTGCCAGATGGCTGCAGGGCCTGATCTCACCTCGGGGCTGCTCCACATAGCAGAGAATCTCTCCCAAGATTTTATCCAAGCTTGAAAACAATCTATTTCTTCTGCCATTCTCATACACATTTTCAACCCTGATTAGAATTTTACTTGAACAAAACTACCTCAAAGCACTTCACAGATCCACAGGCTGTGTGTTCATCACTGACTCCTGGGCTCAGGTATGCTGGCACAGCCCCCATGGCACTGCCATGAACCAGGGCTGAATTAATCAGGATTTACACCGACCAAGCTGAACACATTATCTGAGCCCTTTCACACAAGACTGACTGTCAGGAGATCCCCGTGATCCCCAGTGTAATATGCTGCACATTATGAAAATGGAAACACCCAGTGGGCTTCTTATAGGGGAATTAAGGAGGGAAAAAAAAAAAAAAAAAGGAAAAACAATCGTGGGGCAAAGAGATTTTTGTGAAAAGCAAGTATATAGTGGATCTGTTTTCCTGACAAGTGTCAATATTAATGGTGACAAAGTGAGCTCTTGTTTTCTGTTGCCATGGCCAGGGACACAATTCTGCAACCAGCCCATGAGGATTCTCATTCCCTCTGCCTTGACTCAGACCATACATTATGCAAAGGACATATGGTACAGTGGCAGAAAGCCCTTAGAACTGAGTGAGGTCAAAAGCAGCAATGCACTGTAGTCTCAGGAGTTCCAAGAGAGATCCTGGACATCCATTTAGAGTGGGGGGTTGGACCCCCTCCTTTTTTCCCTTTCCTTCCTCCTCTGTCCTAGGGCCCCCTCTAGTGCTCCTGGAACAGGCTCTGGCTCCCAGGTGACACAGGACAGCCCTGGGCATTGGGCTGGACATGTCCCCACGGCCAGCACACACCTGCACAAAGCTCTGCTGAGCCCACTGAGCTCAAGGGCAGCTTTGAAGGCTGGGCCAGAGGTTCTGGAGTTGGCTAAACAAGAACTTACTGACGGGTGTCATCCTCACAGATGCATTAAACAAAGAGCAGCAGGAACAAAAATGTCTAATCCAGGGAGATGCAGCTTTTAATCTCTGGTGAGATTTGCCTGGATTCATATTAATGTGACAGAGCCATTTGAGTGAAGGTAAGTCACCCTCCTAAGCCAACAAACCCAGATGCTGGTCTGCTGCCCTCTGCAATCCTACCTGTTCCACCATGCCCTGCAAGGACAGCTGAGAGTCCCACAAAGGCATAACTTGGGCTAGTTCAGCCTGTGGCACAGTACCCTGGGGTTACTTGAGAATTCATAAATAACATCACAACTTAGCATTAGTGCATCCCTAGTCATTAACTGGAAGGGAAAGATGGCAATTAACACTCAACCTACAATGAACCTCTTACCATCATCTTCAAATGCAAGAGCAAAGCCTCTTCACCCCAGCATTCCATGACTAAGAGACCACAAAATTTATGTCTGCTGTGTTTTTAATGTGCATCTCAACTCATTTACCTGCCACCTAGTCCCCTAAAACATGAAAGCACCTGCAGGAGCAGCAATGAGCTCAGGGTATAACTGTACACACAGGCTACACCACTGAAATATCCAATCCAATACTGTGCTTTTGGCAGTGGTGTTAAACAGTGCTGTGATCCCACCCTCAATGGGAAGACTTTGTCTGTTCTCACCTGGCCCCTCTGTTTCCTTCAGTCCATTTTGTCTCCTATCAGCTTCAGCTGCTGCTGTGCCTTCCTCATCTTTTCCCGGTCCCTTTCTCCCTGACCATATGGTGTTTATTTTGGCTGCAAAAGACATTAATTTCATTATTCATGAGAAATCTCAATCCAATAAAGAAAAAAAAAAAAAAAAACCAAGCAAGAGACAACAACTGACAAACCCTAGTACATAATAAAATTAAGGAGGTACTCAGTATCTTCCTTGATCTGCTATTTTGGTTGTGGAAGGAAGCATTATTAGCTTTTGAAGAAAATGCTACAGCATTTGTCAGACAGTGGGCAGAAGCCACTAATGACAGCTGTGCTCAACAAAATTAATTCTTAGTAAAACAGTAGTGAGAGAGATACATTCTTCATGGTCTTAACTACACATGGATTATATAATCCCTGTGCCAGGAAATGAAATTGCATTAAACAGCCAAACCCCAGTACTATGGACCTTAACAGTGAAAGACATCTGTGTGCAAAGACAGTGCCCAGTAGCAGCACAGAAAGGACATCAACTCTCTACAAATTCCTCTCCACACCCATTTCAAAATAATTCCTTTTCCATCTCCTTTGGAACAAAAACGGTTTTGCCATTTGCCTTAAAGTCTTAACAGTCTGGCTTTTCAGCAGCCAAAAAGGATTTGATTTTTAATAAATTACTGTCAAGGGAAAAAAAAAAAAAAAAAGCACCTCACCACACTTGGTCACAGACCTCACCTCTAAGCTGACTTCAGGCACCAGACATTCCTGTCCCTATGGCTTCACAGGGAAAACCCAAACCAAAACTATACCAAAACAATATAATTCAGTAGCTGCCATTTATTTGTCTGGCACATCAGAGAGATGCCTGCAAACAGAGATTTCAGAAGCAATGGTTACCCAGTAAATCCTGAGGGCAGACGTGGTGTTTACATTTGATCTGCAGCTTGGTGAGCTGGATCTTGCCTAGTCAAGGATTAGATCAAAATAAAGAATCTACTTCAAGTCATCACTAACTGCAGTTTTACTACAATACTTTTTCTTGCTAATTCCACAAGATGACATGGCCAAGCTTCAGGAGAGGCATTACCAAGTACCTCTGTTTGTAAGGATTTGAAGTTCTTGCTCCAAGTACCTTTAGGGAGGGTTCTTCAGACAAACATCATTATCTCAGTGCATCCAGGGACCTCGGCACCTTCACTCCAGAATGTGGCTCCTTGAACTGAAGAACTGCATCAGCTGTACTTACAGAGAGGTGATTTCACACGTGGAGAAGAAGAAAGGCTCCTTCAAGGCAGCCCAGCAGTAACACCCTTGTGGAAGGAGGCCCACGGCTGAGAAACATGGTATTTAGTCAGCAGCAGAAGGAGGTGGCCTGTATGGTTCAGTCTCAGTAATTTCTTGAGCTTGAGAAAAAGTCCTTGAGCAACTCAAGAGCATAATGGGAATAAAAAAATCATAGATTTAAAAAAAAAAACCCAAAAAACAACACAAGGAAAATCAGGTAAGAGAATTCAATATAGGATAAAACAAGTTGCACAGTTGAGTAGTTTGAAGATGAAAACGAGTTTAGAGCAATTCAGCAAATGCAGCTCTTGTTGCTGGCAGGAACAGTTACACTTACTGTTCTAGCTCTCCTAAATCAGCAAAATTTTAAATCCTTCTCAAAAAGCAGGACTAGAATTGAAGAGAAAGCTCAAGACCAGCATTTTAGGAAGTCTGGAGAAAAAAAAAGACCAGAAAGCCTAATGCCAAGGAATCCTTAAGAGTAATAAATGAAACCCAACAATTTTCAGTGGTCACATTCAATTAGAAAATCAAATGCTTTACACATCAAATCCAAGCTAAGGTGTGGATCTAAAAACTTAAATGTGATCTTTAAGTTAGCAATACATTTAAGAATACACATTAGCCAAACAGTCTGTGTAGTCTATTCCATTTGGGTGAAAAAGCCCTATTCAGAACTATATCCTCCCCCTTCAATTTCTCATAAGCAGCTGATTTATTTCATTGTGTGCTTTCTTCTAAAAAACCTAAACATCATACTTATCTAAAATTTCCTCAGCCTTTTACCAATAAGTGACTACACAGTATGCTATACGCTGCATTTATAATAACCTACAGCAAATCAAAGAGTAAACACTGAAAACATTTTACTATGGAAAACATCTGTTTGCTTTTACCATGAGCTGCCTCATCTTTTCTGTATCAACTGCAGTCACCTCACCTATCACTTGCAGTAAGTGAACAAATTACACAGTTACTTACACATCCAAAATGGACATGCTCATTTCCTTGTAAACCACATTTTCTTCAAAACAAACCCCCCAGAATTTGAGAACAACCTTGCCATACAAAGTTTGTCACAGTTTCTTTTTATCCACAGTCCATTTATCATTCTTATCAATGAGATCAATCACTGTAATAATGGATCAAGTGCCAATTTGTCCAGCCAAATATTCTGTGTGATCCTGTTCCCCACGTGCTGTCTTCCCCCTTACGTTGCTCATCAGCTTTCAAAGACACCAAGATGGGTGAGAAAGAATTCACATCTCAGTGGGGAAGTGAACCCACTGCAGGCAACCCTGGCAACACTATGTCCTGGGTCACACACTCCAAACCCACCCCAAGAGCTCTGGCTCAGAAAATAAAGGGGCTCCCATCACATCCCCCAAACCCTTTTATGTTACCCAAAAAATAAAAGCAAAGAGGAGCAGTACTCTTTCCAGAACCAAGGCACCTTATGCCCTCCCAAACAAACAGAGACAACAGTGCATTTCAACTTTATTAGAAAAGAAACCCAAAAGTTTATACAAAGCTCTGCATTTTACAGAAAACCAACCCCCCAAACACAAAGAAATCCGACATTGCAAGCTGTACGCGTTTTCTGTTTTCATATACAGACATATATATATGTACATACACATATATATATGTGTGTGGGTGCACACGGGTGTATATATAGTGTGTGATGTATTTTTTTTTTGCATGGTTTGCATTCATTATTTTACAAAGTTAACATTCAGTAGAAAAAAAAAGGATTTTTGTTACCATTATTTTCTCATATAAATAACTGTGAGCAGTCCCTCTGCAGATAGATAAAAAACACCTTTTCGTGTCATTCTGTAAAAAACAGACATTACTGAAATGGTACTGAAATCTTTCAAGTTTTTTTTTCAATACCACCATAAAAATATCATCTAGCCCCCAATTCAAAATGCTTGTCCAAGGCATTAGAAGAGAAAGGACTGTAAGACAATTCTGGAAAAATCAGTTCTTTAAGCCAACATTCAGGTAGATAAATTTTGCTGGACCTCATACATTGGTGTGAAATGAGCACAAACAGGAGACCAACCTCTCTGTCTGCCTGGAAAAGCTGGTTCTTTTGTCTATTGGAAAGAGTCAAATTCCAACAAAGCACCCAGCAGTGTGAAGGAGCTGACAGACTCTCAGCTCAGCCTCCCTGCCCTATGACAAAGCCACAGACTTTCTCGATGCAATTAAAATCTCTACCAGCTCAGCAAATTTTGTGCTACTCCATTCACCTTAAAAGGAGCTGTTGGATTAATCATTGCATGGTTAGACAGACATCAGGTTGCTGAACTACTGGGAGAAAAACTTAGCTAGAGGGGAAAATACAAGACAACTAAAAGGAACAAAACACTATAGGAAAGAGCTACTGGAGCAACTCCCAAGGCTCTGGTTTGAAGAAGCAGGAACAGTAGAGAGATATGAACTGCAGCTCAAAACATCCTTGTGTTTACTGAAGTTCCTGGTGACAGCGTGATCCAGATTAACCAACTGCCTGGTAAACAATCAATCATTCTTTCTGTCAAGCACCATGATGGGGAGAATGGCCAAGATTCTGAAGGCAATACAAGTGGTTGTGGTGATAATAACAAAGGTAATGAAAGTGAAGAACACAATGATGCCAACTAAATGGAGAGTAATGCCAATGAAGATGTTTCAACTTCCAGAGATGCTGGCAACAAGAAGAATGGTTATGTGGTTGGTGTTGATGATGGCCAGAATTCATTCATATGTCCATGTAGTCATCATCTTCATCAGTATCACTTTCCAGTGAGGACTCCTGGCTTGAGGTCTCTAAGATTTCCAAAGCTGGCTGACAAAGGCTCTCCTTCTTTACATTCGCTGCAGACTGAGCAGACAAAATAGCAGACTGATCCCAAAAAGAGAGAGAGAGAATATATTGCTAAATAGTCAGGATAAACCCATGATCACAGGGACAAAAGCCCACTGGGTGCTATTCCTTCACATTCAATAACTGTCTTGTGCCTATAAAAGATGTCATCCTAATGTAAGACAACATAACAGTTACCAGTAGGCTTCCCCACAGTTAATTTTCTGGTAGCTTCCACTAATCTAAGAACTGCAATGGCTGCATTAGGTCACTCAGCCATTTTTGTAATTTTTTCCAAATCCCTCTGAAAAGGGATAAGGACTAGAATAGCTCTCATTTCACCCATAGCCAGTATTTCACCAGTCCTTTAAAAACTGGCTCCTGCTGCTAAAGGCTGGCACCTCCTTCCACTACAAATCGACCTCTGGTTATGAACTGGGGGCATGAACTGTTGCTTCTTTCATACAAGTATGTTATTGAGGGGAGAATTAAGATAAAAACAATCTAAAAAATTACTGTTTCCCTTTTATTACCTTTAATTTTTGCTTGGTCTCTTCTGAAATGCTGCCCTTTGGAGAAAGGAGGGTGGGAGTGGGTGGAGTGACAGTGATCTCAGGTGGAAATTTGGTGACAGATGAAGGTATGAAAAGCTTTGGCATGTTGGGCAGAATGCGAGTTTTTACTCGGGTGCCATCTGTCTTGTTCTGCTGACTTCCCAAAGGCTGTGAACTGGAGCTGAGTTCAGGTTTGGAACCGGAGGCTAAACAGAAAACAGTAAGGAAAAAATATGTTAGGAAGTTATCTAGGATTTCAGGTGTCAAAGAAGAGGAAAGAGTGCATTGTTAGACGTAAGGCTGGCTCAAAAGGCCTTTCTTCAAAAGGCCTTGCAATAACCAAAGCTTCAACCAGAGGAAAGATTGTACAATGACAACTGGAAACCAGTAGTAATTAAAAAATATCTTACTGGATGGCAGAAACTCAACCTGACCAAGCACAAGTGGCAGTGAAGCACTGGACTGTACATCTGCTACAAACTTCCCACTTGTGCCAGGTGCAATCATCTCATCTTTGCACTCTCTGTCTCTCCATTCTTTAATGCAACAAACAAAGCTCTTTAGCTTTACTTAGGAGTCTTCATTTCTCCACCACAGCGTTGTCTCTTCAATTACTGAGACAGCAACTCCTCAATGATTAAATACATGGTAACACTTGTCAAAGTTTGCCCATTATTCTGTTCAAATCCTGCCTTACAACCCCTCCTTGGCATGCTCATGCCACTGGCTCAGCGTCATTCCCACCTCCTTCCCAAGTATCTCAGCTTGTGGTCTCTCCAATGCAAACTTGCTCAGAGTGTTTATTGAGTACATTTCAGAAGGATCCAGCCCTTCCCTGGGCACTATCACATTACAAATACACAACAATAACCAGGAGATGACAATGCTCTGACATTAAAAACTGAAAATATGTTAAACGAGATTTCTTACTAATAATGCTGCTTCATATGGAGTCAAAATTATTTTTTAGCAATTCTAGAAATGGGAACACCAGAGCCTTTCTCAGTCTGGTAGTAATGACAGGTGTTTATATACATTTTTTCAGATTCAGTATTGTCAAATCCATCTCTGGCAGATATTGGGAACCAACGTGGCCAGTTACACACAGCAAAATAAAATGCCAGTTTCCCAATGCTATCTTGAGAAACAAGCAGCAGTAGAACAAACTACTGAGGGATGTAAAATTGAATTGCATGTTCTCAACAGCACACAGGAATGTAAGAGCTGCCACAACAGATGAGAAATGGCTTTCCATCAAGGTCAGTGATCCATCTCCATGGGCAGCCAATCCTTTCAGACAGTAATCAGACACAGGATAATCTGCCTCTCACAAATAAGGGAAAATAAGATACTCAAAGCATTAATATCTAGATTATGCTTGCCTGAAATACCAAGTTTTACATTTTTTTCAATTAAAACACCAATTTCTTCTCTTGGGAGGAGAGCAGAGGAGGGATAGAACACATTAACTGCTGTAATGCTGGTTTTTATGTTTACTCAGACTGAGTCAGTTTTGTGAAAAACCATTTCCTTCTGCTAAATATCCCAATAGTGTAATCCAAAGTGTTATCATACTGCCCCATATAAGACTCCAATTAAAAGAAAAATTCTGCTTTAAAGGATGCACAAACTATACTGCATGAAAACTGGTACTGAAGGTTTTTTTATTTGGCTTTGCTGCCATGGTATTTAGCATTCCAGACATGCACCAAACAGAATTCCCACTAAGGGATGACAGGGCACTTGCCCAGGAAGCTCAGGCATTGCCAGGAATGCATCTAAACTCTGGAATACTTGACTGGAAGGCAGGCAGAGAAACTGAGGAATATCAATCCCAACTGTCCAACCAATCAGTGCCTACAGACTGATGCACAGCTCACCACCCCAGTTCAGAATTCTCTGAAGCACAGGAAGCTCCTACCTGGGGTACAAACATGTCCCGAATTTGTGCTGGCCATGGGCTCCACTTGCCAGCAAACAGGCTCTGGTGATGGTGCAACAGTAGCCATTTTCATCTGCTGACAGAGCCGTGACTCCTGCTGCTGAAATCCAAGCCCGTCCAAAGGCACTTCAAGCTCTTCTTCCTCTTTAGTAATGAAATATAATTCACAGATTAAGAGACATCCTGATCCCTCTCCTAAGCCTCACTCCTTTTCCTGTCTAACCAACTGGTAGAAAAATCCTTTTAACCCTTGCTCTATTTCTAAACCATAACGGGACTGAGTGAAATTAAATATTGGCAATCTAAGATGGCAAAAGCAACTTTTTCATGTTAGTGCCATCAATGCAAACTCTTAAAAAAGGTAAATGTCATTTAAAAAGCAAAGGAAAAAGAAATTCGAGTCTGACATTTTGTCATCTCTGCACATCTGCAAAAACACAGAGTTGAGCCATTTCCTTTGGAGCTGTGAGGGCTGGAAGGAAGAGCTGCCACATGCACAGCAAAATCCATCACCCTTAAGGAAGGACCAGCTGTGATCCATGGGTCCCTCTCTTATCTCCAGCCACAGGTACCTGCTGCTCTGAGGCACAGCTCACTGCTAAGGAAGAATCATTACTGTGAACATGGAATAACAGGGCCAAATCCATTCTTCATGAAACCCACATCAAGTGATACTGAACACCCACTCCTCACTGATATGTCCACCGCATCTCTGTAAATGTATCAGCCTGTAATTCCCACCTTCAGCTATTCCAGACCCTGGGATGTTTATAACTCAGAATCCATGTGTGTGTACCACCTTGTTATGATGCCCCAGCTGCACCTGCTTTTAAGTTAATGCAGTGTCAAACCAGCTTTCTTACACGCTGAGCTGCATGTTGTACATAACAGGAGTAATTTTCACTGAACTACTGAGAGCTGTCAGTGCCCTTTCTGGGCAGGGCAGCAACCCTGTCAAGGCTATGGACACACAAACAAGCTCTTACTCTCTCTTAAAAATGAAGACATTCTTCAAAAACAAAGGGCTGCCTAGTCTAATTTGAATCACCTTATATTTACACAGGCTAAGGTGTGCACAGGCAGCTACCATGGACCAGCACATGCAGTGGATATTCACAGTCTCACTTGCTCTAAAATTCTTTGTATGTCAATGCTCTAAATTAATTTAGGATTTTGACCATGCAACGTCTTAAAAAGGAATACATATTTTAACTTTTCCTCATTGGAAAACTGTTCCCACCCCCTCAAGTGTTGAAAACACTTCTCCATCTCCACCAATATAGAGAAGAACTTGGAATTTACCATGGTAATATTCTCCTGTACAAGAGTTCCCCTTGCAGAAACTGCTTCAGACAACATCACAGCTTAACAGTCTGATCTACACAGTTTGAAAGATGCAACTTTTTTACAGAGTTATCATTTCTATGGTTCTTGAATAACTTGTATGAAAAAAAGCTCAGGAAAGCAAGCTCTTCTTTCATCCACTAATTTTCATTGGTAAAGAAAATACCCCATCATCTAGACCTGTAGCTGAAAGCTCGTATAAGCTTTAGGATAAACGAGATTGCTTGTAGAAAATTGTCCAATAACTCCCAGAAAGGAAAGGTCACCCACTAAGAGCACAGTTCACAGGCAGCTCCTGTTCTGAGATGTTCCACTCACTATCAAGCACAAAACTGAACAGCCTAATGCAGAAGGATGTAGTTCTCATTCTCAGCACGCTCTTGCACATTTCCCTCTGGATACTTCAAAACACAGCACTGGAAGTCAGAAAATAATCCTTGCATCTGTACATGTATTAATAGACCAAATCAGCTGCGAAACAACACAGAAGTACTTAACTGCAGGAACCTTGAGCAGGAAAATCCTCATGCATTGTTTCCCTGCTGAAGAAGCAGAGGACAGCTGAAGGATCCCTGGGTGCTGCCTGCCCTTCCCAGCACCCCGCACAGGATTGAACCCCACGCTGCCACAGGAGCAGAGCCTGCAGGCAGCAGCAGCAGCCCCAGTGCGGCCCCAAGGCAGCCCACACTCATCCCATCACACTGCTGTGCCTGACGACAGGCTGCAGGCTAAAGCCAGAACCCTCCCACACTGAAATGGCTACAAAACACTTGATCAAACATAGGAGGGAACATTGCAACAACATCCGAAGAAGAGCAAGATGAAAATGATGATGATTTCAGATTACTCTACAAGATAGATGAGAAGTCAACTCGTTCTTAACTTACTCCAACACTCCAGAATCACCCTCTTAAGTAACTAGGGTAAGTACTAACAGAATCTTTCTTGTTCCCTTATTAACCCAGAATACAAACCAGTAATTAACTTAGCAGGTACACAACTATATACAAATAAACTGCAAATTCTACAGCCTCAACTGTACTGCTAACTGAGAGCAGTTTTGTATGTACTCTACTACTTAACTACATTAAGGACTTATTAGTTCACAATACAGAGTAAGAGCTCTGATTTGCATTATTATTTAATGACAAAATTTTACTTTTTATGCTGATTACAATATTTGTTTAATAATAAGATATATCATTGCTTAAACTGATTTGCTGTACTTTATTTCAACTAAATTATGGCCCACTGACAACAGCTCTTTTGAGCAGCCTAATTCTAGGAAGATGGTGCAGGACTGGTATCAGTCTATGTTCTCTCAAGAGCAATGAGGATCCTCCTATACATTTCCATCTTCCAGATCATATTTTTGTTAAGTTTTGATGTTGCAGTTTTACACTGCAGTAAAATTAGATTTAAATTTGAATAAAATATCTGACAGCAATTTTTAATGTAGAAGTGAATGGAAATGAAAGGGCAGGAATCTGGCACACTGTGTATTTCTATCACTGCACTTCTGGAAACAATATTTGTTAATATTCTATTAAAATGTGCCTTTCAGTACAATAGAAATCAAGAACCACTGCAGGTTAATCAAACCCTTGCTGTCAGATATGTTCAATAGAGTCACAGAATTCTATCCCCTGACTGGGTCATACACTTTATTCTTTCAGGACTGTGCAATTTTAATTATTTTTCTTTAAAAAGAAACAAATGCCACTCAAGTGACCAAGTTAAAAATAAAGTTAATAAAATATTTTTTAGACTTTGTGGAAATAGCAACAATTGCTTGTTTCAGTGTACATATCATAATTTATACTTTAATATATTGCACAGATATTTGTTCTTTTTTCATTACAGACAAAAAGGTCAAAACAAGGAAGAACAATCAAGAAGAAATATACAGTTGTATCTCCTCGGTATTTGTCTAAAACAGCTTTCTGAAGAGAATATTTCAATATTTGTTTTGAGGAAGATGCTGTTAAAGCCCTGAACATAATGTCCTAGTTCTTCTAATAAAAACTTTCCCCAGGGAGGTAAAGACTCCACTAACTTGTGAGCCACAATATCCTGCACAAGTGCGAGAACACAGAACACAAGTGCAGCACATTCTGAAGGTGTTCAGAAGCTCACGTTTAATATCAGTTAATAAATCTTCTGGTATTACCCAGTACTTGCACTGTCTTGGCAGGTTTTCAAACATTAGCTCTACAAACCCAGTTTAACATAAAATTAGTTTCTGAAGATAAAATATGCAAGAGACCCTTGTCCCCAGGCTGAGGATGGGACAGGGACTGTACTCTGGAGACCCATTTAGCACTCCCACAACACAACACACAAAAATTAGGCACACAGAGAAAAGCACAGATTTGCAATGCACGTCACTATTGATACTGAAAAGTTCCTCTCCAATCGAGCTGAATTACAAGTATTTTCTTTTTTTTAGCCTTCCCTTTCCCAACAACTGCCTAAATACATATAAAATAGTACACGACACAGAAAGAGGGACATCATACCTTTCAACATCTCCCTGCTTTAGTGAGGAAGAAACAAGCTGACAACAATTCAATGCAACAACCTACTCCAGCTTTCCTCACCAACCTCTTCCCACTTGTTGCCAGGGTAACCAGTGTTTGCAGATGCCTATAGCGGGCGCCTGGGTTCATGACTTCATCACAGTTAATATCCTCTCCCCAGCTCTTCATCCACAGAATGCACTACAGACATCCATCCCCACACCATAAACACACAGATTATACAACCCTGCAACCGTTTTTGTACTGAGACCGCTCGCTCTGCTACTCTGATGTACATAAAATCCAAAATAACACTGGCGAAAATAATCACTTGGCAATTTGAAGATGTGGAGAAAGTTTAAAAGCAGTACTACTGTAACCAGTCAGCAGCTGCTCTGGTCCCTCTGTACTGAACACTTAATAATTTAATTTCATCATGCTGTCAGGTATAAGACATTAACATTAGTGTATATATACATATAACACATATGTTATAACACATATGTTATATGTATATAACATTAGTGTTATATACCTAAGTGTTATTATGGAGTTTCAAAAAATTCTTTAGTCATGCACTAATCCTCTTACATTACAACTGAAAGACAAGCCCAGAAAATGCGACTAGCACCTGGAAAAAAAATTTTCCAGTTTCGACCAGAAGCAGTTTGAAGTATTGCAGCACAGATCCGTTAAAGAATATAAGCAACGGAGAGAGCATGCACAAAGCACCATTTCATTATAGGAAAGAAGAAGGAGCTGTGCTTCGAACTCCAGGACAAAATATTAACATCATGTCTAAAGCAAATACAAGGAGCAATGAACAGACAACCTCAAGTGCTTAAATAAAGCACTTGCACCACTTGCCTTCATCCCTCTGCAAAATACCTTCCCCAGCAGTGCCGTGTGTCAAGCCTGGAAATACATCAGCAGGATTTAGCTGATTTGTACTACCTTGCCTTCCAACCACGTCAGAAGAGTAAGGATTGAATTCTGTGTGCCTCCAGACTCTAGGAAACACTTATCTTCTTAGTCCCAGTAACAACTGGTTTACTCTGCACTAGTGGCCACCCACAGCACACACAATTGTTCACACAGCTCATTTACTGTACAAGGCAGAGAGTTTTTTTTCCACAGTGATAGAAACAGGTCTGATCCTTTGCTCCCTGACATAGTGGAGGAAGTATCTTACACATTTCCAAGGAATAACCATGAAAACAATTAATTTTCTGTATTCCATCTGCCTTGCCCTCCAGTGTGCTGGGAATTAATACAGCTTTTTTCCCCACACAGCAGTTGCAAAGGCCATGGAAAGCCTGATTTTGAGGGAGCTCAGAGTTTCCTTTTGAACTGTGCTACTAAGTCAGTGGAAAGACTGCACTGGAACACAGGTTGGCTCAGCTGAACAGAGTTAAGGAGGCTGAAACACAGAAACAACAGAGCTTTTAGCCATGAGGTACCACAGCAGACAGCAAGGTTACCTAGCTCATCACAGGATGTGACAGGTACACTTGGGAGCCTTGCTTTCTCTAAATTAATTCCAAATATCCTGCCATGAAATTTATTTCTAAAAAAGCAATGCCAGGTTATAGCTGTAGAAAGAAGTATTTGACTTGAAATGCCAAATGCAAGAAATTGCATTCAAAGCTGACAGAGCTGTATGTTAAAAATTAGGCATCAGAGTAATTTTGGAGGCAAAAAGCTGCAGAATACAAGTTCTATTGCCCCCTGAAATAAAAGAAATTCAAGTAGTCTGGTGAACAGAGGTTTGCAGTGCAATAGCACAGCACGGTGCTATATTTATCACTAGGTCCTGAGCAGGGAGACAGTGCTGTACAATCATAGGAGACACAACCCAAAACTCTTCCTAATGCTGAGGTCAGCTGTCACAGAACATTAATGAGACTAAAATTTACAACAGGTGGCTGATCTGAAAGTGCTTCCTGGAAATACTCCCTGGCCCATACTAACTCTAAGATCCCTCTAACAGCCATGCTGGGGCCAGTCTAGCAGCAGAGACAGTGGAATTCTGGTGTCCAAAAACACTTCCTGCCACCACCAGCAGTCCCAGAGTGCAGAAACCTGGCATGCACGTGGGTAAAGAAAAACCCTGAAGTTCAATCCCTGAAGTTTTTTTTAAAACAAAACTTCAATTTCAAAGAGCAAGCAATGGGCCTACACCAAAAAGGCAACAGTTTGATATTCAACTACATGAACCTTCAAATGGCATTATCAAAACACAGTAATTGATATTTGTTTAATATCTGACTCAGCAAGGACACATCATCTGGAGAGCATCACACAGCAGCACCTGTGGACAGGAACAGTCATCTGCAGTCTCCTGCTTCTGAATTTTCTCTATGAGTTATCTAAGAAAAGCTGTAAGACCTTTCCTCTGCCATCAGTATTTCACCCTCCTTTGCCCTGACAGCCAGCTAAGCACAAGGAAATTAGGAAAAGCAGCTGGGAGAAAAATCTCTTAAGTGAGTGTAATGACACCCCACAATTTTCTAAGTACTTTGTAAGCAACACAATACCTGTGCAGAGGACTTATAACTACATCTCTTTTCAGTCTGCCTTTGTGCAGGAATATATGTAAATTTTATGCTGCTGACAGTAATGTGAAACTAGTGAAACTGAACCATATTGGAACCACACACCACTGCTACCATGTTCCTTTACAAAAGATCTCCAAAAAAATGTGTTTCAGTAGTGCAAGACATCCATAGGCCGGTGACTCTCCAGGATTTTCAGGGAGATCTAAGAGTGCTCAGGGCTAAAGAACCTTCTGGAGCACAGACCTCCCCTGAGTGCAATAAAACCCTGGCTCCACACCATCACCTCACCTGCCTCTGCTGGGCAGCTGCTGCCCCTGCCCTATCTGTTCTTACTGACCCAACATAGGGACATAAAAATAATGATAGTTTTAATGTCAAAGGATTTTCTGCACAACACTGGATTGAATAAATAAAACTTAAGGAACCTGAAGTGTAGATATCAGAAACAGACATTAAGTGTACTGAAAAATTCTTCTGGAATGAGTTTGTTTCAAACAGGAGGCAAATCAGCACACTTTTACAAAGGAAAGAGAAAGAGCCATGACTGACTGGTACTGTCTGAGCACTGCAAAAAGGAATTAAGAAGTCATTCACAAACAGGAAACCCCTGCTGACATTAAGCAGTCAAGTTGTTTTCAGAGTGCACCCATTGTGAAGAATAAAAAGCTTCACGAAAAGCACCGATCAGACAAGGGGAAGTGAGAATACCAATGCCAAGGAGGCTGAAGCAGCAAGAGATCAGAGAGAGCCCATGCAGAGCTCACTGGAAGAAGCCTGGCTCATTTCCATTGATGACTCTTCAGTCACTACAGGGTGGGCAGGAGCTTCTACCCCAAGGACAGCACCGATGGTGTGCAGCTACGAGTATTTAAAGAAAAGGTTTTAAAGCCTTGGAGAAATCCAGCCTTGGGAAGTGAGGAAGACAGCTATCAAAAACCAGAACAAGACAACACTGGAAATTAAGGAGAAAGCAGTGATAGTAAGATGCACACAAGTGACACAAGAAAACAGAGTAGAAGAACACATGCATTTAAGAGAGAACCTTCATGCCAGGTAATTACAACATGAAGGTGGCTCATACGAGGCCACAGGTCCTTGGCCTGCCTGACTTTATCTGTTTATCTGTTATCTTGAGTCATCTGCTGAGAACAACTCTGTGCTCTACAGCACAATTTTGAATTCAACAGAAAAAACAAGGTAAGACACTGACTGCAATTAAGAGGGTTGAATGTTACTACTTACAGTCATTTTAAAAGTACCTGAAAATTTGAACTGAAATGCATAGTTAAAACAAGGCATGGCCAACAGGGCCAAATAGTTTTGTGTAAGAAGAAAATTGTCAAAACACTGAACTACAGGCTCTTAAAAGCTGTGTTTGTCTTTTGAAATTCGTGACAAGCAAACTCAGGAGCCACTGAGATCAGCATGAGTTTAAGCTGACCTTGTGATGGCAAAGTACAATCTCCATTATTTCACTCAGAAAAAGGAATTGTAGATGTCCACTGATGTCTGTGTCTCTAGAAACTGCAAGGAATCAAGGTGGACCCTTGTGCCATGCACTGTTTTAACACAAAGGCAGATGTTGTCAATGCAAAATGATGGTTTACATTCTCTGTAGCAATGCCTTAGGAAAACATTCAGTCTTCCCAGTCTTCTGAGAACCCACTATGAACCTGAAGTCGTGGATCAGTTGCTAAAATAAACTAAGTTGCAGACTTCTGGGAAAAGATGCTCCTTACACCTAAAAGTTCTCCTGACTCCAGCACCCTGTTATCCTACAGGGTGAAATGTCACATTCCAGTGCTACTGAATGTTACTGAATTCTTAGGACATCCTACTTCAAAACCCTCTTTAATTGGAACATTTGCCTTTTAAGGAGTCTGCAGCTGCCTACACACACTTACACCATTTAACTTCATTGCTCTCTATGCAATAGTCTGTTCACCTTTCCATGCAATTGCCCTCCCTTGTATTTATTTCTTGTGCTTCTGAAACTCTCAGAGTTCTACAGGTTGACCTATATTTACACCTCTACTTGCCCTGCTGTGCCCATTTCACAAACATCTGAAATTACAGCAGGATATTCACGTCGCTTATGGAGTGCCACTTCCCTCTACAACACAAAGAATTGCCTTTCCTAGCTCTGAATTTCTAAGTTTGGGCAGCTTTATCACAACCTTGCTTTCATATTGAACTGCTTAGGCCTTAAATGGACAAAAAATTAATAGTGGGCAGTCTTCTACTTGGATTTTATATTCCAACTTGGTAAACAGCTGGCTTGAAGCAAAACACTGAACTTTAAATAATTCCAGGTATAAAAACCTTCTCTTGGTATCAGAACTCAAATATGAATGTTTTCCTGTTCATTCCTCATAAAAATCATTATTGCAACAAGGACAGTGAAGAAGAAAATGTCAAGACTTTCCAGCAATTTAGAACAGTATAATACTGGAACAGTGTGACAGGCTGGAGGGAGTTTAACTTAATTGTCCTATTTTAGCTTCCCCAGAGAAATGTTAGGCTGAGCTAGGAAGGCTAAGAGTCCCAAGCACATTTATACCCAAATGTAGGAAGGAGTCGTGCTGAAACTGCCACCATCATCCTTGTGCTGCTGGACTCCATCACGCTGGGTTCTGTACCAGTTAGTCATGCCCTAGACAAAAGCTCAGGAAAATATTTACATCAGAAATGAGTGGCACAGCATCAACATTGCTTGGAGAAACAAATCCTTTTCCTAGTGAAATCAGAGGAAATGAGAGCAGCTAATACTCTCTGATGTGGAATACTTCCACATGAACAAGTAGGTACAGGTAGAGGTGATGAGAGAAAAAAGTTGAAAACAGTTTACTCTAAAAATGGGAGTTTTTACCCAAACAGAACTAAAGGAAGGCAGATGAAAAAGGGTTGTAACAGAATTATAAATAATTCTTTCTAGAGGAGGTGGATGCAAAGGTAGGAGAATTAAAAAGAAAAGAAGAAGAAAGGACACAGCAGTAATTGGTGTCTCTCTCAGTTAGAGAAATGACCTGTCAGGTAGGTCTGAGAGCCAGAAAGTCAGATACAACACATGCATTCAGCACTGAGCTTTGGAGAGAGAGCCTCTTGATCTTCAGACACTTTCAGGGCTGTAATTCTGGCAGCTAACTCTTCCATCTCCCTCGGCCAAGATGATGTACAGAAAACATGAAAGAAGAATGAACAATATCGAACTCTACAACCTTAACAAAGCCCAGAAAGTCAAAAGATTAAAATAAATGTTCCAATCACTGCAACGTGGCTTTCGGAATTGCAGAGAGTAAAACACATCAGAAATGCTCGTGAGTTCTGTTTGAAAACCAAAAGAATGCATGAGTTCTTATCAGCATTGTCATTCCTCCACCAGTCTCCTTAGTAAGTGTATAACAGCTTCACAAAGGATTCGTTTTTGCCTCCCCTGCTGTCTAGGCACAAACCTGAATTACTCCCCGTTGAACAAGCCCAACAAGGCATCTTATGACACCAGGCAGCTCCATCCTTTCACTTCCCAAGGTCAGTAACAAATGTAATTTACACACAGACTAAGCCATTCCTTCCTTATCACTCCCCTTTTCTCTTTTCCCTTCCTAAGACAATCTCTCCTTGGAATTGTGAAAAAGGAAAATTAGACAACTATAATACAACTGCTGATACTGGATGTTAAATTTCAGTTTTGTCCTGTACTGAGAGATTAGCAAATTGGGAAAACCTACTTCTCCCTCACTTGCTCTTCGCTGCTGATGAATTCAGACTGTGTGCATTCAAATACCAGGGCTGATTACATAAGGAAAGAAATGACACACCAGAAGTATAAAGACAAAACCTTTACAAAGTCACAATCCCAAACTAACAAAACATCCTGTCTCACAAATCTGGACACTATTTCCATCATTTTGCACAATACCTGTTCAGTATGTGCTTCATTGACAACTTTATCTGGGCTCCCATGACTTGTCTAAGGCATTTTGTGAGTAGTGCTGGGCCCAGGCTTGTGAACAGATGGAGAGAGCACAGGCAGCAGCAGATACTTTTTCAGACAGTGTTTCTGCTAAAGTTGCAAGAAAGTACAGGCTATGGCAGGTGCTCTGCCACCTTAACATGCACAGTGTCCCACAAATATTCCTAACCACCTCTTTGGACACCCAAGGCAAGTCTGAAATTGGGTCTAATATTACTTCATTCCCCACAGTGGATCAGTATTGCCCAGCACAGAGATTTTTTTGGCTGCTAACAAGCCAGCCTGCCATGATAGCAGTAAAGTGAATGACAGCATTCTCATTTATTCTTTCCTCATCTAGAAAACTGTATAGGACCGATTACATAATAGTCATAAACAAATCACACAATCATGCTATAGAATAAATAACATTTGTTTGGTTTCTTCAATCCTTTCCTGTGCTCTAACCTGGCACATAACCACGCCAGAGCTATAAATAACACATTCCAACATTCTGGTCCTATCAGTTGCTTCTTTTCTGAAATGTGAAAAGTAATAGTGATGATAACTTTATAGACCATGTAGAATCTTGTTCATCAGTGTTTTGTATCTTCACACACACATATGCTGGGCAGTGAGAGCTGTGCAGCTAATCATGTTAATAAGGTACTTCTAAGACAGATGTAGGCTGCCCACCAGTTTATTTTAATTGTAATCACTTTAAAATACCTTGAATCTTTTAAAAAGTTAAGGGAACTGGATTCTCAACTCACTGAAGAAGACAAAACAATTTCAATTTTAATGGTGCTAGAGATTTCAATTCTCTAAAAGAGATTACTATTTTCAGGCTGCTATTTCATGATTTCACATACAAGTTACATAGAGTGGTCACTCTTTTAATCTACCCCACAAATTAATGTATGTATTGATTATGCAGACGCACCCATTTCAGGACCAAGACAAAAATCCGCGTAGCCTTCTGAATGTGGTGTAGTGATCAGAAAACGGGTCAGAATCAGCACTCAGGCACTAACTCACCATGTGAAAACTGAATTAGAGGGAGCCAGAATGTTCTCCCAGGCTGAGACTTACCCCGAGCAACATCCCCCATGCTGGGGGCAGCCCCTGCGCTCTGGCTCCGGGGCTGCTCCGTGTCCCGCTGTGACTCCTGCGAGGGCGGCGCTGAAGATGCCGAGGAGGAGGAGGATGAAGAAGAAGAGGCTGGTTTGGATTTGGAATGCAGATCATTCAGTCTCAGGAGGTTTTCAGGAGTCACAGTGTCCGGATTCACTGGGGTAGGATGCAGTGTGGCTGGTGCTACTGGGAAGAAGCTCTCTCGGTTGTCCTTGGTGTGCTTTGGGGTTGTGGGTGCTTCTCCTGTCGACTGCACAAAGAAAGGGGCAGCAGTGAGAAAATGCCTGCGTGTCACTAACTCTGTGCTACCTGCTTCAGAGACTGTTGCAAGCAACACATTTTATAGACAGAAAACACTCTCTTTAAAGTGAATATAATATAACAGTGACTCAATCACTATTCTAAAGAAATATTTTCGCCTTTACGGATTATTTTTCTGTTCTTTGTGGTCTATTTATCAAACTAGCACTTGAACACTTATTCACATTTACGAAGTTTAATTTAACACATCCCTCACAACATAACATACTTTCCTGAACTCTGTAATTAGGCATGAGTTCCAATCTCCTGTAAACAGAAACACATTTCTTTCATTTAAAAATAGGTTGACAAGTACTTGACCTGAACAAACAGATCTGCAGTGCTTTAAAAGACTTTGAAAGTTATCACAAGAAATAATTCTTACTGAATGATGTGAGAAGAAATGGAGAAAACAGAAAAATGTATTTGCTTGTGCAATAAGAGATCAGCGTAACTCCAAATCATAAATTCCTGACAGCTGCAGAACTGAGTAACACTGAGGTCCAGTTGAAACAGGATCAGGAAGATCTGCTGCCTGTGCAGAAGTAAGAGAGGCACCAAGAGCAACGCTCTTCTCCAAAGCCAGTGCTAAAAATTTAATGCAATGTCATTTATTATATAGACAGAAGGTAGAAGTGGGACATAAATCCACCAAAGAACGGAATAAAAGTACCCATAAAATGAATATCTTCTCTATAACTTTTATCAGTAATCAAATAGAGTATTCTTGCTTGTGAGACCACAGAAAGCATTTATTTTACACTCTTCACAGTCTTCATTTAATGGAGATTTATTGGACTGTAAAAGATACAGTTAGATAGAATTCTCAGATGTTTAATTGTTTCTTTCATACCTCTACCAAGAAAAAAAACCCCTCATTTTAACCATGGTGATAAGAGAGTATGAATGTCTGAAACAGAAACAGAGCTCTGCTGTCAAATGTAAAATCAAATTGGACCCTAATGTCCTAGATGACCAAAGATTTATCACAAAGCCAGAAAAGTTAGTAGAATTTCACTGAGAAAACAGAGGAACTTCCAGGTGGAGAAAATGCGTACTTAAAATTCAAAGGTAGAGAGCACACAAGTACATTTAAAAAAAAATAATTGGCAGAATATATTTTTGAAGTTCCTGAACTTGATTAATCAATCTGTAAAAAGCATACAATTAAAACCTGCCAGATTCCATGTGTACACAAAAAAAAAAAAAAACCCCCAAAATTCCAATGGTAAAAAAAAAAAAAAAAAAAAAAAAAATACAGCAGCTATATTCACAACAATTACCACATTGGATCAAAAAAGGTCTATTCTGCCTCTGAAAGCAGCAAGTTTCTGATGCTTAAAGCATCAGTTCCAAAACTAAAGGTCTCAACACACAAATGGGATCACACAAACCTGAGGGAAATTAAACTGCAAAAGAAAGCCTTAAGCTAGAAGTGAGATCACTTGAGGAAATGTTTTCAGCTGTGATTTAAAGGGAAAGCCCTTCACACCCATGCACTTCATTAACTTGCATAATGGATGATGTAGAACCTGACATTTCTGTGCCTGTATTCTATCCAAATTTTTTTTCTGGAGGAGCACGTGAAGGTACTACTTAGGTGCGTGTATGTTAAAAATGGATCTGCACCTCAAACTGGATTTCTACAAAAATGCACAGCTATTTCCAAAGCCAGAAAGAGGACATTTGGAAAGTAACTCAGCAGTATTTGGATGGTATTCAGATGAAAAATGATTAAGAGAGAGTGCAACCCCATGGAATAATTCCTGCTGGAAGGGAAGTCTGAAGGTCTCCAGTTCAACTTCCTGCTCAAAGCAGAGCTGCCTTCCCAGTTCCATCCGTTTACTGCGGGGCCGGGGCCAGCCCAGCCCAAATCTGCCAAGGAAGGAGATTCAACAGCCTCTGCAGGCCCCTGTTCTGGTGTTTCACCACCTTCCCAGGGAACATTTGTTTCCAATCACTTCATTCAAATTTCTCTTGCTGCAACTTTAAATGGTGCCTTTTGGCTGGTTTTTCCTTTCTGCTGAGACCACAATTCCATAACCTTATCCTCCATTATTCTCCTCACCAGGATGAAGCATCCCAGCTCTTTTTCCAGAGGATTGAAACATTTTATTTGCAAAACTAACATGATGTTTCTGACTCAGGAAAACCATGACCAAAAATTCTAATGTGTAGACAAGAAGTGCAGCCTTATACAAAAGAAAGCAACAAGAAGATTTTTGTGTTTATACTTTAAAGGGAATTTTCCAGATGTGACCTGGTAGAGTTGTCTCAGGCTGCCCTAAACAGACAGGTTCTTTCCAATCCAATGAAACAGAGACTTTGGAAGGAAAAATAAAAACATCTCACACTGACTTTGTTTTCTCAAAAGAGGGGGTGGGGGTGGAATAAAAAGGATAAAGCTTTCTTTAAAATAAGTGCCAAGCATTAAAAAACCCATTGCTGGCTACTGTGTGCTCTGCAATTCACAGAGCCTTAAGGAAAGGGATTTAAATCTGCTTCATGTATTTTTACTGCACTCAGAAACTGAAGACCATCCAAAAGCTGTAAGCACAAAGCTAAAATGAGCACCACAGTGAGGCACATGTTCGTTAAAAGATTTTGGGTTTGGTGTAGGGGCAAGAATTCCAGCCCCTCTGAGCAGTAAGTGATGCTACTCACAAAACCCAGCTCAGGGACTGGCACTAACTCTACTGCTCAGGACTTATGGGGCCACATTTCATTATCCTGCAGATCTCCAGAAAAAACACAGGACCTCATAACACCCAGCTGAGAAATAAACCCAGAAAAACTCACTACAGCAAGTCCTTGGATTTACCAGAAGCCTTTTATGTTCATCTATCTCACTGCTAAACCAACAGTAAGGCATAATAAAGATTACTTTCCACAGACAGTAGGAAACTGAGAGGCAGTGACAATCCTTTACCAGTGTTTTATGTGGTTTCTCATCAGAAGATGATTTTTTAGTTTTTACTTTGCTGTGGTACCAAGACAAAACTCAGTCAGTTCTGACTCAGTCAGAACTGCTTTTCCCCTCTCCAATCCATCTCGCCACACTCAGTGCCTCTGCTACCACCACTATTACAAAGTGGATTTAGTCACCAACAAATATTTTCTTATATTCAGTGTTACTTACAGAGCAAGTGCATATAACTGAATTGAAGACAAAAACTCTTTAATCTGACTTCTTCCTGTCTTTCACTGTAATTACACATTCCTCTGGTCAAGACTGGCCTTCCTTCTAGATTTTTTGAAAAAACATGAGGTACTGAAGGGTATGCAGTACTACTTTTGCATTGACTACTATATCAAAGTGGATAAAAGAAATATTTAAGGCTTACTATTAATATCCAAATGATGTGTCATGGATGATCCACCGGCTCCATAAAAACCCCACTATCTAGTTTCTTTTCTTTAAAAAACTCAGAAAAAATTGTTTTTCATTCTGAAGAATGTATAAAGCTGAAATGTAAATGAATAATTAGGATGCATGTCTGTGTAAATTGCAACTATTTCTGACTTAGGTTACAAAATCAGTCTCCTTATTTGTTAGAACCTTGACTATTTCAGCATTTTCTCCTTAAAGAGTTCATTCAGCTTAAGGGTACACCAAACAGAATTCCCAACAAACCCTTCCCATGTTGAAAGCTGATGTAAAAACGAGTAAGGAAAATGCTGGAAATCCAGCACTGGGACAGCCTTTTACCAATAAAATTATCAGCAAAAGTGCAGAATTTTTTCACAGATGTTACTGGAAAAAATAGCTCCCTACAGTTTCCCAGTGAGGCACTTCAGCAGCAGCTAAAAGAAATCCAGCATTATGATAAAACATGAGAAAAATTTTACTTTGTAGGCTGTGAAGTCATAAATCAGAGAACCTGACCAAAGGTTTATTTTCACCATACTTCCTGTTTTTTCAAAACACATTTCAAAAAACAAAGAAATCCTACAGCAACCTTCCCATTCCTGCATTTGGGGGGGGGCTCACTGCTCTGTGGCTGTGGGGAAAATTAACAACCAAATGTTCCAAAGAAAGGGAAAGTGACAGTTTTCCCAACAGAAGTTTCCTAAGGAAAGACGCTGGAACTGCAACTGTTACATAACATTTTCTTGTGTGGTTTTTTTTTTGTTGTTGTTATTTTTTTAAAATTGCTCCCACGCCTGACTTTAGACTCTAGTGGGACTGAAGTCAGAATCCACTTCACACAAAGGTGTGCCTTTTTAGAAGGATGCCTGCACATCCCCACACAGCCTGGAAGCTGTCACACAAACTGCCTGAACAACGTGTTGGCCACATTCTGCAGTATTACCACTCCAGCTCCTGCTCAATATTGTGTTTTAATTAAATTATGCCTATGCAGTCTTTGTTTCCACCCCTCAATCTCTCTACAGCAGCATTTGAAAGAAATCTCATTTGGAAGTTTTCATCCAGGTGCAGCAGAAATCCCAGCAATACGCATGATCAAGATTCTGAAGAACCCTGTATTTCCTAAGACCACTTTGTATACAGAAAATAACAAAGCTTTATATAGATATGATTGAACTCTAGCCTAACGAAATCCCCCATTTACCCAAATGCATGCAGGGGCTTAATGTCCTGCTCTACATGGGGAGCCATATTGCAGCAACACTTCCATACACAAAAAACATCATTACTGGACCAAGAGAGATCAGGTAGCAGGATGAAAAACATTACTATACAAAGTAAAAGATATAAAGTGTCTTTCCTTCATGTTCACTTAATGATTGCTTTCTGCAGGAGACAGAAGGAGGAGAGCTGTTAATTATATCAAGAATACACCTCCAGGATAGAGTGAGAGGGGGATGCCATGGCAACTGGCAAATGCAACAGTGAACAAAATGGTCACCCTTTGGTAGGAGACCATGAAAGAGCTCGTCCTTTTGTCCCCCCCACCAATCCCCACCTCCTCCTTCCCCCTCCTTTCTTGTCATCTTTTCTGCATTAATAAAACATACAGACAACTCAGGAAAAACAACTTTTTTCTGTAAGCAGTCTCTGACGTCTTGATGTGCAGGAAGAAAAGATGAAAATTAGCAGCATGTGGGTGGAACAAAAAGGGGGAGAAAACACAAGGTAGAAGATGATTATTTTCTAATTATTTAATATTCTCCTAATCTCCTCCCATTCCCAGCAAAGTGCCTTTACAGAAGGCTTTTAGCTGTTTCCTGAAGAGAACAGCTTGGTGGCTTGTTGCTTTGTGGGGGTTTTTTAATGTGAGAATTCGAGAAGAAAACGCTCCAGACACCCAAGGCAGTTCAAACAAGTCACTCTCAAGTTTTCTCCTTGAAGAAAAATGCCTGAGAGCCCATGTCACTGCAGTGCTGACTGCATTCCACAGCAGAAGGGGAAAAATCCACGGGAGTGCCCTCTAGCTTCACCAACAGAAGGAAACGTTTTCCTATTCCCAGTGAAATGCCACATTCACTGTAAGGTCCCACACAGGGACTGTACCATCACCGGACCCGTGCTGCAGAGCCAATCTGAGCTTGCTGTGGGTGCTTTCAGCACAGCCCTCACTCACCAAATCCACCCCTCAACATTCTTCACCACGAGGCTGAGGATTAAGGCTGCTCATCACCAGCCCTGGGAAGAGCTAAACAGTGGCAGGAGGAGAAAACAAGACCCCAGTTACCTGTTTTGGAAAATAAAACAGCACCTTCCCTCAGCAACTACCACTTTTACATCACAGCAGCAGCAAAACTTTATAAATCAGGGATCACCCTGGCAGCCTGCCAGGAGCCTGAAAGGCATGGCTCGTTTGCATAACCTGATTGTGTTTATAATAAAATTCATTGTTTTGATTCTGGTGGTAGCTTCATGAAGCATCAGTTTTAATTAGGCCTGACACTGAAATCTGTTGATGTGTTTTGACTGGAGGTTGAGACAGGGAAATGGGGAAAGCATCTGGAGTTTGGCATCAGCCAGGGGGGGAAGGTGGCCATGGGTGTGTTACTGTGGAAGAGGTGAGTGAAGCAAAAGGTGAAAGGGAAGGTTTGGTCAGTCACAACCAAGCAGGGAGAGCTCAAGGCTTGGCAGCTGAAGCAGGGAAAAGCAGCTGAAAATTTCCTTTCTCTCCCTGACACTTCAGGGATGGAGCTGGTCCCAGAGCAAGGATTTTTTGGCCAAGGCAGCAGTGAGTCTTAAATAACTCAGCAATGTTGAAACAGCCCCTTCTCATGACATTTGGATGATATACGATACCTTGAAGAGCCAATAGAAATTTCAGCTCCTACAACACTACCCGTTAGCAGGGCTTTCTACACAGAGTCCCATATTCTCAGGGGTCACAACACAGGACCAGAGACTCCGTGGCATTTTGGAACTTTGCCTCTGAACACTCTTGTATTCGTAGAGATGTTAAATCCAGCCCCGTGTGCAATGTTGATTTTTGCAATGTTTTAAGGTATTTGTTTTACATAAATTCAGTTCTCAGGATTAGTGATGCATTAGATCCCAACACACAAACACAGAGTTTTAACTGCCTTGACTTTCAACACTGGTGAAAGAGGTAATTTTAGTATTAAGGAATTCAATATTAAGTCCACAGTAATAAAAATACCTTTTCAGATTGCAGGAAAGAAGAAGACAGATGAGTTCTTAAACTGAAGTATCTCCACATGCATTTATAGAACATTCTGTGCAATACAAAGCTTCATCCTGGCCTGTAACGCAATAACTTTCCCATGTCAATATGTCTCTAACAGCATAAAATGGAGAATTTAGTAAAAGCAATTTTAGGCAATCAGTGGAAAGGCCTATTAGGAATTCTCTAATTATCTAGAATCCTTACCACTGCTTTCTGCCAACATGTCCCTTCCTTGGCCCTCAGGACCACACATTTAAGTATAATGCTACTTCAAAATCAAACTAGTCTGCCTCAATCTTTCATCCTTCCTCAACAAGGCCTCCTTCATATTCCATTTCCAGGGACCATTAATTTCATATGAAAATCACAGTTGGCAAGACTAAAAATATAACTCAGAGCAAGAGATGACTGCTTTCAGGATCTCTGCAAATCTTTTTCAGATAGCATTCTCAGACAGAAAAATCAAAGAAAAGAACAAGAAACCTTCAAAATGCTGCTTGATCAGGAAGTCAATTAATCTCCAGTGTAACTTTAGTTACTTGACCAAAAATGACCCAGTGACCACCACTGAATTTCAGCCCATTTGAGAGGTGTAAATCAAAACTCTTATTCATCCTTAAGAACATAAAGGGAAAAGGATAAAAAGTGAAGGAATTACTTTTGGCCACACCTGTTCCCCATAAGAGCTTTAATATCAGCACTTAAGAATGTTGCATCCCCACTCTGTAAATTGTGAACCAAGATGTACTGAAGTTGAAGAATATATCACTTAAAAAAAGTATTAATATTGAATACTGAAAGAAATGTCCCAGCAACTTACATAGAACACAATTTTATACCAATTATTGGAATCTCCCAATGGAAAAAACTCCAATTTCTCCAGTCCTCCAGGAGCACTGGAACTCATGGCAAGGTTTTATACCACTGACTTCTCCTGCCTTCTTCAAAGCTGGAAGCAAACCTTTCTCAGCCACTTCCCGTGTTTTTAGCTGACTTTGGAGAAGATGATGTGCCTCTCATTGCCTCAGAACATGTTAACAGTGCATCACTCCTAAGGAACTACAGAGGACTTCTGAAATCAAGTCAATCAAGCATTGCCAAGCTATTAAAAAGATTAGATCTCGTCACAGAAGTGTAAGGATCCACTTTGCCCAGTTCTGCTGTATTGTTTCCTGCTTGTGCCTGAAGAGGCAGAGAAGGAGATTTTAACACAGTTGTTAAATATTTAGGTTAGAAACTCTGACTGGTCTGGAAGAAAGCTGAAAAGCTAGAATTTAGGTAATGACTAATTTGAGTAGCAAGTGAAAACTTTCATAAAGAAGCCATATAATGCCTGGAACTTTAAAATACAACAGCCAGCTGAGAAACACATATACCAAGGTGGGTTTTGTGCCTTTTTTTTTTCACTGTAAGTGACTGAAGAACCACAGGCCCTGCAAACCCACTCAAACTATCCAGGAACAAAGCATTTCCCCGGGCTGCAGCAGCTCCGTACATGACATAATTTGCTTACAGAAGGCAAATACTTGCCAATTTTAAATAAAACAGGATTCAGTCTGCTGAAAACAGACAGATGTCTACAAGAGTGGCTATTCCTGTGTCTCCACACTAATTCACAGTGCTATAGCAGCAGCTTCACACAGCTTGCAAGATCCTGCTAGAAGCAGACGAAATGAGACTGCAGGATGTAATAACCTCGTTAGCTGGGACTGCTTCCTAAAAGGGAAAGCTTCCAAGTGCAGCATGCTAAGGGGTATGTTTTATTTCAAGTGATTTAACAGGAAATCTTATTGCTTCCAGTGCTGTTAAATACTAGCTTACCTATTGTGTCTACTCTCAAGATTAGTTTGTGTGCAGGTTTTTCACCACTCTCATGTTTTGTCACATGCCTGAGTAACTGTTGACTCTGCTGGAAGAACTGGAATAGCAATGACATTCCCAGAACCTTCAAGAAAGCCCAGTATGGAATTGGGCTGATACACGAGAATTTGATGAGTGGTTTTTAAAAAGGTGAACACATCCAAAAAAGAAACAGTAATATTACTTTTTAGAGAAGCTTTCTAGCAAATTCTTTTTATTTCAAAGTCATAAATCACAGTGTGATGACGTCTGTTTTTTCCCCAGAATAAACTGGAAAAGCTACCATGCTGAGCTAACACTTATTTATTAAAAAAAAATTTAAAACCTGAAATACCAGACTATAAGCAAGCAAACACTTCTACTAGAATAAATACCTCTCTTGACATTTCTGCTCATTTCTATAGCTCAAGAACAATGTTACTGACTTCCTGATGGGCACAAATCGGAGAAAGTTACTTCCACGAAAACCTAATAAAGAAAAAAACTTCTCTTACATCCTCTTGTATTACTCCACTAAGAGATGCACTATACAAAAGCACATTTTAACTGAACAAAAATTATGGAAAATACAAATCTAGTAAATACTTTGGGGCTGCAACATGAATACCACTAAAAACATCATTCATTCAGTTTTCTTCTTGGCTTTGATTTCACATTAAGGAATGATAAATAATGATCCCTTTAAAACTCTTATAATTGTTTGCTGGATAAACCTAGAAACTACAAGCAGAGTTAAAATCAGGTTCTCAAACATGCAAGTTGAAAGAAAAGCTATCTGCTATCTCTGGAGCAGAGTGCAATGCTAGCAAGGCAAGAGCTGATGAGGTTGCAGCCCTCAGGGAGCAGAGAGAAGTAATTACCATCCATGAAATGCTGGGATATGATGTGGACATTAGGAAAATTGTAGCGTGCCATAAATATTTCAATTTGAAGATGGTTTGGGGTTTCCCCAACAGCTTTTTGGACGTGAAAACTATCCTTCAAGCCTGGCATAAACAGTAGCACTGACCCTAATAAGGGGGATGATCTTCCTACTAATGTAGCCCAATTTATCTTAGATGACACCAATAAAAGGGAAGTAGGTTTTTCTAGGTGCTGCAGACACTCAGCAGCAGATTTGCCTGTACAGACTCATAAAAGCTTGTTACCAGCAGCCAAAGGCTTCACAGCTTACCTGTTTCTGTGCTGATGCTCCCATATGCACCTGGCAAAACTTGACTGCCTGTTCAAGTGCTGCTTCTTCATCCACCTGAACACAGAATCACAACTAATGAAACCATAATTACTTAGCTCATCTACAGATCTAATTAAATTGAGATGAAATGGGGATGTAGAGCACGGGAGCAAGGGAGAGAAGCAGCAGTTCTACAGCAGAACGCTGACCTTAAGTTATTCAGGAGCACATATCCAAACAGAAATACTCAGCTCTCTCAATTCAAACTAACATTTAGCATGAACACAACATAACTGGTACTACAGCCCTTAACTAATTTCAGAAATTTAGCTTCAAAATATGGAGGGTCCTTCTCCCTATCCCCAGCAACAGTCTTGTGAAGAGAATGGTTCTTTGGGAGATGTTGATGTCCCCAAGTTTTAAATGGCTACAGGGCCAATTTCATACCGCTTGGTTTAGCAATTCCTATTATAAAACCTCCTCTAAAACCATGCCTGAGGCCACATAGAGAAATGACAATTAATCATAAAATACCTGTTTAATCAGCATGTATGTTTCAGACATGATCTTCTCAATTTTGCCCAGGTCATAGGCCATAACTTTCTGACCTTGCTGCCAGACTCGATAAGCATCAAGCAGAAGTGTTTTTCCAGACTCCACATCCTCAAGTAATTTCCTCTTCCTGCTTGACCTCTGAACAGGTTCTTCTGTAGGTACTGCTTGAACTGTTCCTTTAGCTGCCTGCTGCTGGTGTTTCGAGCTGATACTGAGCTCTTCCAAGGAGAGTTCTGGAGTCCGGCTCTCTGGAGCTCTGTCCTTGGAGTTCCTGCCGGACTGGAGACGCTCTGGCTCGCTGCGTTTACATGAAGAATCAATTTTTTCAGGGTCATTGGAGTAGCCATCAAGATCCATAGGCTCAACAGAACCAGGACCAGGAAGCTCTTTAATCTCCTTGTCATTCCTGTCCTCTTGCTCCAATGTGTCCATAGCATTGGGAATTTGTCCCTGGGTCGCTTCCTTTACTCCATTTTCAGTACTATGTACTGCTCCATCTGACAGAACTGCCTTTTTGGGAAGGACATCTTTTCCCTCTTCAGCACTAGTTTTGTTGGAGACGTCTGTTGTCATCCTTCCTGAAGCAAGGCTAGAAGACTTGGAACCCTGATCTTCTGAAACCTTAATAAAAGAAGTCATTCTTCTCTGTTATCATTAAAGTCAGAAAGCATTTGAGCACAGCTCTGACTATCATCAACACTGACAAGTACCTTTCATTACTGCTTCTGCTGAAGAAAATGCGTTTATTCTATGTTTATTCTTTTTTATTTAACTATTAATCAATTATATTATTAATATTAATTTATCCAGGCCACAAATCTTACAATTAGAAGTATTTTAGTACGTGAAAACACCACAGAGAAGTGTCAGCAGCTCAGCTGAACCGAAGCCACAATGTTTATCTTCCCTCACTACTTCAGTCCATGCTAAGGGATCCAACTAAATGAAATCCAAGGTTTTAATTTCACAAATTTTTCTTCTAACGTATTGAAATCAAAACCAAACCTGTTTCTTTTGGCAGCTGCAGATCAACCTCAAATTTAAGAATCTTTCCTTTCATTGTTCTTACATAACCTTCTTGTTAATAGATCAAGAAGTAGGCAAAAACATGCTACAGTATTTTACTTTTTGTATCTTTACTTCGGTGATGTTCCAAAGGTAGAAAACCTCAGTACATCATCTCTTCTTTCAAAAATTGATAATGATACTGTTCTTCCATCCAGATTTATGAACAAACTATTTCATATACAGAGTTTTGGTGCTGTTGACGATGTTTTCATTTAATTTGTTAAACTTATAGTTTGTTAACTTGGAAAACCCTTAGGAACAGGTTCTTCCCTGAATGTATCTACCAAGTAAAGCTGCAATATCCAGATCCCTTAACCTGGAAACCTACTAGCTTCTACATGACTTAAAAACTAAATTTAGATTACAATTATATGTAATAATGAGTGTGGTGCTGTCAAGAACCAGCAATGAAAAGTGTCTAGGCATGTAACACCTGGTTGTCTGGGGATGTTTTGCAAGAGGAATCTTAGTTCATTTTAAAAGGAAATTTCCTATAGACCCCACCTGAAAATGGAGCTCTTGTACAGTACATGTATCTACCATTATCTGGAGTTCAAGGGACAGTCAGATCAAACTTACTGCAATCTATTTTCAAAAACTGTATTTGTTACTGAATTTCAGAACGAAAAAAACGACAAAGCAAGAAGAAAATTTTCTGTGTAGTGGCATAGAAACAAAAGGTATTAGAAGTGAGGGCTTGTAAGTGTAGCCCTTCAGTCTCAGGAGATCTAAGTGTGAACTGAACTCTGCAAAACCCAATTACTGAATTACAGCCATGAAGTGCACTGCTGCCTCACCTGTGTGAGATCGTTGAGAGTGTCCTCCAGCACCTTCACTGTGAGCACAAAGGCTTGCTGGGCCAGAACCTGGCGATCTGCATCACGCAAATACTTCCTGTGCCACAGCAAGAGAGCAGAAATGAGCTTACCTGCCAAAAGCTTACAGCACTCCAAAAGCAAGAACCAGGACATTGAAAGAAAAACAAGAGAAAACGAGAAAAAGCCAACGCATCAACTTTAAAACAAGAAGAAAGCAAACGAAACATCCACAGGTGCATACTGAAATATAACAATATTGGGATGTAACACTTCAGCTCTGTTTCCTTCCGCTTCTCCGCTCCCCACAAGCATCAGAGATGACACAAAGGGAAGAGAAGACAGCACTGCCTACAAACAGAGGGAAGAGGAGAAATGGGAGAACACCAAACAACCAAACCCAGAGCAAACCAGGCAACCAGATTTACAGTTTTCACAGAAGTATCAAGCCTTCTGTGCCCTTCAGATACCAGCTTTTTATTCAATCCCTTTTTTGAAGAAGAGTATTATAGTTACACAAAGCTATGTTGAACTCTCAGGTGATTTTCATGTTCTGGATAAAGCATGTGTGTGAGATTAAGGACATCAGCAAATCCTCTCTCTTTGATCATATCAGTTGCCTTTGAACCCAGGATTTTTAGTAGAACATGGGTGTGCTACTACCTTTTTTCCTAGTTAGTATTACAAAAAAATAATATTGTGTGTGTAAAATATTCACTCTATAGCTTCATTTAATTTACTAGAGCACCGTAATTTCAGCGTATTCTGACAATGTTTTAGTCTGCTTTCAAAGAAAACACTTCCACCTGTCAATCCTACCTAATCACGTTGAATGGAAAACTTAATTTCTATTTCAGAATTAGCTGGTTTTAATTTACTACAAATCAAGTAATTAACCCTGAAGGGTACTATTTGAGTCAAAAGGCCAATATTTTCAAGACACATATTTCCTCTCTATGCTTTTAGGTTCAATTGGTAATTTTATCTTTTGTCTGAAAAGCAAACCATAAACATCTGACCCCTCATTAGTTCAGTAATAACTAAAACCTCCATATTTTTAAAAATAGGATTGTTACAGGCATATACCAGACACCCCCAGAATATCAGCATTTCTAAGGTCCTCTAACAATTGCAGCTCACCATGGCTGGCACTGGCTGATTCAACATGTCAAATTACTTGTTTTTTGAATTCAGTCTAGACTTATAAATAACATAATATTTTTAGTACAGCTATGGGTTTGCTTAGGACAAAACTGAAACCTTCTATGGTCCAGTTCTTCTGATATGTTAAAAGTCAAAGTATTTTTGGCTTCAAGTTTGCTGAACAAGTGGTGACATATTCCCAGACACGCTACAACCCATGCAAATTCAAATGCACTCACACTCAAAAACACATGAAGAAACCTTCAATGCCTCCAACTTATTCCCATCAATCATTCAAGTTTCACTTCTTAAGCATTTGCCAGAGACCTATTTCAACATTTCCCACAGGACAACCTAGAAGAATTTTACCTCAGTTGCTTCAATGTTTTCCTTGGATGCTTATTTTGGTCTTCCCATTGATACGAATCCGTATATAGCTCACACTAATAGCTTCTTTTTTCTTAAATAAGGTTAATGCAATTAAAATTAGATCACCCCTGAACAGGATAAGCTTTTAAAATAGCATCAGCTGCCAAGAGGCACATAACCATTGTTCAGGCCATCCAGGATTACAGGAAGGCAGGATGCTGGGCCCTGACCTCCTGTGCTGGACTCATCTCTTGCGCAAGAGCGAGCAGAGGGTGCCCAAGTCACGGTGCTCTGTTCCTCCAGAGAATCCCTCCACATGACACAACACCTCTGTAAGCCTGGTAAGGCACCTTTGTGCCTGCTCTGACTTTTAACAGAAATGCAGAAAACCTCCAGGCTATCTTACAGAATTGTAATTCTGAGAAAAATTAACCATCATTCCACTATATTCCCAAGGGAATCTGTCCAGAGACTTTTTTTCCTAAACAAAGAACAGCTTTAAATAAAACAGTCATACAGTGAACAAAATACACTCAAAGCTTTACAAAGTAAAGGCTTAACATAAATCCATCGTACTTTCCCTGATCAGGGGTCCTCTGCAGCATAGATGAGACTTTGAGCAAGGTGTTGTAATCCTTCAGCTGTGACAGCACGTTGAGCAGCAGCACAATCGAGCGGTTCATATGAGACGCGAAACTGCCCGGGCGGTCGATCTCATCCACGGGGATGCGCCAGATTCCCTGCCCAGAAAGGAAAAAGGGAAACCTTTAAAGAAGGATCCAACTGAAAAGGACAGAACCATGAAAATATGGGTCAGATTCCACAGCATGTTGAATTTCACCGAGGGCCAGGGGAATAACAGACAGACAAAAGCTGTGGTCCCACAGACAGTGAGGTACGGATTTAGATCTGGGTTTGAAGTCAACTGATTCCTGCCAGTAGCAAAAAAGGAAGGCTCACAGAAGCCACAGCACACCTTGTAAATATGCTTTCTTCTTTCCAAGAGAAAGCAAGCAAAGCCCAAATTATGTTGTGCGTTATTCTTCAATGTCAATGAACATGCCTTACTAAGCCAAAGCTCAACTATCATAAAAAATAAGGAGTAACTTGAAGTAAGTTTTCCTGGCCTGAAAGCTGTTAATATGCAGTCACAGCAAGTTTCTATCTTCAAATAATAAGTTACTAAGCATCTTAGGAACTTGGCTAGTGCCTTGATATCATCAGTGTTCACTGTGGACTAACCAGTCCAATAGGAAGACTCAGAATCCATTTTCCAGAGGCAGATTCAAATACTTTGCCATACATCCTGATCCTTCTAATTAAATTTCTGGGACAAGGAAATCTTTGGGGAGCAAGGCTGAAAACTGATAGGAAATATAATTTAATTAGGGTTACTCAGCTCAGATTTTGCCATGTCTAATAAGTCTAACGAGGCTGTTTTCAGGTGTTTCTTGTGGATGCTGTCAGCACTCTAGTCAATCACACCTGAAAACATGAACTGCACATACTACCATGCTTGCCTGTTAGGATGGGACTTACATTATGATCATTCACAAAAACTGCTGTTGCATCAGTGCAAACCCTTCCCTCGTATTTTATTTGGTTCTCAAGCTTTTCCTGTAGTAGCTTTCTAAGATGAAAATCCTCTGATCATGTAAACAATTTTGTGACAAGGCAGGAAAGAACAGTCTCATTGATAGGAGTACATGACTGAGAATGAGTTTGGCTTTCCAAACCTGTTCAGAGAGCAGGATATACAAATATTTACTCCTTTATCCTTGTTTAAAGGTCTTGCTTCGATTTGTTTAGCTTTACCTTCAGTGTGATCAAAACTCTTCAGAACTTAATACAAAGTGGAAGCAAAGAAAAGGATTACTGCAAGAATAAATGGCATTTGACGAGAAAAGCAGATCCATAACCCCCTGTCTAAAATAGACCTTTCCCCTGCATGTCTGCAGATAGTTCCACTCGGTAAGATGTATAGGAACTTATGAAAAAACAACACAGAAATATCAGTGGTTTAATATCAATGTTTTTACATGGAAAACAGTGACTTCAACTAGATACAATGCACAGACTAATCTGCCAAATTTTCTTGCTCTTGCTTTTCCTCATGCCCTCTACTCTTACTCCCTAGAGATCACAATAAAGTTGTTCTTCCTCTTTGCTCCCTGAAGCTTTCTTTCAAACTCTTTTTTGTAGCTTCCCTTTTCCAGAATGTACCTAAATCCCTATGCTAACCAAGCCCCAGGCACAGCCATCACTTCCTCCCATTCCCAACAACCAAACGTCCACAAACACCTCCCATGGCCTGGTGGCCAAGAGCTCCTCTGCTCAGGGAGCTCAGCAGCTCCCAAGCACGTACAGGTCATGCAGGTGACAGTTCTGTAAACCAGCACACGCTTCTATTTAAACAGAGATGGCTTTTTTCTTCCCCCAAACCATACAATGGCTTTCCTTCCAGGCTACAGATGAAACACACATTCTGGAGCTGCTATTTTTTGCTTCTGTGCACGTACGTAAATTGGGTTTCTGCCAAATCCCAAAACAAGTGAATGCCTCATAATGGCACCACATTGCAACAACCTACTTAGCCAATTTAACTACACAAAACAATTTATGGTCAGCTACAGCACACTGTAGGAGTGAGACACTGCCAGTGTGTAGGTAGGTTCCTGGTCCTTTTCAGCATTGTCTCATCCTTCATTTGAATCAGGAGGACACTTGGATCAGATACTGTATCTGGAATTAGTTGGAAATAATTTTGCAGCTCCTTCTCACATATCCCATGTATACATTTTAATGCTAACCTGGAAACTACAGTGATGTACTAGAACCATTTTCAATGACAGAATATACAAACTGCATCCAGAAAGCCAGGAAAAAGTCCCTCAGATAGAAACAAAGTTGTGTATTTTGGAGAATGCTGCTGTCTTTCCACAACAGGGCACATTAGAAAAGGTTAAATTAAAACTCACATTAGGGGCGCTCAAGTTACTGCAATTAGAAAAGCAGGACTGATTTTAAAAGGAAAGTCACTCACTTTTCATGTGTTGACTTGCAGCTTCAAAAATGCAAAACAGCAATAGACAGGGGTCCAATCTTACATACCTGCCTGCTCCACAGGCAGCCTCGAGCCAAAAGCAGAAACAAACCTGCCATCAGAGCAATCTCATTTCAGCACCGTGATTTTATTAAGCAATATGCAAAACACTGATGTTGAAGTCAATTTATTGGTTTATTACATGAGTCATACTGAACTTTTAAGACTGCAATTTTGTTCAGAATCTAAAGAATGTCTTGTTTTAATCTCGGCCAAAGAGAAGTTTAACAAAGCCCATCAGGTATTAATTTTTCCTTCCTAAATATCAATAAGCTTCTGGAAGAATACTTCTGAACTCAAACCACACACTCCAACTTTAAGAAGCTCAATGTTAAGCTTTTATTATTTTTAACAAAGCTTAAGAAATACACAAATGCAAAGCTTGTAAAGATATAACTCAGGAAAACAGCACGAAATATTACTCAGTTTGACTAAAATTAAAGTTTTTATATCATCACTTGAAAATCGAGATTTGTTAGCAAAGTATCTCTCTTGAAAGTATCCTCACAGAGGAGTGCAGATACAATTCCAAGTTCTTTGAAAGGTTTTGTTCCTGGTTCTGGTCACTCAGGGTACCTGACAAAATCTCTCCAGCTCTGGCCATAAAAAGGGTTTTACATCCAACACCCACTGGTGTTTGCTGGCCACCATTGCCACTGCTGGAAGGTTCTCCTCCCTGCTGCCACAGCCAGCAGAGCTGTTTACACCAAACCAGAGGAAGGAGTGAGACACTTCCAACAACTCCAAAATGCCTCTCAAGATCCAAAACATCAGGCTGCTCTCCATGCCCTCCTGGCAAAACAAACACGCTGCAACAGTGGGGGCAGGGGAAGCCTGACACACACTGCCAGGAACAAATAAATCTGGGAGTAGTGAAAACCCTGCAGAGCACTTAATACTGAATGTTATGTTAAATATAAAACTGAATAATGAAGCCAGTCTACCATAAGCCTGGTGAGACTTCGACAATTCTTTTTCAGCCTGGACTTGCTGCTCTCCTGGCCTTGCAGAACTGCAGGCTGGGGAGGAGGGTGAGAGGAGAGGACGGTGCTGAGAGCAGAGCTGCAGCACTGTGGTACTTTCTAGTTCAGTCACTGAAAATAGAAAGGAAGGAAGTGCTTATTATTCCTCCACGCTGCTTACTCCAGAACATTAGGGGAGGGGATTCCCTGGGGTTTAGGAATGCCTCTCTGAGGAGGAGAGGCTGACAGATCCCAGCAAACCCCAAAGTTCCCTGGGGATGGCTGCTGCTGCACGGCACAGCTCCAGGGAAAGCCATTTTCTAAGCACAGATCAAACTACTTTCTCACTGCTCCATGGCTTCTCTTCTTAACGAAATGGAGAAATGCAAGTCATGCTTCAGACGACTCAATTCACATGTAACAAGCAAACACATAAAACCCACACTAATACAAATAAAGACTTCCCAGTCCTTAACTCCCTCTTCTCCATACTTTTTTTTTTCAAGGGGTGTTAGAAGTTCAAGTTGGATTCCAAGTGACCAAACCAAAACCAAACATTTCTTCATTTGTTAGTCTCAGTAATGTCCTGCTAAGAGTCTTTAGTGAAAACAAATATGACTTAAATATTAAGATTGCTAGAAAGTATGACAAAACGAGCAAACGAACCAATTAAATGGTGCAGGGAAGGCACCAATTAATAATGCAACAACCTGCATGGTATTTCAAAATCATGAAGTTGAACTAAGCACAGCTGTAGAATCCCTGGAAAGCTCACACTTCCCTGAACTTTCTAAAGTCTCTGCTTTTATGTAGGGTTAAGCACAACATACTGAAATACTACTAGTTTTACTCATGGCCTGTGTTCTTAGTTACTTATATAATTTTAATGTCTTGCTCTGGGTGCCTGCAGAGGAAAGGAATATGGTTCAAGCTGAACAGATTGAACACACAGGATTTGAGACCTCTATTTTAAGTCAGGAAGGTACAGCACAGACCCCTGAACGTCCCCACTGTTCTCTGTAAGCATTGCTTTATTTAGTGCTCAACTCGGGGACTGTCTTTGCCTGACTCACGACTTCCTGCTACCTCTGAGCACAACCATTAAAACCACTGCCCCCTCCCCCATTTAGCAATTTACCAAACCACCTTTCCTCATCCAATCTTAACATGCTCCCATAGCTCGTATTATTTTACTCTGTCACTCAATTTTGACTTTTCTTCGTTTCTACAGATAATTGCATTATTTTTTCTTCCTCAGTTCATCCACACTGCTATTCAGCATGTAATGGAACAATTCTGCCTCTGTGAACAGGAATGGGAGTGGGCACAAAAGTATCAAGAAAGGAAAGCAGCAATAGTCAGACTATTAAAATTATTATCTGCAGGGACCTGTGTCATTGAGCATCCCCTTGCTTACTGTAACCTAGCCAATTTCAGGGAAATCTTACCAACTTTTTCAGACTATACTTATTACATAGTACAGTAACAGAGTATATTAAAAAAGTATGGTAGTAAATAAATTATATTTTATCAGCCTGGAAAAGGAAACAGAAATAAAAGCAAAACTGCAGCAACCTCCCTTCAGTAAGTCAAGAACAAGTAGGATTACAATTCCTAGTCTATAAGGCAAGTACTGTCAATTCCTTATTTTCTTATCTTTTTAATACACACATACTTGGAAATTAATAAACAGCATGTATGCATTTCAGAAGAACTGTGGAATTCTGTAAGTTTATTTTAGTAAGACAGCAGCATGAAAAAATATTGACAAATGGAAGTGCTTCACATGTTCCGATCATCATATGCTGATAAAGAAGCTTAATGGACAATTTTCACCTCTTATTTCTCTCTTCAAAATACAATGTATTTGCAGAATCTTAAATTTCAAGCTTTTCAATTTCCAGAACAATCATTTTACAGTTGAATTGACATTAAATTGGTTTTAACCCTATGAAAGGAACACCCAAACCATAGCCACCTTGGGAGACTGAGCATGAGTCAGGGACATCCACACAGGAGGCAGGGAAAGGGAATTATTTCTCTGCTGCAGAAGCAATTACATAAAACCAGAAATGCCTTGTTAAGAAGATGAGTTACAAATTCAGGTGGAATTCATGAAACACAAACTGAGGCCTTTGCAGAGCTTTGGCCATTTGCCAGGCAGAATCTGGAGGTTTATGTTCACCGGGTCAGGCAGCTTGAAGAGTTTTTATTCAGATGGTTCCCATGTACCATGTGATTTCACAACCATGTCAACAGAAAGTCACACCACTTTTTTTTTTTTAAAGGGAAACAGCTAGCTAGACTGTAAGAAAAGGAAATAAAGAAACCATTTTACTGCATGGCTATGACAGCAAGAAAGACAAAGAAAGTAAGGAGAAGCAACAGACGAGTTTCTTAAAACCTGTTTTGAAGGTGCAATCCTGCTCAAACAATAACACAGCTGCATTCCCTCCGGAGCTCTGCAGCAGGGAGCCTCACACAGACATCACCCACACGAAAACCCAGGAAACACAGGAGGTGTGTGCATAATGCATCATCCTCTGGATGGAGGTGCCTGCTCCCTGCACTGCTTCTCCAGGTTAACACCAACAGTGCCAGGGCAGTATCTTTCTCCAGGGTACTCTAAGAATTTTCTCTTGTTTAATCCCTCATTCCTGTAACCTGCAAATCTGGGGTGCTAGAGCAAAAGTGGATTTGAAGATAAAGCTGTGGAACACCAACTTTTTTTCCTTTTTTCTGTTGCCAACATTAACAAGGGTTCCCTTTTGGACAGCTGGACAACTTCTCAAACTGGAAGGTCAGCTACTGCTAAAAAGACTTTGGAACAAATGACTTAAGTACATTTATCATCTTTCCTCTATAAGTTGCCCCCTTTTACCAACTGTATTTTAGGAGAGAGAAAAAAGGGGATTGGTTAGAAATTAAATTACCAGCAGTTAAGTTTCATTCACCATGTCTTGCAGACAATTCAAGGTTGCCAAAGGGATGCAGAAGAGCAGAAGTAATCCAGAGACTGTCAGGCACTTCCATCTATTCAACAGAAAACACTGAGGAGTGTCTCCTCACCCATGCTGGCATTTCAGATTCTGCCTTTGCTACTTCAGTACCCTTTTTTGGGGTACATTTTGGTTTTATGTTGTGCCCTTGTCTGAAAGGGTTTGGAATTTTTTCTTTGGGAGGATATAAAGCACAGAAATCCAGAGAATACAGACTGCTTCTAAATCTTCTAACACACAAATAACTTGATGCAGAAATCTAATGAAAGACTATGAAATCTTTGATGGGAAAACCCTTTCGAATTTCTTTAGTAATTTTCTGGGATGAGGGAAGACTTCTGTACCACCAAAATAAATGGCTAGCAGGGCACATCTAGACAGTGACAGGGGGTTCTGGTTTCACCTAATGGACAGCCTTTCCTTGTTTTAAGAAGATTTTTCTGCTAGAACTTTTCTGTGTATCTGCTACAACCAGACTGCCTGGCATCAGATGCAAATGGCACCCAAAGCTAATGAAACAAGCTTGGTACAGTCCATCCATCAGCCTGGAAGTGGGCAGGCTTCTGCACCAGCCCCCTGAAGTCATAAGCAAACTCTCATTTTCTTGACAACATGTGGCATTAATTTAATCTAACCCCTCACATCCCTGATACAGACAAATACATTTAACAGTACCACCCAGAAACCTTTTAGAGGGAAAAAAGCATTTAGGGCATGTGGCTCACCTGAGCTATTACAGGCTCCACGTCAGGATAAGATGAATTACAAGCTAGAAATTACTATTTCCTTTCAATGCAAAGGATGGTGGCTAAGTCATAGAAGGTGACCAATGTTAGGGGACATAAATGACAACTAGAAACTTTGCAAGGTGGTTCTGGTCTCTAACAGTGGCAAACCAAAGCTGAGCCCCATCATTCAGTCTTACTCCGAAAGGAGGTGCTGCAGAACCAGAGAATAGGGGTCAACACAGAGCTGGGAGAAGCTGTTGGCTCCCAGACAAGGGCAAGTTTAAGGATTATGAGATATTTTTTTCACTCAGACCCCAACACTTCTGTCTGTACAGTGACTGTCCCCATCTCCCCAGAGGTTACAAAGCAAACAGCCTCAAGTGTCCATGCACTGTGACTGGTATTATTTGGTGGAGGGAAGGTTACCTGGGGATCCCACCTGGAGAACTGCATCCAGCTCCAGGGTCCTCAGCACAGCAGAGACATGGACCCACTGCAGTGGCTCCAGAGGAGGCCACAAAGATGACCAGAGGGCTGGAGCACCTCTGCTCTGAGGAAAGGCTGAGAGAGCTGGGGTTGTTCAGCCTGGAGAACACAGACTCCAGGAAGGCCCCATAGTGGCCTTTCAGTACTTAAAGGGGGCCTTTAAGAAAAATGGGGACAAACATTTTAGCAGGGCCTGTCACAGATAGGACAAGGGACAATGGTTTTAAATTAGAGAAGGATTGATCTAATGAAAAACTTATTTCACAATGAGGGTGGCAAAACACTGGCACAGACTGCCCAGAACAGTGGTGGATGTCCCATCTCTGGAACACTCATGGTCAAATTGTACAGGGCTTGGAACATCCTCATCTGGTTGAAGATGTTCCTGTTCTTTGCAGGAGATTTGGACTGGGTGACCTTTAAAGGTTTCTTACAACCCTAACTACTCTGTGATTCTACAGTTCTATGATTCTACCTCAGCCTAATTTGAAGAAAATTGAAAATTGCTTCAGAACACAGAACCATCAGCTATCATTTCTGACTATGTCTTGGAGCACCCAAAAATAGCGAACCTGGCACAGGGCATTACTGAGGTTATTCTGACAACACTCTTGCCTTAAAAGACCACATGGAGCATAACAAAGCCTCCATCACCTAGTGCAGGATATACAATACCAGAAAGGAAATGAGGACAAGAACTTCATCACATTAAGTGCTATGCTAGTTGTTGAGATTCAGCACACTGTTAAGGTAGAATTAAGAGTTTTTCAGAGATTCTTCATGCTGCAACACTGCAGCAAGGGTCTCCTCCTTGTACAGGATGTCACTTTCTACTATTTCAGCTTGAAATCCTTCAGGCTTGAAGGATTTGAAGAAACACATTTTCACCTACATAAATACCAAGTTTTAGATGTAAATTAATGATTATTCAATATATAAAGACTCACTGGTTATGAGTATTTTAAACTAGGCTGTCAAGAGTGCTAAAAAGTTATTTTACCAAAATACTCCAGTTTTTATGCCAACACAAACTGGTCTTCAATCCTACATCGCTTGTTGTTCAACAAACAAAATGCTTAACTGCCCACTCCCACCCAACAGCTGACATCCAGCATCCCTGTACTGACAGCACCGAGTGTCTTTCAGCTTTTACTCTCCTCTACATAATGACACACAGAGTAAAATATCAAGATGAGAGTCTATAAAATCCCAGTGTTTGCAAAATATTTCAGCATGTTCATAAAATGCTTAGAGAAAGCGACATCATCCACCTTTACATTTTACATCTCTATCATTGTGTTGGACTCAAAGTCTCAGAAAATATCAAAAGCTAGAGGGTTAGATCAGCAGCACAGAGGAAAATGCTATCATTTCAGAAAACAATACTGATCAAGCACTCAGTGTTCTTTCTTGTCAGTACCAAATCACTTGAGTACATGGCATTAGGAGATCCTGCTGAAAGAGATCTTTGAGCCTGAAGGAACATAAATCAAAAGGTCCAGAGAATGCTTGCTACTAATTTCCATAATGATTTTCGAAGACAGAAAACCCTCCACAGCAGCACCACATGGCAGCTCATAAAATACAATCAAGTGATGATCTTTACAACTGGTAGAGACTTCCCTTTAATATTATCTTGATACAAAACTACATCTTCATAAAAATGACCCAGAAACATTCTCCTTAAAATGCCTGCTGGCTGAAATGCATCTTTCAGACAAACACTTTTACCTCAGGGTACTAGGAGTGATCATGCAGCCATATCACCTAACTTGGCAGGCCACCTGGGGACTTCTCAAAGAAGAGTACATTTTTCCTCAGTGACCTAGTGGGTAGCTTTTCTCAACTGACCCTGGTAAGTACGAGACAGTAAGTAGGTTCAAAGTGACACAACACAAAATCAGATTTGTGTATTGTAGATACAGAAACTTGGTCAGAAAAGGGCCACATCATTACTTGCAAGTGACAAATCCATATATAACAACTACTCTGGTTGGGTACTGGCAATTTTCCTTAAAGCTACTATGACTTAGATTCATGCTGAGTACTTTGTAAGCCACAGACTTCCAAACACACATAGGTAGGGGGTTTTGCAGCTTATCTAGGAACAAACTGAGAGTATGAAAAAAGCTAGTAAACTTCACTGAATAGATTGTGAAGTTATTTACAAAAATTAAGAGAGCTGCATATTGGAACTTAATGAAGAACTTTACTTTTAAAAGCATGAATATAAACAAGCACTACCAACCAGGGTGAAATATAAAATGCAAAATATACCAGAATAGTACTTAAAAAAATATACTCAACTGTTCACTATTGGAAAACAGTTTGGGAAAGTGACAAGAGTGGCATGTTCCATGACAGGCTGATATTTCAGTATGTGCACACAATCTGGAAGCACAGAGAAATACTTGAATCTTTTGTTAATGTTGAGAAGAAAAAAAGCAACGGAAAGCTGACGGGAACAAAAATTTAAACTCTAGTGTTCTGACAAAGGTAAAGTGATAGCAGGAGTCAGCAGAAAAGCCTTTCGAAGCAGAATCCTGTAAGATCTGACTAGGGTTCCCTACTCCTTTTTCTAATCTTCTAGAAAGACATGTGTTTGTAAACACATGACTTAATTCATATTTGAAGGTCACAGCTCTGTGTGAGGTTTCATAGTGGCTTAGGAATGACAGAAATACACATCCTGGATTTCAAACAGTTTGTCAGCTGAAGCTGAGGGCAGGAAGCAGCTTATTTGAAATAGGTATGGGATATTTGTTTCTTACTAAAAGAGGTTATGAACCAGAAAAAGACATATGCAGTGGTAAAGCCTTGGAGAACACATACTCCTCTCCACAACTAAAGCTCTACATGAGTTTGCACATTTCAACTTCCACAATTAAGAGCCTCGAATTATGCCATTAGGAGCTGACAAGTAATTGATTTCATTATCTCTTTTCCCCCTACTACAGCAGCATCCACAGAACACTTCCCTTCTCTGTCCAGCAAGTGGAGGCCCTGAAGGAATCCTGACGGCTATAAAAGGTAAAAAATTCTCTTTCTGTTATGCACCCCACAGCTAATCTCAAGTATCTTTTCTCCTCTGATACAGGAATTCATGCAACAAAAAAGAATTTCAATAACTGTTTCTCAAGTACTTTATTTTTTTTTTTTTTTTTTGAGGAGAGGACATAATATGTGTGTTAACACCTTATTCTGTCTTGCTTTCAGACACTGCCAGGACTTCCTCAGAAAAACAAAAGCAGTTCTTTATCTAGTGGTAAGAGTTAGTGGAAATGCCTAACTCAAGTAAATATTTAGGCAGCAGCCTGCCTAGCACCCCAACTGAAGTCGACTGATCTTTGCTAACACCAGAGGAACAAGACATTGCAGGGAAGCAATAATTCAATTACCCTATTTACAGTAACATAAATCACAGTATACACAGGGGAGCTTCAATGTTCAAGCAGCAGCAATACTACAACAGCTCAATCTAACACAAGGCACGGCAGTGTCTCAGCTCTCAGCTCAGTAGAGAGGGTACAGTCTGCTGGAGTTTGATTTCAGTGATGCTGTGAGACAGAAATTATTCGAGAACCAGAGTAATTATTGAGGGGGAGGAGGAGTTAGGAAGGCCTCAACATTTAGAGTATTTCAGACTCCAATAAAGATGCTAAAAACGCACAACAGTTCTATTACTGAAAACAGTATCTGGGTATTCAAGATGTCAACCTGAATATGCTCCAATAGAAAGGACACAACTTGCAGCTCCCTGGGTAATTAAAACCTCTACAGCATATGCTTTAATTCCTAGATCTGCTTCATGCAAAATGCCCCCAGCACACTCAAAAATCTGCCATTGCACAAATAAACAGAGGCTGCAGTAAGTTTAAAAAATAGAAACATGGAGCTGCCACAGCCAATGCCGCAAACAGCATGTGGCACTTGCTTTATGCACAACACCAGAATTTACTGCAATTAAGACATACGTTCTAAAATTATAAACATGTGACCAGACAAAGCTGACTGGCTTTAACAAACTGCTAATTAAATTGGAATCCTCTTATCCCCTCTCTCTCTAGCTGAATGAGGCAGCAACTGTTACAGCATAGTAGCTCATGCAAAATAGACACTGAACAACAGGCTTTCCTGTTAGGTCACCGTTAAGCAGGGGAATCTCCCGTGTGCGCCTGGCTCTCGTAGCAGAGCAGGGAGCGCACAGCAGAGAGCACAGCTGGGCTGCTCTGTGCCACACTGCATTCCTAGAGACCTACCGGCTCTTCGCTCTTCCAGACACTGAAAGCCGCCCCTCGCAAGCTTTAGGGCTGGATTGAGAACGAGGGTGCTAAGTAATTCATCCCACCCAGGGGGTGCAGGAAGGAGAAATCCCAAACAATACAGACCGAATCAAACAAAAATCCTCACCCTTTCGCCCCCCCTTCCAAACTTCTCTCGACTCCTCCGTCACCCATCGCCCTCAGGATTTTCCCGTGCAGCAAAGTAGCTCTGTTCAGCCTCTAACCGCAGGCGAACCGAACTAATGAAATAAGTATTTCCCAACCACGACGGCAAATGTCATCAGATCTCATCTCCCTCCCTCCAGATCGGAGCTGGGATGAGCCCAGCGGCGCCCGCAGCCCGTCCAGCACCGGAGAAGGGATTCCCCGCAGGTCACGGCCAGCTGCTCGGGAGGGTTTGGGTACCCGCGGGCAAGCGGAACGGGAAAGGGCAAAGGCACGGCGCACCGAGGAACGCCCTACAGCGCAGGGGATCCAGCAGCTGTTTGTGCTGCTGCGGGCGGAGAGCCCGAACTTCCTCCAGCACCGCATATGGTCCCCTCTGGAGCCCCCGGCCTCCCCGCGGGGCATCACCCGCAGCCCGGCGCCTTGGCCGGCCGCCCGCCGGCCCGGGGCTCCCCGCGTGTGCGTGGGGGAAGTTCCCCCGAGCCGCCCCCCGCACTCACCATCA
>WEKY01002852.1:578717-646547 GCA_013390045.1 Picathartes gymnocephalus
CGGCGGGCTCGGACACCATCCCCCCGTGCTGGGGGTGGCACATCGCCCCCTCCCCAGCTCCTGCGGTACCGGCAGTGCTGCTGGCACCCTTCTCGCACCTGTCTTTTGCCACTTCTTTCACTACATCCTTCTGCCTTTCTCAAACCAAGAGCTCCCCTTGTCGTTTCCCCCGACTTCTCTCTCCCTACTTTTGATGATTTCGGTCAATCCCCCATTGAGAGACTCAAAACGTGCGCAAGTCCGCTGCCAACCTCAGTCCGTGTAATCCTGCCTCACAAACTCACTGATACATCTTTCTCAATCTCAGCACAGTTAAACTCATCTTCTTTTCCCAGCCACTGATCCTGGCTCTGCTCCAGATTAGCTTCATCTCAGAAGTTTAAACAAAAATTTTATCTTTACTTGCTGTTTTCTCTCACTTTTGCAAGCAGGGCAAGTGCTTTGACCTCTCCCTTGCCTTTCTAAGCACTGCCGGGACTTGGTTTGGTTTGTTTTTTTCCCTCTCCCACTTACTAGGATTATTCTCAAGTGCTCAAAATCCATCCTGTTTACTAATACCTCAGGTTTAATACCTCGCTTCTCAACCACGACAGTCCCCACATGCTAGGTAGAAATCAGGTGCTAACATTATCTTCTTTTCCCATCATTATAGCCACTTTTTACCCATCTTTTCATTTCTTCATGTTCCTATTTTCTTAGCACAGCAATTACAAGAGTTCTCACACTGAAAACCCATACACCTCGCCACTTTCTACTTATTTGCATACATCATACACATACTTCTACGGTTAACAGCGTCTTGAAAAAATAGCTAGAATAATTTAGCTATCCTATGTACCTTTTATAAAATTATATTAATCAACAATACCCTGTGTCTGTGTCTTCACTTAAACTGTAAGGGAGAGCTTTTTTTGCTTTAAAGCTAAGATTTCACTATGGGCATTACCACTCTCTAAAATAACCCATGTCTTCATTGCCTCTCACATCTTTCCACCAAAGGCAATAACAAATTCTATATTGATTAACAACACAGTTTTGACACTACCACTTCAAAAATCCATTAACCTTTAGCCTTTTGATTGCCTAACACAGATTTACATTTTAAATACAGGACTGAAATGAATACTTACTTTCTATGCATTCATGCAAATAGACTTCTTTCTGACCTGCCCTTTTTCATCTGCTCCTTTAGTCACAGTAGAGCTCCTATCTCCCCTATTACACTGGGGCTTTTTTCCTATGTATTGTCATTTTTTATGCAAATTAAGTCGTTGCTGTACCTGGAATTAAATACACTGTTGGCATTCACTAACTTGAAATTGTGTCTTTATCTTTAAAGTTTAAAAGGATATATTTTTCACCACATATTATCTTTGATTCTGTCCAATTCCAAAGGTTTCTTATCAATTTTTTGTCTCTCTGACCGGCATTTTCATTAACCACCATGGTATTTCCCGTGTTTGCACTGCAGACTCCTACAACACACATTAATCAGTTGTCTGAACCATCACAAACAGAATGAATTTTGCAATATTTGTATGTGCAGGTGTACATAACCTACAGTGCTACTGAGCAAAATAATTCCAAATTAATTACCTAAGGTAAAAAATACATCTGCTCAATGAAGGATAAGTGGCGTCCCCTGAACCAGTGGGAACCAACACCACACCACAGGATTTTCACATTCTGCATGTGGGACATGTTACAGAGATGCTCCAAATTCAGGAGAGTTGTGAAAAACAAGTGGATAAAACTACCTGGTGCTCATAGAAAGGGATTAAACCTTTGGTGCTCGTGTCAGAAATGTCCTTGAGTCACTCAGGCAGCCACACACATCCCTGTAAGCTGTAAGCTCCCAGTGCTGCCTGCTCCAGGCTCCTGCAGAGGATGGCTGGCACCACCCCACTGGCATTCTTGGTTCAGACTTAACATCACGTAAAATCAAAGGCCTTTTCACTCATTACTTTTATACAGAGCAGTATTTGGGACACAATATTTAAGTCTGCTGGCTGATTAAGGGTAAAAGATGTTTTCTTGTTTTATTAGTTGGAGACACTGTGCAAATGAGGGCTGTAAAAACAGCTAACATCTACTGCTTTTTAAGCTTAATTTAGGTGATATAGGAACAAAACAATGCAGCTTTATGCATTTTGGCAAGGAAGGATGGATGGGAAAAAGACTGACAGAGCAATTACAGGGAACTTGAAACATGCCCAGAGTCAACAAGATGACCTAACATTTGTCCTTTTAAAAATAAATACTCAGAATGAATAGTTCAGCTCAGCAAACCATCTCTGAGAAAGGAAAACAATCATCCTAGGTGCAACTGGTAATCCTCAAAGACCATGTCCTATACTTGTCCTTCAGTTATGGGAAAAGAAGGAGTGCAAAGCACTATTCTAGACCATTAAAACTGCCAAGTTTGTATTGCATTCCCTATTTCCTACTTTGAGTCTCATTTAAATTTTTTTGTTTAAAAACCTTCAGATCTTCAAATCAATGATATTCAGAAAAAGTCTGACGAACACCTCAGCCAGAAGCACCTACAGGATGTGAGCTGTAGCATGTGCTCTCCAGTGCCACAATACCAGGAGCCAGATGGAAATGATTTTACACTTCTGCACACTGGGATTTCTCCACGAAATGTTCTGGGGTGAACAATGAATGTTCAGAAAGATTGCAGGCCCCTCTGCACTGCTGAGATAAGGGTGCCAGCTTTCCTTGCAAACACAGCATATGAGTTTGTTAAGGTCATTTGAAATTCTGCTCCATTTTCAAATGGTTTTTTTTTTCAGGTTGAAGGATACGCACTGTAAATCCTAGCATGAACTCTATTTCCACTTAGCAGAGGTGGATTTCACCTCTTGTTTTTAAGGAAGTAGGACATTGTTTTCACTTATAGATGACTTTTTTTTGTTCCTTGTACAGATAAGAGTAATCTAAAGTTTCCAGTTCAGTGCAAGTCGTACAGGAACTAGAAAGTATCATTCCTCCAAGCAGCAGTATTTGCCTCTAACTCAGGTATTTTCAATCTTGCAAACAGTCAGATAACAATAGCTACCAGATTGAAATGTCTGCCTAGAAAACTCTGCCTAATCCAGAGTGGCAAATTTTGTAGTCTTATAAAAGTATTTTCCAGGAAAATTTCTCTTTTCCATCAGTGCTGGAACTGAATTGGACATAATTTTATACCTGAAAAACCTACTCAAGAACAGCAATTTCTACAGATAAAGCTATTATTTTGGGAATTTCAGATGGACCATATGCTGTCTGTCTAGAGACAAACAAGTGTAAAATCATATCAAATTATTTGTCTACACACAGGATTTAAACTTTTGTTCTCAAAAGGGCAAAGGGAAGAAGTAAGCATAAAAGTACAAATGGAAAAATGGGAGAGGAGGATTTCAAAATGTAGCAATAGGAATAAATGAAGCTGAAAGAGGAGTTGGAACAGAAATCTGCAGTTCATCATCTCGCTGTCTTCACCTTGCTGCCCACATACTTAAAAGACTTCAGATTCAGATTCATCTCCTGGTGGGCCTTTCATTTTGTCAGCTCCAGTCTGCTGCTGGAGACAGCTCTCAGACAGAAGTTTTCAGGAAGAAAGACACTTTGCTTTGCTTTACCTTATCGATTTGAGAACATACAGAGGCAGGAAATTTTATTCTGGCTCAATTATTCGCAAAAAGCAAGCAGAGACTTGTCAGATTTTGAAGGGAGAAAAGTGACATATTGAGAAGACAGTGACAAAATAACCCAGAAAATAGGCCTACATGGGAATGGTTTACCTGCCTACCCTGTCACAGTGATGCTCAGCCCAGAAAACAGTGTCTGTGGCTTCTAGCGAAGACTTCAGAAAGAGAGCAATACTCACTGACTACTGATTTACAAAGCAGAAACCCACCCTTCTGCTTAAAATAATTTCTCCCACACTTTGTCAGCAGGGTCACATTGACTGATTGTCTAAATCCTGGGCTGAGAACCCCCTGGGCAGGAAATGTGTAAGGCAGTTAAGTCCTGTCTATGTGTCTCCTCTTTTTTTACTTAATTCAAATCCTTTTGCCTTCTAAGTGCCTGGGTGACAAGGGGCACAACTTCAAATAATAACTTTTATGGCACAGGAGTTGATATTTCTGAATGTCAGCAAGGGCACCTGACTTTTCTGAAATTTCACATCAAGACACTGATGATCTCCAAATCAATCAACACTGGGTTTTTTGGTAAAATTCTTCACTTGAAAATCTGTAACACAACCAAGCAATGCTGAGGACCCAAGTCTGTTTCCTGACCAAGACTCCCTCCAGCTGGAACACACTCACTGCTGTTAATCTAAATTTCAGTGCATTTCTAATACTTTTATAGCCTAATGGTGTGTTTACAAACTATGTAGAATATTGTTTATGTGCTTGTGCAATTTAAATATTGAAAAGAAGGTTTTTTTAAAAAACATTTAGTAAAAGCCTAAGCTTCCAAAATCTCTTTGTTTGAAATAAGCTTAACTTTCAGAAAATGTCTGTGTACAGAGTTGCATGTTTTATTTGAAACACTAGAAAATGTGAACTATTATTTTTGTTGGTCCTGAAAGTAATGTTCTCTTTAGTATAAAGAATTCAGAAAAATACTTTTGCTTTCTTATTAATTGGAAAAAAAAAGACAATGAAAATACCCTGACCTGAAACCTGCTGGGAAGTAAGTGATTTTCAGTAAGACCTTTAGTACAGAGCTGTCAGTCTAAGGGCAAACAAAGCCATACATTTTTCTTTCAAGTCTATTGGAAAAACTACTGTGTTACAGGCACAAAAAGAGCACCTTTATGTATCACTAAATACAATTTTTAAGGATTAAGTTTATCCCACTGTCAGTATTTCATCTTATAAAGTATTTGGAATGCGCATTTCATTTCAACACTTACATTCCTTTCATGAGTATTTTCTCTTATGCTACCAAGAAAATACCTTTGAAATCATTGCACTGCATTCACCTCAGAAATCCCACCTTCATTATACGACAACACGGGCCTGCAATCCCTACTTCTCTTTAAAATCTGATTTATGATTCTATTTAAGGTTTTTCTAACACTGAATCTGCCATGAGCTGTGACACACATGGATTACAAACATAAAATATGTACTCTATATTAAGAAGATCAGCCATGACAGAAGGCAGTGCTAAAGCATCACAGAGTTTGGGATGGCTACACACACTTCTCCAAGGATGAGCTCCATGGACATAAAAGCCTGGCCTATCTTCAGGTTTGTCCAGATTTTTCCCACTGGAAATACTTTAGTCACTTCAGGGTCAGTATCACTGAAATAACTGGAGCCCAGTGATTCTGAAATGCTGTAATTGATAGTTATACTATTAATTAAGAAAAAAAAAAAACAAGCAACAAACCCCAACATTTACTTTCAAACTTTAGTGTACTCTGCCAGGAGGAATAAGCCAGATATGTGTAAACAGAAATCATTTTAGCTGTTACACTAAGCTCATTAAATTATCTCAAACATCTGAACACTTAAGAAAATGCCATTGTATTAATGACTCCCACTAGTTTCAGTCTGCTAAGCAGGAGATCATAGTCTAAGTGCTAATACACTTTGAATATACACACAGGGAGCAGCTGGTGAGATAAAGATTTAAATAGAAAATGACCTGGTAGGAGTTTTCAGTTTTGATTTTTACCGTGTCAGCAAACCAAATAGCCAGCAAAATTCATAATTCATTCTGAGTAACTGTTAGGAAGTGCTTCAAGTGAAAAGCTTGTGGTGGCTTTTTTTCTGCTTTTGCTTCCTCTAACCTATAGAAAAATGATGCAACTTCATAAAAGCCGAATTTGTGAAACTTTATTGACAGGAGGTGAGTAAGCAAACTGGAGGAGATTAGGTGGAGGCCACTGAAATGAACAAAGGCCATAAAGCTCCTGGAAAAAAGCCATTGTCACTCAAGCTCTAACAGAAATTCCCTTGTCAGATCAGAGTAAGACATCTGAGTGTTCAGAGGAGCACGCTGAAATACTGACCACTATGGGCTTCATTACTTTCACTCACCCACTCAATCCTATTTTGTTTTAATTCCTTTCAGGAGGCTGAGAAAGTCACCTTGTCTAAGTGGTCAACCCCTGCTGTTTCCCGTAGCAGCCACCACGCAAACTCCAAAATTGTTCACATTATGCCAGGAAATCCAACCTCCTCCACAGGAGCCAAAGAGTCTGGAAAAATAACACACTATACAATATTCAACATTTTTACTCCTCTAACTTTAGGAATTTGCCAAAAGATGGAGTATAATTACTCTGAGAACTCCTGCTTTGATGTCCACATTTCAGCTCCATGCAGTGACACTGCAGTCAGCCAGCGAGCTGGTCAGCCTACACAGCAACAAATACGCTCTTACCTATCATCATCTGCCATCTTATCTTCTCCATCTTAACCTTTCTAATTTGGCCAGTTATATCTTGCTGTAGCCATTAAGTTAAAAATATTTATCTGCAAATGCTACCTGCTGGCACAGGTACACACAGACTTGCATCATGCTGCTGGCATCCCACATTCTTCTGTTGTCATTTTTGCACTAAGGCAGTGTATATCCATGCAAAACACTTATATTCTTTTCCAGAGAACTGAAATTCCTGGAATATTTCTCATGGAATACACTTTAATAAAATAAAGTTAATTTCACTATTAATTATCTTCTTTCTACAAGGATGAAAGTTATAATAAATTACCATAATTCCAGGTAAATGAAAACCATCACTGGTGCACAATGAAATTCTCACAGGGTTCCAGAAAGGTGGGATGAACTGTTTGCCTGATGGAAGTGGTTTTGTGTTCCCTTACTGCCATTTTGGTTCTTTCGCCTTCAGAGTGAGATTGGTGTTTTTACAAAGACAAGATACAGAAATGAAAAAAATCTGCCATACCTGGAATATGGAACAGACAAGTGCTGTACTGAACAAGATCAGATACAAGCTGATATCTACCTCAAAAGCAGTCCTGGAAATATCTACAAAATTGAACATATAGAAGAGGAAACTGCCTAGGTTGACATCACAGAATCCTCTCAACACACATCTCATAGAAACAGCTCATCAAAAAGCACAATTCATCTTGGCTTTATGACAGAATGTCACCTAAGAAGGAAGCATTGAAGAAAACTCCCTGAGTATGTGCTGATTCTGGCTCTACATCAATTACATAAATGTTCCCCAGTTTTAGAACAAAAGAAGGGGGTATTTAAAGACAACAAGGTACAACTTCACCACTTCAGACACATGCACATTATTTGCCTGCTCAACACTCTTGTGTGAACTCCACACATGGATATGAATAGGAATTCTGTGTCAAAGCTTTCAGAGAGAAACTGTAGGAATTTGTAGGAGGAAGGAAAGCTAATGACAGCCAATTAAAGATTCAATTTCATGTCTTAGATTTTAGATTCCAGATTTAGTCTTTTCTGGGTTTGTTTGCTTTGTTTTGTTTATGCAGCAGTCTACACTGATGTAACTGTTCCTGCCATTTATTTCCATGATAAAATTAGGAGAAATAACTCATAGTAAGAACCTGCAAAAGCTACTCTGATAAATGGATAACAGACATATAATACACATATAATACGAAAACACATATTTTAAAGACCTTTCATGGATCACCACTTTATTTAAAAATCTTTAGTTAAAAAATCCTATTTAAATTTTTTTAAGAGGAAAGAAGCCAATCCAAGTGTAAAAGTAACCCCATTAAGTGTCTAAAGGTAGCTCTCCCACCTGTATCTGATACACAGCTAGCAGATGGAAAAATCAAATTATGAATTTATTCATTACACATTTGTAAAAGGACACTCATTACACAGTATTCCAGCAAGCCTCCACCTTTCAAATGCTGTTTAGAGTGGGTGGAATGGTTGCTGTTAGACTTTTAAGATCCAGGTTTAAAACAAACTGCTTTATGTCCTGTAACACACTACAATCTCCATGACAATCTCTCTTCTGCAAAGCAATAGCTTCATTTATTTCAGTGTTATTTGCTCCCTTGCTTACCTTTGCCTAGAAATTCATCTACTCAACAAAAGAAGAAACTTTTCCTAGGGAAACAGAATGGTAAAAAATAGCTGTTTAATATCCACTGGCACAAACGACAGTTCCAAACCCCATGCTTGTATCTCCAGGGATTTAGATTTATTGGCATCTTTACTAGCTGGGTCTTGGAAGGCTGCAAAGTTGGCCAGGAAGAACAGTGTGTATATATTGAGACAGAAAACTCTGTGAACGACAGACATTTTTCACTGATGAGTTCTGTTTTTCCAAGAGGATGGAGTGAAGAACTGTAAATAACATGTTGGGCAGAGGTTGAAAAAGTTATCTAGCTTTTTATAGGCAACTTTGAGACTTCACTGCTTGCTGGGTTTCTGGTCTCAAGCCAATCACTATGGAAGTTTCACTTGCACAGTTAACTCCTTGCTTACCTTTGGTCCCAGAGTTGGTATTAAGGTTGCATAAGAGTGAGCACACATGAGAGCAAGTGAAGGAGAATGAGAGAACAAACTCCTCTGTACCTACTAAAAACATTCTTTCAACTAAAACGTTAGAAAATCAGTGGACAAGGGATGTATGAGCGGAATTACATTAACTTTACAAATGGAAAAACAAGGGGCAAAGATGGAAAACAGCTTGTTACTGACAAAAGAACAACTATCAAGGGTAAAGGCAGAATAGAAATAATTTCATTTTAACTCTGACTGTAGGGACAACTTGTACCACACTTTCCCTCTTCCCCTTTCCCCAGTGGAGGCCATTTACCATGCTGGACGAGAAAAACAATGGACATTAATGTCAAGTAATCACTTGACTAAAATTTGTGGATTTTTGAAAAGCTACCTTTTTCCACATAGAAACAGTCTGCCTATTTCAAAACACAAAAACCTCAGTAAATTCAATAGAATCAGTCACTAATCCTTCAGTTTCGTAAAATTGATTTTCAGTCATGGTTTGAGAAAAGGGCCAGGCTATCACCTTATTATACATTTTAATGAATCAACTTGTCCAAAATTTAAGTGTTCAATAGAAACCAAAAAAACCATCCCCAGTTTCTAGATTTGATGCAAAAATAACCTTGTAAATAAGGATTATATTTAACCAATGCATATACGCTCTCCTGAATCTGCAGGCAGGTAAAGTAATTTTTCAGCAGGAGTTCCTCTGTCCTGTGGCTCAAGGAACATTTAATGATGAGTACTGGAAGCAACACACCTGTAACATCATTTTGCTCCACAGAAGATACAGTGCAAGGAAATTGAGAAAATTAGCAAAGACTAAAAACGAAGAAAAACAAGAAAAAGAGAATGGGAAAACACTGATTTGTTTTCACTTTTCAGTCTTTCAAACTTTAGCTTGTACTGTAACCATAAAATATCTGCCATTTATACAGCTGACTGTATTTACAAATTAAGGCATATGATCGTAGAATCATTTGGCTCAGAAGGGACGCCTGGAGGGTTTTTCATTTATTCCCAGCAGTTTTTCACACAAATATGTCTTCACCACACCAGAAATGGTTTCCTCACACAGATGAAGAACAATAGCTTTATAATGTCATTATTCAGGAATGTAGGGAAAGCTGTGAAGGCCTCGTTAAAATTCCTGGGGCAGCAGGCCAGGCAGGCAGTGTGGCAGCCCCAGCCCCTCGGGGAGGCAGAGCAGGGTCTGTGCTGTCTGTGCCCGAGGAGAGCCCTGGCTCTCCCAGCCCCTCTGCAGGAACCGCCTGAGCACAGCCCAGCACTGCTGGCAGCAGCAGCAGCTCCCAAACTGTCACATCCTTTCCCAGAGTAGCTTGCTCTTCCTAGCACAAGCAGAAAATGTGTAGCAAAGGGATGTCTTTTACTCCACATCTGAATATTTCCCAGTTGGTGGAGTGCTGGCAGGAGAAGCTGCATTACTGAAGGGCTCTTTCACAAAGCAGAGCACTCGCTCGTGCTGGGTCTGTTCCTGCCCAGGGAAAACACTGACATTTCATGGCTATAACGCGGCCATCTCCTGAAGAGATTAAAGACAATTCTGTCTTCTAAAGTAGGTAGGAATTTAACCATCTCCTAACCAAATGTCCCTATCTACCTACCCTAAGCACAGAAAAGAAAAAGAAGCGGTAGAAAAAAATATTAGACTATTATTATATGCTGTCATTATGGTATTGTTACTATTCTGTTCAGCATACAGCTACACAGTGTTAATGGTGGAATTCACTTTTTCTAGGCACTTTTTTTGGTATATTAAATGGTACTAAGTCTAATAACTTGCTTCAAGCATTATCTAGTCACCGGAATCAAAGTGTGTTGTGTTTTTTTTAATGATTCCTTTATAGTTTCTGTTCCCTTGTGGTTGCGTAAAAATGGCATCCATAACACTCACAAGAACAGCAAAACAGAGTAACTAAACCCTTGAGATTTCTGAGATGTCACTTGTGATTTTTTTTTTTAATTTGGGTTGGCAACCCCTCATACTCATTTTCACATAAAGCGTCAGAAGCACTAACAAGACCAACATTTTTTTCAGAACTAGTCATGACCAAACTAAAATATAATCATTAATTTTCTTAGAGCCCCCATACATGATTAAACTCCAATTCTCACCATGCTGAGGGCACAATCTCAACTCAACGGATGTTCAGTAAGTTCCTTCAAGTTTTTTCCATTTCCCCCTAGTCTGATTTAAATGGCAGTAGTTAGGTTGGAAGGCTCATGTTCCACACAGCAGATGTCTGGGAGCTGGAAGCACATTTGCCAACCAAAAAGAGACACATCAGCTATGAGCAGGAGGAGAGTAACTCAGATCTCTCACCAGCCAAGGACAGGAAGGAAAGCAGAGAGGTAACATTTCTACAAAAGTGGTTTTAGTCTGGTGTTGCCTCCAGTTTCAAGTTTTTCAAGTACATGGCAGGAAATATTGAACCTTAGGTTTCAGTTAGGTTGTCTCAAGCAACCTTGAAGAACTGCCCTTGGCACTGCATGCTGTTTCGGGGTTCTTCAAGCCAGCATTAGTAGCAAACTCAGGCTGGGCAGAACACACATCTAAAATAGGTTCAGAGCACCACTAATGGATTTCCCTCTTCCCCTGGATGATATATAGCCAGTTATCTCTAACAGAGACATTAAATTCTGTAACAAATCTTTCATTTTAATCAAAGCCATGAGAATCATTAATGCTGAGGTTACACTTCAGGAAACGGGAGAGAAACAAACAACAGCTGTATAGGATTAAAAGAAAATCCCATATATTCACTCAGTGCCGTATTTTTGACAGTGCCCAGTAACGTATACCTATAGGAATGTATAGAAACAATTGAGGCATAAAATGAAACTCCCTTGACAGAACTGCCTAACTTCCAGGAGAGCTGAGGCATGCTGCCTATTTGTGCCCTATATTGGGGACTTCATGAGAGCCTTTTTTTCTGCATCTCAAATTCACCTGTACAGCCCTGGTCACACAGAATCCCCAAATAGCACCCTGCTCTCCTTTACAGAACCAACCTTCCTCTTAAGACAGACAGATGTAACTCCCAGCCTGGAACACAACTAAGGCAAGAACCTGCTGCACAGGGAGTTCCAGAGAAAGCTCCCACTGCATAACACCCTGCTGTATGATAAGAATTACCTTGAGAAACTTGCAGCACCAAATTTAGACTTCAACTACTCAGTGTCCAGAACTTGCCCTTGTGCTCAGCAGAGTCTGCTGCCAGTGCCCAGTCACACTTGGCATGAACAAGGGCACAATAAAGGGAACTCACTGCTGTCTCCAGCTTCAGGCTCTTAGTGGATGCCCTCACCTTAATTTGACCCTGCTTGCTCAAACCGCAGAATGAAGTGCTTTACACATACAGAAGAGAATAAACACACTGTATTGCTTTTGGAATTAAAAATAGAACAATTCTCCATAACTGTTTGCAGCAAGACTTCATGCACATCAGTGTCTACACTATGGTATATAATGTGCATGCACAGCTTTTGTCTGTGGGGAACAGTTACCAAAGATGGACATCAAGACCTTTGTTACAACAGATTATTACTACCACAGAAGATGTGCCAGGAAAATACAAATAGTATATATATTAAACTATATTATTATGGAGAACTTGCTGGTATGTGGAGTTAACCACCAAAATGCTTCTTCCACAATCCCCACCTACCCACAGCCTGATGAATGCCCATCATCTGTGCACAAAGTTTAACTTTGTTTTATTAATAGTAGCATGAAATTTGGATATATAAGAAATTTGTCCTACTATATAAAGCAATATATTGGGATTTTTTTTCTCCTGCTGAAATAATTTCTAATTTAGTTACTATAGAAACCATCCTGCAGCCATCCTAAAAAAAAATCTGTATACATTTACACTCACACTAAGAAAAAGAAGAGGAGAAAAGCTGGAGTATACCTGTACATGCAAGAGAGAAATGGCCAAAGAAAACAGATTTGACAGTAATTTATAGGAACACAGCAAAAACTCCTTAAAATCTAACAGCAATATTCATTCATATGATTGCCATAACAAACAAAGCCATGAACATGCAAAAACCTCTGCTCATAGAAAATCAGGGCCTTTCTTTTCTGCTTGGGAAACAAATAGGTACAATAATGCAGTAACACTATTTTTTCTCAGATCAGAAAAAGGGAAGTTCTGAGCATCCTCACAATATTCTAATATGTCAAATGAGAAGAAACCAGGGCTAGCTGAACATGCCTTTTTTTTGCTGATTTAAGTCGCAGATGAGTGACAGCTAACAAATTATACAACAGCCCGTGACACACAGATCCAGACCAGCAGTTCTGCAGTAAAATTTAACAAGAGATAGCTTTACCCAGGTTTATTTCTTTTCATACAGTGCTGTCATAAACATTTCATAAATGATTCTACTAGGAGTATGCATGATTTATAAAATGTCTGGGAGGAGCTGCTAGCTTTCTCTCTTGCACTCTGTTGTTTGTACTTGTAAAATTGAATCAGCTGTAATTTCAACAACCCTAAATCTTCTCTACAAGAGATTAAAAACACCAGTGCTACTTGCTGCAGAAGAAAAAGGTATTCCAGTAGCAAAGTATCTACAGAAAACCACTGAGACATTAATTTAACTCTTTTGTATCATGAGGTTCAATCAAGACTTCTCAAAGATAAAACCAAATGCATTTTGTGGAATCAAATAAACACTTTGGGTAAAAGGTTTCTGTTGGAAATAACCCCAGGGGACATTAATATGCGTAGAAAATCTTAAGATTGGCCATTTAATTTCTAAGATTAGATGAGACTACTTCAGTAGAGTGCTAGAATTTGTGTTTTATCACCCGAGTCTGTATGTGAAGACAGGAGCTGGAACAGTGGGCTGCAGCACCATCTGCACAGGGGATGACACACCAGAGTGTGCTCTGAGCACTGACCCAGATGGTGCAGTCCCCACTGCCTGCCTGGGAGCTCTGCATGAGAACAGAAAAGTTGTGGTCTAACCCAGGCAAGGTCAACGCAGAGCTGGGAGGTTGTTTTCCAAGTTGTTCACAGATTTAGGTTTGTCCAGTTCTGGAATGTCAGCTGACACCACCAGCTTTTTGTCATGGGCACTTGTAGCCCTTTCCCTCTCAGATCTGGATTTTCTCACTGTGCTATGTCTGTGTCATCTGTTCTGGATTAATGCCACATGCTTCACACAATGTTACTTGAAGAGAATTTTGAAAATATAGCTGGGTAGAAAATGAGACCACCAAAACATTTTATCATGCTAAACTTGTGCCTGTTACCAGGAAGACTAACCTACATGCATGCAGGAGTAACTCAAGGTGTCCCCACAGCTGAGACACTGGAGCTCACCCCCAACCCAAAATTTCTAAGGCCTGGAGACAGTGGTCTGCATGGAAGACTCCAGACTAACACTCCCTTTGTATGCTGACAGACCTAAGTTCAAACTGAGAATAACATTCACAAATACATTCTACCTTTTCTAACAATATTCCCAATATATTGCACTGGGCCAGCACATACCTTTTGTTGAAGGTTGCCTTTTCCTCCAAAGTGTATCTAATTTCTGATTAAAGAAATCAAATATGGGAATTAAGTTTCTGTTGATTTACAGAATAGCATTATTATGCTGCTGTCTAGTATCTATATTAGTACTTTTCATCCTTCAGAGTAGGAAAGTATGAGTATGCAGAATAAGAAATAATTACTTTCTGAAATAATGCTAGAAAATTTCACCTAGGAATACAGTGGAATCCCCTTAAATTAAATTAGCTAGCATTAGCATTCAAAAGCTAGACACGATTTAGATCAACCAATGATCTCTCTTAATGTGGTAATTCACATTTTCAAGTAGAAACACTCCCTTATACACACCTCTCAGTTCCCTACTGCTCATGTTCCTCATACATTAAAACAGAATACTTTTGACACTTAACCCTGTAGTGATGAACAAGTCAGCCTTGATCATGCAAAGTTGACACATGGCTGGAAGCATATTGCATAATTCCATTAATTTCTTCAAGACACTTTGCACTATGTGAATCTGAGTCAAAGCATTCAGCAGTGCGAGGGGCTAATTCCAGCAGGATTTTTGTAGAGAAAACTGGCAGGGAAATAGCCAGCACAAAGCCATGGAGCCATCAATCAGGTCACCACTGTTTAGTCTGCCCTATCAGGCTGTGCCCTGCTTTCAGCTGGGATAGAGTTAATTCTATTCCTAGCAGCTGGTACAGGGCTGTGTTTTGGATTCAGTGTGAGAATAATGTTGATAACACACTGATGTTGTAGTTGTTGCTAAGCAGTGCTTACTCTAAATCAGTTTCCCAGGCTCTGCCAGTGAGGAAGTGCACAAGAAGCTGGGAGGGAGCATGGCCAGGAAACTGCCTCAAACTGGCCAAAGGATAGAATTCAGGTATGTATATAAACCAGGATAGAAACTAGGGGGAGCTGGCTGGGAGGGGCTGGTTGCTGCTCAGGCACTGGTACATCAGGCAGCAGGTACTGAGCAGCTGTATTGTGCATCACTTGTTTTTCTTGGGTTTTATTCCTGTCTATTTGTTATCTCCCTTTTCATTACTATTATTATAATATTTTACTTTATTTCAATTTTTTAATTGAGCTTAGTCCACGGGCTTTACCTATTTTCTGATTCTCCTCCCCATCCCGTGGGGGTGTAGGAGGGGAGTGATCAGATGGGTGCACGGTACTTAGTTGCTGGCTGACAGTACTTGTTAATCAAAACTTCTCTCCAGAAAGATGTAATGGTATGGAAACCCTTTTTGCAGACTGATCCATGAATCAATTTTGAACCACTGTCAGTATTCCTTAGTTGTTCAACCCATCTGAGGGATTATCATCAGGGAAGAGTACTTACCTTGTACTTAACAGAGGTTTGCAGAGAGGGGCTAATTAACACAACATACAGCAAAAATGAAGATAGACGTTAACAGATATAAAATTGAAATAAATTTCACAATTACAATATTAAAACAGAAGCACTGGGTGGGAAGGCAGAGACACAACATCTCATCACTGCCATCACAGGCAACCACATAACAGATATGGACTGTATTCAGCCCAGAATGACAAGCAGAGCATCTCCAGGCTCTCACCACGCACTGCAAACCAAAACTGCTAAAGAACACTGTCACAAAAGAACAAAAGGCACAAAACCCTGGGACATATCATGGAAAAGCCAAAGCTACCAAAGACAACAGCAGTGTGTGAGTGTCAATCACAGCAGGGAATTTGGTAGATAAATGCCCATGTAAGCCTCAGAGGTGTTCTGTGTCCCACATCAGTGAGAGGCACAGACGCCCCTGTGGAAGTGATCACAGACACAGGGACCAGCTCTGTGACAGAGCTGCTGCCTCACTGTGGGACTCTTTCTGCTGACCCATGCTACAGAGAGGAGAGCACAACAAAGCTCCTTCCAACTCAGGAGATTTCTTAGAGCAAATAGCACTATTTTTCCATCCTGAGAAGTGCAGGTTGAGTTGAGAAGCAATAAACAAGAGGATAATTAAGATGAACAAAATGAGAATTTTTAGAGAGGGCTCAGCCATCCTGTATGTGGTAAATGATGCATAACTGAGAAAATGTTGGTGCTTCTCTCCCCATGTTTTCAAGATCACCAGAAATAATCCTTCTAGTGTGGTTCCCTTCAAGAGAGAGATATTCACCCAGTAAATATCTCTGTGATTCTCCTTTCCTTTAGCTGCTCGTGGCTTGTTCAACATGCCCGTGTGGAATTTCACATCCCCACCCCTTATGCAAACCTTTTGAATGAGAACCAGGTGTTGCAGGGATGGCTGAGAAAGAGCACTGTGTTTATCAGCTGTGTAAACTTACGTTGAAGAAATTGGTCTTGTTCCTCTCACAGAAGAGGCCCTGTGCAGGCATGTGCTTCAGCTGCTGCCACGGCACCCCGCTGCCCAGCAGCACATCCCGTGCCCACTGCAGGTTCTGTGGACAAAAACGGGCACGTCAGTTGTAGGCAGGGGATGGAGATGCCACCACAGGTAAAACTACAAAACAAACCACACTTTTATTTATTAACCTGCGGTGTCTTTTCTTGTTTTCCATATACTTGCTGTTCCAACAGTGTTTGTTCTCCCCACACACTCTCTGGAAGCACTCCCAGCTCTTTCCTTGGGCCAGCCACCTGCAGGGAATACCTGCCAGAGCTGAGGCCTCAACCCTCAAGCTTTTTTTTTAGTGGGGTAGTGGATTCAGACCTTTTACCCCTACCCAGCCATTGCCCTCCATGTAAGTTCACTTAACCTCCCTGGAAATTCCAAGACTGTCATCAAACTTGGTTAACTGCACTCAGTGAATTAACAAGAAAATGTCAGTAGGTGACTAAACGATAGACGTCAACCAAAAATTGATAAAAGCACTATCCCTCTAAGAGTTCAATGCATGAACCTCTCTTGTAGCTGAGAACTAGGGACAGCTGTTGGCTCCAGGCAGAATGTTACCAACAGATGGGACAACTATTGATTGTGAGATTTCCCCAATGGAAGCTTTGCTTTACTTCATTTTTTATTTCAGGGTTCGAAAGTGGCATTTGAGTTGCATTTGACCAGCTTTTGTATAGAAAACTTCACAACAGAGGACATGAAAGAAAGAGAAAGATGTTTGGTTCACAGAGACAAATGAGAATGTTGTACTCTGGCTTGTGTTCTGTGTTCTGGAAATACACTTCTGTGGGTCATAAATGTCATTAAATCATGTCCAGCCAAGGAGCGTGTTCCAGCTGTAATACCCGTTTTTTGGGTATGTGTGTGTGTTGGGGTGGGAGGGTATTAGAAAAGTTCTTCTCCCGTGTTCCAGATTATTTTTGTTTATGAGACTTTGGTGAAACAGTAAAAGCTGTGCTCAAACATCAGTGCCTTTGTGCTAATGACAGTAATCATGCAGAAATCTCCAATGCCGTACCAGAACTGGAGCATCCCCTCTAGCAAAATGCTGATTATGGATTCATGTGCAAGAGAGCTGAATGCTGGCAGTAATAACCAGATATTTACGGGTGTCAAAAATCCCTCATTCACACAGCTCTTAGAGGTACTTACACAGGACCTTCATGATGATAATGTAGCATAATCAAGGGGATTTGAATAGCTTTCTTTAGGTATGGAACAAATATATATTCACTCATAAACATCACAAGGTACTTTCTGTCTGGTCATGGGAATCAGTGAATTTAATTATTATCACTGTCAAATTTAATTAAGACTGAAGAAAGCAAAGGGTGTAACCTCAGCTGCATACTAACTTTTTTCTGCATAACTCCTTGTGTAATATGTATTTCTGTAATCCTGTTAACCTAATCCTGAAAAATACTTGGAAATACATACAGAAGAAAATACAACACAAGAGAACCTACAAAAATCTGGTCTTCCATGAAAGTCATCTTGTTTTGAATAAAATCAGAATCCAACAAAAAAAAGCCTACTCTAACATCCAAGATCCAGGCGAATAAAATGCCTTATTTTATGCTAATCGTAGTCATCAGAAATCTAAGTTAATTCCAAGTGTGAAAATGAAGTTAAACTCGCCTAATGTGTGGTAATCTGAATCTTACAGTTAAAACTATCACATAAAAATCCAAGGCAAACAAAACCCTTAAGAAAGTTACCATCCCACCACAAGGTGAAATCTAAAATGCCAGTCGAAAGAAATGTTAGCTATGGATGAATTTCCAAATGGAAGTTTCACAAGGAAAATGTTAAGAGGTCATTAATTGTAGTGTCATGCTCTGGTGCTGGGATGAGCTGTGCACATTAACTGACCATCCACAGGCATGTGTTTGGTACACATAATTCACAGGCTTTTATTGAACAAGATAATGGCAGTAACCCAGCGAGGAGGAGAAAAGATCATTCAGACAAATGGGGCAATTACACGGTAACTTCACACGATCAAAACTAATAGGAATAAAAGACATAGTTACAGATTTTCCACTACCCTTCTCCTTAAATCAGCATGATCACTTATTCCCAGTAAATATGCCTGAGCAGGTCTCAACTCATTAGATTTCACAGAGTCTGCTCTGCTTGGTTTTCAGCTGATGAAGTTATTAGGAGTGGGTGAAGGGATCCAGGACACAGCAAAAGGGATTTATTCTTCTTGGCACTCTGCTTGCCAGTCTGAAATGCTGGATTTGGCTGTCTGACTCAGGGCAATTATGAAATACTCTTTCCAGTTCAGCTGTTGCCTCCCACATCTTTATCACCCCAAGATTCAAAGACAAGATGACTGACAGGGTACAGTAACTTGCAAAAAAGCTGAAGTAGAAAAGGAAAATCTCTTAGGGTCAACCAAGTGGAACTCTGAGTCACCTGGGATAGATGCCCCTTAACTCAAGGGTGTCAGAAGCACCTTTACTAAATTGGAAACTCCACAAAGTGTTTCTGAGAGGTGAACAAAACACTGCAGTGTACTTTAATCCTTCCCTCTGTTTTCATTTACAGTCCATTAGAAGGCTTTGTCTCAAAAACTTCCTCCTACTCCTGCATCAAATAAGAGCAAAATAAGCTACTGATTGGAAGCATGGCCTTTTAAATGACCTGTTATTACCAAACTGTTTCTACTTGAAGTGGTTCCATCTATTATGCTTACAGATTATGTCTGTATCTAAGTATGTATTAAACCTACATATATATAATCTTGTAATTTTGACATGCATGTATTATGCTTGGTTTGATAACTTGTCATGTCACTGACCTTATGTCACACCCAACTTTAATTTCGTCATTAAGGGCTATGCTAATAACAGACATTATAGAAAATACAAACTTAAAAAAGTCACACAGATGGTATTTGTGAGCAGATTCTTCCAGGATTTACAGAGCACTTTTTACTTTGAGATTTAAAAAAGCATGTAAGTATTTTTATTTCCTGACAACCTGCTGGTTACAGATTATCAGACCAGTTCCACAAACTGATCCATAAGGACCATAAGGCAAATACTTTTCACAAAGTCACACTGACAAACAGTGTCTTGCCAAGTCCCAACTTCTCCTTCCAAACTGTGCCAACATTCATTTTGGAGGTAAAAATCACAAAGGATGAAGACTTTACTTCAAGACAATGTTAATGGGAAACTAAAACTACTGCCCAAACTGGCAACGAAGTAACTTCTTAAAATTCATCTGTATTTCCCCACACATTTACTCCAACTAAAAAAAGCTATGTAGAAATTTGCTCTGATAACAGACTAAAACAAAGAAAAATAGACTCCAAATATTAAGCTGGATTTTGCAGGGGAAAAAAAAAACAACAGAACATGTAGCCAAACAAAATGTTCAAAGAGTTTGAAACGATGTTTAAAAAAAGCACTCAACAACTATCTTCACTAATCTCACAACAGCAAAACCAGGAAAACTGTGAAATGGCAGAAAACAGATTGCATATGGAAAACTTGTTTTTCTATGCATCATGGAGACCTGCCAATCCTCTCCTTTTCCCAGCCAACCATGAATTTTGGCCATCAGTCTAAATTCTTCATGCAAATTCCTGGCGTTGGAACGTAAATGCTGAATTTTCCAAGATGGTTATATGCATTTAAAAATTAATTTCAGTTTTCTAAAACTTACCACTCTGCCCCCTCCAACAATACAACCTGATGTAATTTATGTCATTTTTAAAATCAGGCTTATTAAGAGTATATGTAAGCATAATTCTTACTCCAGTTAGTGCTGAAAATGCATAGATCCATTTTGTGTTCTAAGTCCATGCAGGAGTATAACCTCCACTAAAGACACAGTAATGTGCCATTAAAACACAGAAATTGGACACTGCTCTACAAAAGAACCTGAATGAGTCATTAAAGAAAGAAAATGTGAAAATATGTAGTATACATATATCAATAAGAAGGTTTTTTGGGGTTTTGCAGTGTCAAGTGGTTTTCCATTATGCAGAGAAGTAATAAAAAAGGACAGTAAACCCCAAAAATGCTCATCGAAGCCAGCCTGGTAACTGCTAGGTTCAAACAGACAGGATTCTGTTTTTCTGAGTTCCAAGGGGAAACAGATTTAGACAACAATGTGTATTTCACATAGAAATCCATCACTAAGTTGATATTTATATAAGGAGAGAGATATAAAAAGCAAAAGAGAAAGCTTAATCAGGGAAAAATAATGGAAGAAAATATTTTGCAAGTAGTTCCTCAGGAAAGGACATGCTATTTGAACCAATAAATTGAAAACTGGCAGCTTTTTTTGTTGAATGTTGATACAAAATCATGTCAGCAACAGTAATGACAGATTGCAGGAATCTGTGGCTCCTATTCATGATTAGCTCCATGGAAAAATTAACAACTGTTACATACAAACAGCTTAAGAATGTTTTCAAAACAAGCTCTCTATAAAGAAGGGTAATATTTTTCTGGATAATCATTCTACAGACAAATGGAATATTCATCACCTTGCAGCAGGTTGGTAAGACATGCTCGTGCTCACTTTGCAGTGACACTGGTGATGTGTTTTCTGCTTTGAGGCCAGGGGTACAATTTGTTTCCCTTCCCTGTTGTTCCCATAAGCTTCAGTACTGGTGGGGAACAAAATTCAGGAAGCCATGTAGAGCAGCATATAACCTAATACAAGACTTCCAAATATAAAATCTGTGAATTCAAACCTTGATTATGACAATTAGTAAAATAACTCTGATAATTCCAATGAACTATTCCTACACATTTTACTAACAAAGACCCAGGACATCCAGAAAGTTTATCTGTGTCACATGACGTGTTTACACAATACTGATTAATTTCTGCTCCCAAGTCACTTTTCAGTCCACTTATTCAGTAAAATAAATAACTGCTGTCACTTTTATGAGAACATCTTAATTTATGTGACATATCTAAAATGTAATTCTCTGCTGAATGACAGAAAATTACTTCGTTCAGTAATAAAAAAGAAACCTTCTCCTTAACTGACCTCACACGCAAGTCAGACATCTAGGAGCTGAAGACTTCCCGAAGTGTAATTTCATTCCAAACTGCTGTATTTTAACACTGAGACTTCAGTGCCAGTGGCAGCCCAGTTTGTTTGCTTGGGCTCAGAGCTCACCTTGTGGGTTTTGCTGTAGGTGTACAGGTAGGCCAGCCTGTAGAGGCTCTTGTAGTGCTGGGGGAAGCGGCTGAGGCACAGGCAGAAGGAGGAGATGCACTGCTCTGTCAGGAACTTGCGCTGCTCCTCCAGGTCCGTGGGGAGGCCGTGAGGAAACTCAGATGCGTCCTCTCCACAAGGCTCAGCTTTCTTCTTGCACTCCCACTGCGAGCCTGGGGGGATGGCAGCTTTGAGGGGATTGCCAGAAGCACACTGAGGATCCACCACCAGCTTTTGGCCAGTAGGCTCAGCAGGGTTGTAAGATTCTGAGCTCTCCAGAAGCTCTTCTGACTTTACTGAAGCTGGAACAGTAAGAGAAAAGTGACAATGAAATTGCCATTTCCAAATGGCAAATGACATATAGAAAATGACAAAAATTAAATGACAAAAGGTAATCCTTTTCTTCATTAAAGCATAGACAGAAATACTGAAAAAAAATTTGTGACTATTCATGATGTTAATTGAATAAGTAATCTGCAACTCACTGACAGAGCCACACAGTGCTATCTCCACTGTCTTCACTTGGGTTTTATCCTGAACAAGGGTATTGTTCAGGAATTCAGCACACCTTACACAATGCAGGATTTTACATAGTCTTGGAAGATTGAGGAGGAGGAGAGAAAAAAGCCAAAATAAAAGAGTAAATTCAGTAAAATTTTATTGCAAAGAAAAGAAGAAAGAACAGAAAATGAAAGCCACCCTCCCAAGTGAAATGTATTATTCTTAACAGTCTGCCTAGAAGAACACAATTCCAGAACACAAAATGGGCTCGGACAGAATGATCAGCAGCAGCTCACCTGGTCTTCTGCATAAGTAGGTCCTACAATTCCATGTAAATATTTTTGTGATTAACTTGGTAACTTACAATTCAACTGACCCATCTTTTGTTGAAGGATACCAAATCTTACTTCAGAAAGCATCTGTTACAGTGGGAGCTTCCACATTTCCTGTTAGCTAACCATTATTGCTGGAAACACACATACTACATGCAGATTAATTTCTTTAACATAGATTTTTAGTCATGGAAGTTTACCATGTCTTTGTCTTTGCTAGGATAAAGAGCCTCTTACATTAGATCTTATCTCCCAGCAGAGAGTGTAGAAACACAGTAAAATGTACTTCACCCTCAAATAAAAAGCTGCTCCATAACTTTTTCTCTGCTAAGGCTGAACTTTTGAGTCAAGCATGTTTTAGAGAACTCACATTTTTCAAAATGTGCTTGCCTGATGTCTGTATCCATTATAACTTTACTGTACAGGTAGCTTTATGGGAAACAACATCTCCTCTAATAAACACCAGGAATTTAAGAAAGTATTTAATGGTTTTTCTGACAGACAAATGATGACAATAACACAACTCACTGCAAGTCTGAAAAAGTCTACTAGCCAAAAGACTACTGGATTTAGTGATTATGGAAGTACTATTTTACAAATCTAGGAATGGGCATCTACTTCAGCATATTAATGCAAACACCATCACAGGCTTCCCTAGCTTAGGCAAGACTGGAGTAAAAATATTTTTAGAAACAAGAAACCAAGGTAATCCAAGTCCGCAAACAAAAAGATGACTGCTTGGCACTTATTCCTAGTGAGATTAGGGAAGTGATTCAGGACTATCCACATAGCATCGCCTCTGGATCTCTGAAATTGGGAAAGTGGGAACTGGCAAAGAAGATCTAATGTCCCACAAAAAGCCACAGCCTGGAAAGGTGGACAACATTTAGACATTGGTTTTCTTTGTCTTTCCCTGTTGAAGTCCAGCCTCTTTATCTATTGCCACGTCCAACTGTACAAACATAAGACAAAGGGAAATTCCAGCTAACGGATTTTGAAACACTTTTTCCAGTGGAATACAGAACACTTAGTACTATTATATATGGAAAAATCTGGTAGAGAGCAACTCTAGTTCTTCACTGGAATGAAGTATACAATGGAATAAAGCATATAATTCTACTACTTCTGCTCTTCTCTGTTCTAAGTATTAAGCTGCTACTGGGACAGAACAAAAAAGGGCATCTATTCCTGGGAAAAGTAAAAAAGTCTTGTTTGAGACTATATTCAAATAACTAGTCCTTAAATTATTTAGAAATTTGAAACACTGAAGAAAAAGCAAATATTAACAACCTAAAAGAAGGCAAGTCAGTCAAAGTGCCACCACAGATAGCAGTTTATCTTCAATTTTAATTTGTAAGATTTAACAGACAGAACAAATTGGGTTGGTGGCCACATAAGCAAGGCACAGTTCCAAATTTAAGCTACACACATACAGCAATGATACCTAGTTAAAATTCTTAGTCACAGTGCAGCATATTTCAGGGCATCTGCAAGCCAGGAGAAACATTTTAATGAGATTATTCCAGCTGACATTATCTATCAAATCAGGCTTACCCTTTTCCTCTGCAGACCCCAGGGTCTCTTTGCTGAGCATCAGTGTATCAGCACAGGTAGTAGAAATCCTCTTCTCTGTGTAAGTCTTCTTCAGGCTGTCTTGAGAACTGGCAGGCTCATTAAACATATCCTGTGTGGAACTGGAGTCAGACAGCACTGCTCCAGTGCTATCCTGACTCCTCTCTGCAAAAGAGATAAAGAAGGAATGCACCACTTCATACTTCTCAAGCTGTTACTTGTCTCTTGGTAACAGCAACACAAAACTGAAGCCACTCTGCAAACTCTTACAACTGCTATCTAGGAGCCCTAACCACTACCAAGAAAAGGTATTTAATTCTCACCACATTTCTTCCTAGAATATGATCCTGGAATTTGATCCAAAAGCAATAAAGCTCAACTTTCAAAGCAGTTAGACTGGGGACAAAACACTTCAGCTACTATGGCCCTGTAAAATTTCCCAGGTTTACTGTACCATTTGTATTGAAAAGCACCCAGTATAATTTTGAACTTGACACAAGCAAAGTTCACTTGACAAGAGAAAACGATGAAGAACAATACTGGTAAAAATTACTCATGAAGGAAAGAAAAGTCAGTACAATCAGAGGGCAAAGACTTACAGGAGTGATCTCTGATGCCAGCTATCCTGCAGGTGTAAGATGCTATTCAACAAACATTCTGAAAGGTGATTTGATATGGCAAATAAACAACATATCAAAGAACTAGGCCTAACACACACAGGAAGACTGGACTTCAAGGCAGTAGACAGAAGAATAGAAGTGACTTTACCTTGACAGAGTGGAGCAGTGGCTGCTGACTACAGTACAGTCACAACTAAGCTGTTAATCTGCACAGGAAGAGGCATCGTGACTTTATCATGGGGGATAAAACACACCTCAGAACAGGCAAGTGAAAACCTCCCACTCATGTCTGAAACCTGCCAGATATAACCCAAGTTCTTTACATCAAGGGTTATCAGAGGCAACCCTGCATGACTAAAGAACACAACTTAGTCTCTCTGACAGTGTTCAATATAAAATTCCAAAACAAGCAATTCCCTTTAAATCTGGAGTCCACAAGAATTATTTCCAATTTCTTCTTAAGATACTGATACTGATACTTGATTCTGTGATCCAGTTAAAGGTGTCCCTGCTCACTGCAGGGGTGTGGGACAAGATGATCTTTAAAGGTCCATTCCAACTCAAACCATTCTAGGATTCTATACAGAAGCAGCATAACCAGAAGGGGGTTACCTCCATTGTCTAGGTAGTTCCACTGCATTTGGATTATTAATTTTATTGATAAGATCAAGAAAGAAAATTAACAAAGCAAGAGTCCTTACTTTGAGATGGAGCGGATAATTTAATTAAATTTCCTCTGTTCCATCTGAATTGCACTTGTTCAGGAGAGAGCTAAGGACCTCCTATGAATTTATTTTATCAAGATCAATCCCTCTGCAAATCTTCAGCTTGCAGATCAGGTTCTGCTTATTAGGATTCCAATGAATTTAAACCAAGTTTGATGCACTTGGTAGGCTTTACACTGCCACAGAAAGAAAACCTTCCCTTTCAGTGAGCAGATCTTAATAAAACTGTATCTTGAAAAAGAATGGGGGAACAGTATTTGCTTCCTAATTGGAAGCTATACAGTTGGTTAATGATGACAAGCTTTATACAGAAAGAACATAATTATAAAGAATGGGAAGGGAAGGATTCTGAAGAGAGGTCAGTCAAGCTTTAAATGACTCATTTATAAAGCTTTAATAACTTTCTGTGGTACAAATCGATACTACTGAACTCCCAGTTGACATCAGGAAAACCATTTACAGTACCTCCCTTGGTATTTTTTTAAAAGAAGATTCTGTATCTGTGGCAAAGAGGCTGAATCACTCATCTAGGAAAAAAAAAATTGCAGATTTCCACATGTTGCCACAAGCCTGCAGGTCAGTTCTGATGTGTGGGCTATGACAGATGAAGCATTAGAATGTAAATCAAGAAGTGCCAGACCAATATGCCAGGGTGAGATCAGATCACTGGGAAATTACAATAATTTTTCATCATGTGAAGATAGACAATGATTCAACATATTAAATTTCAAATGTATGCATGAGCTTTTCCTTATGGGAACAAATGTAAATACTTCCTTACAATTAGCTAGCTATTTTAATTTGAAATTTCTGCTTAAATGAGTGTAGGTCTAGGTAGGGATGTTCATTCTACTTTTCTTTCAATACATTACCTGTATTTAAAAAATTATGATATTAACACTGGGCTCCTTAATCACTGGAAACCAGAGAAAGATGACTATTGAGACAACTTTCTATTATATTAGATATTCCTTGAATGTAGCAGATGCTTTCAAACTAATTGAGCCAGATGCAAAACCCTGGAGTATTCCAGAAATTAACAGCAGCCACCAGTTATTAGTATTAATTTCTCAGAAATCACAGAGGATGGGTAAAATCCCAGGAAATGTAAAACAAAGTGTAGTACTTATCTTTACAAAGGATAAAAGGTCAAAGCTGTGAGCCAGCCAGCCTTCATTTTCCACAGAATTATTTGAGCATAAATAAATAAATCCTTCTATAAGCACCTAAAAAAGGTAACAGGATCAGGAGCTGAAAATGTGTCAGTGGATCCCAGCACACACATTCACATGTGCCTATAAAGAATTTGTGATTCTCAAAGCAGAACTGGTCAGGCAACTCTAAACACACCTCAGCAAAGCAGCACTCTTGAATGTGCAATCAGTAACTTCACAGAAAAAATATGTAAGAGTCTTCCTGTTCTACTGAGCACTAATGAAAATTAAACTTAATTATGGTGTATTTGGGACCCACATTTTAAAAAAAGACACTGAAATAAGGAAAATTAATTCAGAGGAGAGGATAAAAAATGAGAGATTAATGAAATGACATATGAAAATTACCAGGAGAATTGGACTTCTCTTAAAAAAGATGAGGGAGAATTTCCAAATACATATGATTAACCAAAATAAAAATACAATAATTGCTGTTCATATTCATTAGGTACAGTGCAAAAGGCAATGGGTTTTAATTGCAGCAAGAAAATTGACTTTTTTTCCCCTCATCTCTATCTTAACTGCTACATACAGTTAGAAAATAACATAGTGAACCTATAAAATCACTTTAAGCTTTCAAAGACAGGCAGACAAGTAGCCATCATTTGTTAGGTTACCCAAGGTGCTCCTTAATACAACAAAAAGCTCTGTCAATACCTAAATGCTGCAGTATGCAGTGCAGAACTGGCAACTGCACCAATTCACATCCTAACTCTGGTTTTCTAAAAAGAAAAAAAAAAAGGCATATTTTGTATACATGAAAGTGTTATCCTCTTGTAGCCTAACTCCCAATTACAGCTCTTTTTTATATACATACATATGCTAGATGGACACACTTTTATTTATTTTATTTTTACCTTTGTTGTGCTATGAAGCTTTTCCTTGATCTCATAAGAGCTGACTGCAGTTGAGACAGTCATTAGTGTTACCCAATCTATGTGCCAAATGAATTCCAAATTCCCAACTGCTATCAACACCTGCCCTTTTGAATGACACAAATCCATGGACAACATCAGTGTTTTTTAATAATTTCTGCTATGATTAAAGACAATTTAATGCAACCCAGTGTAGTTTAAGAGTTAAAAAATTACTGGGTTTTATATTGTGTTTACCTATTTTTTTAGTTCCCACCCCCAGCAATAGCAATAAGGCAAGCTTTTCCAAAAAGCTGGGGTGGTCCCTTGTTATAAGAGATCGGTAAATCAAGGACTAAATATTCTTTTGAGGTCCTTCCCTGTAAAGTTTCCTATTACTTCAAAAGCTAAGATGAAAATACAGCTGGGTATTAATGTCCCAAAATTATTATCTGTAGTGGAAATGAAGAGACTGGGGAGAAAATTCTACTAAATTGTGCATAAGTAACTGTAACAATATTCCTGTGAAAAATATGATCTTATAGTAATGTTTCTCCTTGATATTATTATATTTTGTTTCATTACTTCATTGCACCATTCCTAAGTTTTAGGAAGATTTCAAACAACCTGACGGGCTGAAATCTCTATTTGATGTAAAGGTAAGTGTTTCATGTTTATCTCTAAAAATTTCAGAAAATGGCACTTGAAAGCAAATTTTTTTTACCTCATTTCTTTTAATGTACTCAACCCGTGACATTTCATTTCAAATCTGTGTCAGATTATATCCCCTACTCTGTCAACAGCTGAAAAAGAGCAGCTGTGGACAGAAGATATAGAAAGGCCAAAAGAAGAATCTTGTTAACTTTCCCAGACATTAGTAAAAACACTAATTATCATCAGAAAGATGTCATTGGGAAGAACGAACTTGTATATTCATCTGTACTGCCAAGACCTTTACTGCATCACACTGAAGTCCTGTCAGTCACATGGTTGATTAAATCACTATCATTACTGAAACACATCTGTCACAGATGCTAGGAAAAAATATCTGAAGTCCGTTTGCCTTAATTCCATGCTTAAGAGCATTTTAACATTAATCTTATCCTTAATGAAATAGGTTTACTGGGTTGACTTCAAAAATCCCTATTCCCCACTATTCCTCCACAGCAGAAACAGCCATGAGCATGTCACTGTCCCTGCTCCCTCAGCACCTGGGCTCAGCACCTGCAGTGCCACCCCATCACCAGGACCAAAGGTGTGCTAAACTCTGGAGAACCTAAATGACTGTTTAATTTTAAAATGCAACAGGAAAATAGGGCTCAGTACTGCAGCAGGCATTATGCTGTGCCAGCATCCTCCCCCAGGAGCCCTGTGGACCATCCATAGGCCTTGTTGCCTAAGCTGAGCCCACTCTGCACTGAAGAGGGACAAGGACAGTGATGTGTCACAGTGGGACCTGAACTAGCAGACACACAATCCTAATGACAGAGCTCTCACTGCTCAGTAGGATGACCAGGTACCAACTGTGGTACAAATCTACACTATTTACTCTCAGGGGAGTGGTAGCACAGCTTCGTGGTGCCAACGTGAATGAGGTGTTCCACCTCTGGCAACTATTTACTATGCAGCTCAGTAACCCTCTTTTGAAACTTTCTGGAAGTTAAAAGGAAGAGGGAGAAGACCTCTGAAACATCTGCATGGAGGAGTAAGTAACAGGCTCAGAAGACCAAGAGGGTACAACCTACTTCTGAATAATATCTTTGTCTGTCTTAAACAACTGAAAGAAAATGTGTATCCAGTTATTATAAGGTATCTGAATCATAATAAACAATCAGCTGCAAGTCAAAAAATCAGAAATGAGTGGCACAAAAAGCTTTTCTACAGAGCTCTGTACATATGCTAACTCAATTTGCAGAAAAGAAAAATTGGGCTGCACAGTTCAGAGCTTATGAATAAGCAACTATATATAACTAAAAAAGAAAAAAAAAAATCTTGTCTCATGCAATAAAGGTGAGTTGTTCACAGGCTGTGAAGGTACAGACTCTCTTTGTCCTGCCTGGCACCATCTCTCCCTTCTTCACTTGAACATATGAGCATTTTTCTTTACTGGTCTGCAGTCAGAAACATGATGTATCACAGAATTCTCATTCTGCAAACAGATTCCACCCGTAACAGAAGACAACATTTAGCTCTGCATCAAAAGGCACTTGCACATTATTAAAAACAAAAGAACTGCAGAGATTTGCATGGGAGTAGGTTAATTTGAGGACAGCAATTTAAAGGGAGTTCTCTTTTAACATGAGTCAAAGATGAGAGTCTATGTTTTGTCTGGCTGCACTGAACACAGAATGTGTTTCCATAACTTACAGTCCTATATTGCTGTTCTGTCTTCAAGAGCAGAGCACCAGAGTATCTCACCAATGTCCCACTGATTTGGACAAATGCTTTTTACATAATCTCACACTACATCTCAGTGTGACACTTGTACTAATCAGAGAGAGGTTAAACTGGGGAGAGGTAAAAATGGAGCACACTGCAATAAACTGGGTGTGATTCATTATTCATGTAGTTCAGTATGCAGTCCCCATGAACATCCAGCACCACATGCCACAACAGGACATGTACTGCACACCCAAAGATTTCATTTTTAACTGCTGAAGTGAGAGAATTTTAAGGGCAAGATTTTAATGTTCCAAAATGCAATGTGGACATTCTTTTTATGCACAGAAACCTCCACTCTGTCCCAGAAGCTGATTTAGTTTAGCACGAGTGACAACCTGGTGAAAGAAGCTGCTCAGAGATCACCTTTGTCTCATCAGGATGTTGAGAACCCCCATTTACAAAAACTGTGCATCTTCGTAACATTTGCAGAATTACAGACCAACAAACTATGAAGTGAGACTTCTCCCACAGCACGAAGCAAGGAGCCTTCCCCAGTGAGTTTATCATGCAGGTTCTGCCAATTATTAAAAGCAAGCCGTGACAGGTAAAAGCAGGAAGAGAATGCCTGGGGAACAGAGATTTGTGTAAAGGTTAGAGGCAGCACGGGCAATATTGGTTGCAAAAGCAATCAGGCAAAGACAAACACAAAAAAGAACAATTAAATCTAACTACACACGACATACTACATGATATGGATGAAGACTTAAACAACACAACATTTTAACACTACTACAGCAATGGATACATCATCTGCATACCACCACAGTAATATGGAATTGAGTATCAACACAACAAAGGCATATTACAGCAAAAAAGACCTCCTAAACAATCTCCCAGTATACTTTTTGGGAAACAGATACCTTATTCAGATTTATTATTATTTTAATACTTTCCCTGCTTTCTGAACTAACTCTATTGCTTCTACTGCAATTGTTCTTTACTGACTGCATACATGGAGCCTGTATAGAAGAGGACAGAGAGCAAATCTCTTTTGCTATATAACACTGGCCATTTAGCTGTGTAAATACAGTAACTCCACAGGTAACGCAAGTCTGTGTGCCTGGCAAGTTCCTGGATTTTCCTGTTTCCTATTTTGCTCTAAGAAAATAAGAGTCTGCACCTATGCTTCAGACTTCAAATGTGAGTTTTCACTTTGGAGGGTTATAAAATAGCAATAGGCAGGGGTGATGACAGGAAAGACAGGATTAACAGAAGGAAAGGAAAGATGAATGAAGGACAAGAAAAGAGAAAGGAAGCTGCCCATTTTACACACATGACAGCAGCAAGTCAGCCAGCAAATAACAGCTGCCACTCAGCAATACTTTTGTCTCCTTGAAGGAGATATGTGCTAGCAGCTGCCAGGAGGAAAAAGAAGTTTAGTTACTTTACAAGCTGTATTTACTGGTTCCTTTCTCCCATTTTCATCAAATACATTACTTAAAACTAGGATCACGAGCATTCACTGGATCTGAAGCCCTTCAATGCTCCCAACTTTAACAGTAATTTCTGCATATCCCAGTCATCATCTTCCACCAGCAAAATGTGCTAGAGAGCTACAGAACTATAATGACACATTTAAATATAATGCATTCAAAATGAGTCTGCCCTCACAGCTTCACCTATTTACAGATAAATGTTTGAAGATCAGATTCCCAGTGTTTTCAAGAAAAGATGTTTGGCTGTACAGCAATTCTCTCCAACTTGAGAGATAATTTGCTGCTCTAGAAGGCATGTTGTTGGATATCTTGTTAAAAAACAAAACTAACAACCCCACCCAAACCCACAAAATCCACAAAATTAATACAATAAGTAGAGTTCAGAAGGAACTACAAGTGTGTTTATCTAGTCCATTCCTTTTTCCATCAGGATAAATTACATCTCCATCATGCCTGACAGACAGCTGCATTGCCGCTTCTTAATGACTTCCAGTGCTAAAATATTGCAGGGTTACACCCAGTATTTCCTAAGACTACTCTAACACTGTTTTCTAATCTTCAGAATGAAAATGTGCAATATCATCTGTTCTGTCTTCTATGAACATGGGCATCCTGGAGTTTTGCCTCTAACTCTTTGTACAGCTTTCAACACTATTTAGGTTATTCTTCTGTCATGTCTGCCCTGAGTCTTCTCCACAGACAAACCATTCGAATTCCTTCTCTCTTTCCTCACAGGTCAAGTTTTCTTGAAGCACAGGACACAAAAATGGTCAAAAAAAGGTCTCAAAGGTCAGTAATGACCCCAAATAGCATCTTGCTTGTGGTAATATATGAAAAGAAGTGTGTAAAATTGTACAACACCCTTACTTTACTTATGCCACATATGATCAACTATATCAGTACGAGAGTAAATAAGAGTATTGTCAAGCCTCAGAAAGAACGAATACCTAGGCTGAATTTGGGTCCCTGAACAGCAACATAGACTGCTTCATTTCTCTCAGAATGGTTAAAAAGTAATCTAAAGAGTAGTCAAATTATGAGTATTTTCTTGCTATTTTTAGGAATGGTACAATGGAAATGCTGGCACCAGCTTTCTTCAGTGATGTGATTATGTGTAAGATGTTAAGAGCATTTTACTTCAAAAGTATATATTTTAATACAAGTAAAATGCAAATGCATGCAGAAGAGCACAGTACATGTAATAATATAAAAATGGAAGACTTCTGAGCCTGTTAGCTCAGCCTGTTAGCTCTTCCATCTGTAACAGCCCCAAGGCAAATATTTCAGTTTCCTGGGGTTCTTCAATATGCTGTATCCAGGGTTTAGTTGTGCCAGCAACTTACAAAACATTATGAATGATGCAGTACTCTGCAATTCTCCTTGTCATGGTTACACACAGCCTTCCTGAAGATCACCCAAACTCTGCTTCTTCCAGCAGCTGCCATTTGGAATTGCTTTGACAGCACAAAGCTCAGTCCCAGCTAGGCTCAGCTTGCAGATCCAGGAACTGCTCCTCCAGCCCTGGCAGAGGCAGATGTTCCTGCACTGGCACCTTCAGGCTGGGCTCAGCAGCCACCTCCACTACCACTGGGCCATGGGCTGCCACAGCCCAGAATGTCTCACTGGAATATTTATCTAACTTACGGCTCTCCTGGGAGCACTGAGACACTCTTCAGCACCTAAGCAGAGGAAGTCTTAGGCAGAAAAGCTTCTTGCAGGAAATATTACTTAAGAAATATTTAAATATTTGTTCCCTTCTATGCTGTTAGTGTCAAAAGACATCAAAAAGCCAATAAAAGAGACTATCACATGTTGACACCTCCACACTGCAAATGATCTCAAAACAGTCTAATGAATTACTCCCAAGTGAAATGCAAGCAATAACAAAATGAACATTTCTCTGTTCAATATAATGAAAGAATTAAAGGAGTTTCTATCAGTTGCACCAAGAATCACTTGTTGAAGAAAAGGAATAAATTCACCCTGCAAAACTTTCAGGCATACAAACATTTGTTTCAAAACTGCGTCAATGAAGTTATTTATGAATTTCCATTCTTCAGAAAATGACAGTAGGAAGCAGCCCACCCTCCAGAAATAAATTCATTTCAAGCAGAGCATTTCTGTGGGGCCTGGCACATTCTACCAACATCAAGCTAAACACTGTAGATATTTTACTCCTTGAGTGCTGATACTCATAGATCCAGATGGATAAACAAATGGCTGGAAGAGTAGAATCAGAATCAAATTCCTAGCCAAATAATAAACTCAGGTTACTTAAATTGTAACTTAATTTCTATTATATATACAATTGCAAAATCTTCATTAACACTATGATACCACCCCCCTTCTTCTTATATTTATAAGCCAATTATTTATTCTATCACTTTATATTCTACAAAGATGAGCTGCTAACCAGTCATTGTAAATGATAAGGAAAAATTAAAAGATGAAATCTACTGGACTGTCATGCAAATCACTTCGTGCTGAATCACAATATATTCAAAATAGTTGCCACCTGCCTCCTTCAAAAAATAGTAATACTTGGCTTTTTACCAATTTGTCTTGTTTCAACCAGTTTAAATTTTCACCTGGTCATTTCACACAGGCCGAAACAGTGTCCAGTCTTCTAAAGATTGAACCCACATCTTTCCTAATGAGCTCTGAAGAAAAAAAATCACTGAAAATTCAGTGAGCTCATACTCCTCCTACCAACATCACTGTTTTGACTAAATGCCAGGTACCACTGGTGGCAGGTGACAACTGTGAGTTCTGTATTTAAACCTCTGACCATACATTGATTCTATTTAACGCACCGAACTTATAAAAAGATAATGAGCTTCAATATTGCCCGTGTTACCACAGACCCCTCACCCTCCTTGAGCAGTTTGACCACTGCTGGTCAAACCCCCCCTGCTCAGAGCACCTCCCTGCTGGCAGTATTGAGAACAGGGACTGTACCGTCCGGCGTTGCCTGCTGACGGGGTTTTTTACATTTGACGTAATCGTGGTCAACTGGAGTGGCTGTGTAAGGTGGGGATGTCAGACCTGGACCCGAGGAGGAAGGGAGGGAAGTCCCAGGGCCTGGCACTGTTCCAGCAGAGGAGTGAGAGTCCTCATCTATCATGCAAGGTTTTTCTCTGGGAGGGAGAGAAGAAAGGTGTTTATATAGCTGGAACATATACAAAGAACAAAAGGAGACTACATGTTCTTACAGCACTTCCAACAGAGCAATTATATCTCCCTAACAAATTCTAAATAAAGGATTTTCAATACAAGTTATATTTCTCCCTTGTCACCAGTCAATAGTAAACTTCTTTATTTTGTAGTTGTTAATGAGACAAAATATAAAGACTAAAATCTCTTGTCCTGCAAGTGATGATAATTTAAGTTTGCATTTTTTAACAGTTGATTTTAAAAATAAAATTTATTAATAAATAAAAACAGTGGCTTCAGAATGGATCACAAGATCAGAATTGTTCTGTTCTCTTCCCTTTCCATTTCCTCTCTGCCAATTATTGAGATCTCAGAGTAGCATACCTGAGCATACCTTATTCACACCTGAAAACTGCAAATATTAGAATAAATTTTATTCACTTGGTTTATATTTTATACAGCTTCTTTCTAATAGTTTACTGTACAGTAGTTTATAAGCATACATTCTGAGGATACTGCTGGAAAGTTGCACTCACTTTTCTGCAACTTTTGGGGTGTTCTTCTCCTCACCCCTAGCAAAGGGTCCCTCAGAAGCTTCTTTCATGAAACTAACCAGTACCTCTGCATCTACTCCAGAGTCTGGTTTTCCCACAAGTTTCAAAATAGAAGCATGAAGTCGAAAATATACCTAAAAAACACCAAAGTCCATTTGGTCAGTAGAGAATTTGTAGCTCTGTAATCTATTACAAATAGTCTTTTCTTTATAGAATCTGCAGGAGTTAGTTAAGAGAGCAGCTACCTAAACTCACCTGAATTGAACTTTCCCTGCCTTTGAAAGTTGCTTGTAAATTACGGAATCTGAACACTGCACAAATTTCATAACACAACAAAGAAAGCAGAACTGGCCTCCCCGCAAGCAAGTCACCACTGGCTATGTTCTAGATCCACTGCTTTTACCAGACAACACAGTGAAAGCAAAGGTCCCACCTCATGCATGAACTTGTGCTTCCATTGCTATGAGATGCTTGTGAATCCTATCAGTGATGTGATTTTATAAAAACTCATGAACTGTGTACAGCAAAATTCAAACATGGAATTGCTACCCACCTGTCCAAACTGCCTCTGAAATGAAACCAGCCTGAATAACAGGCTCCATTTTACTCTCCAACTCTGTCTGGCAAACATTCCCTGATGCCAAGCACTATCTACACATGCCTAACGACCTGTAGTGAACCTCACACCTATGAACTCAACTTCCTTTTACCTCCAATGCTTCCATGGCAAGTTCTGGTGGATTATGGTAGTGAATCTTCTTTGGATAGCGAGCAGCCTCCTCGTGCAGGTAATGCCCTGCCTGTTTGTAGTGCAGCAGGTACACAACAGGAGGCTGCTGCTGCTTCTCGGCGATCTTGCCCAGCATGTAGTGGATGAGCCACTCCTCCTCGTCCCCATCGCCCTCGCAGCGTGCTGCCGACGTGAAGCACAGCTTGGCTGTCTCCAGCATGCTGTCCCTGCGTTCCTCCATCTGCCACCAGCCAAGGGGACACAGAACAGAACACACCAATTCACTGCAGCTTGCATGGAAAACTGAAAACGGGCTGCTGCCCATGTAAAAGCACACTAATGCGGTACAACTTCTCAGTGCTTTCAACCTAAAAGGCATGGAAGTGATCAAATACATCCCAAGTGATCAATACACCCCAAGTGATCAAATACGCCCCAAGTGATCTAATATACCCCACGTGATCAATACACTCCAAGTGATCAAACACATCCTAAGTGATCAAATACACCCTAAGTGATCAAATACACCCCAAGTGATCAAACACGCCCCAAGTGATCAAATACACCCCATGTGATCAAATACACCCCATGTGATCAAATACACCCCATGTGATCAAATACACCCCATGTGATCAAATACACCCCATGTGATCAAATACACCCCATGTGATCAAATACACCCCATGTGATCAAATACACCCCAAGTGATCAATACACCCTAAGTGATCAAATACACCCCGACAACCAAACATGTTTATTGATAGGTTCTTGTTCACTCCAGTAACTGCTGGCACAAACAACCAGAATAAAACAGTAAGAAAATGCATATAAATATGAACCTGAAAAATAACAACCCAATATTTATGTCTACAGAAATTCTACCACTTTTGCACAGCTGTAATTATCTTAACTCTTCAAAGAAAAAAGATATTTGCTTTGTTCTGCAACTGAAGTCTGGTAAAGCCACTATGGACCACTCTCATTTGTGCAGAAATGTATTTATTTCATCTTGCTTGCAATGTATCTAATTTTGAGATGAATATTCTCCCCACCCCGTCGAAAAAAAATTAAAACCAGCAGCATAAATTAAAATTAAATGCCAATAAATTCATGTAAAAAAACTAGGTCAAAAGATGCATTAATGTAATTTTCTCTCTTTGAAAATGAAGCTTATAAATTTAATCTCTGCGGCTATAACCAAGAACTAAAACATAACCTTTCCTTTCCTAAACATTTTGTAAGAAGAGGAGAATAATAAGGTTTTTATGTATGAGAAACACATTCCTGAAGAGATGTATCTGTGGAAGTGAAATGAAATTGTTTCAATTTATCTCTTATTATGATAGAGCTTTTCTTACTAAATTATGCATTTTTAATATATTCATTTGAAAAAAGTGAAGACTTAAGTAGTCCTAAATAAACATTCTCATTTAATCCTCAACTTCAGATGGCTGCTCTGTATTGCTCCTTTTATCTGATAATATGAAGCAACTCCAGCTCTATCCCTGGAATTCTTCAACAAATCCCTCATAGCCAAGAGGCTGCAAGACCATAAGACCAAACCTCTGATAGGTCCAAGGCATAAAATGTAGTAACTTCATTTTCTGAGGAGTTAGTTTTGGAGCTGTTGGATGCAATAACCCTCCAGAAGAAAATGCTATTGTTAACTGTCATTTCAAACATACTCTTCAATAAACCATTTGTTCCCTTTCAATATGCAGGCTGACATCATCCTTCTTCTTAGGTGAGAAAGTGCCTGTGGGAAGTGCAGTGTAACTCCAGTGCTGGAGGCAGCTCAGATGTGGGACTCACCACCTCCTGTAAATACTTCTCCCAGAAGCAAAGCGTGTTCCCAGCGCTGACCTCTGTAGTTAAAACACTGAAAGTTTTACATACTACAGCAGAGGAGCAGCACTTCTTTTTTTTCATTCTGCTTCCAGCTGCAGAGTACGCAATATTTGGAAGTCAGAATAGCTAAATCAGAAATAGTTCACTGGTCCAAAAAGACAGACAACCCTTATCACTGTCAGAGTGTATTGAGAATTGCTCATTTTGGTTTAGCAATAAACTTCTTAATAATCTTTTTCACCTCCCTTATGCAGAAAGAGATAATGAATTCATAACAATGTTTTCAACAGAAATTCTACCAATCTTCTCTGAACTTTTGTTTAGGTAAATGGCCCAAAATCACAGAAAAAGGGGAAGATTCTTTAGATATAAGCGATGACATGTGGATAGATATCAGAGTAACTTCTGATCTCTTCACTCTTTAAATATGTATACATTTCACCTTTTCCTGGAAACATTGCATAACATTTAAAGAAAGTAAAGGTAAATCTAATTCCCCTTTCCAGAAGGTTACAATGATTTTGTGTCACCTTCAAAAGATAATTCAAAGATTAGGCTCAAACTGATTTTACACAGGAAAAAGATCAGAAAAAACCCCCCTTCAAATGCTGCTTGACACCACCAGATTACCTGAATATTGGATTTTCCAATATTACTAAGTAACCATACAGTCTCATATGTGGAATACAGCATATAAATACTTAATTAAAAAATTTACTATGTTAGAAAACCCAACTTTAAATATTTAAATTTTTATACTTTCTCTGCTAGATCCCACCTGCTGCACGACTTCAGGGGGAAGTTCCATTTTCCACTGCTTAAGCTGTCGGGATGCAAATGAATGCAAGGCATAGGAAATGGTGCCGTACTCAATCCACAGGGACAGGTTGGAGCTGTCGATCTCCAGGGCTCGTTTGAAGCAGTTCAGGACAGGGGTGGAGTGCTTCCAGATGGGGCCATCACTCTTCAGTTCATTGGAGTTCAGCTTGTCCTGAATCCGACTCGCTCGAGCCAGAGCCATCCCAGCCCAGGAGTCAAACCTGTGCATGCAAGAACATAACCCATGAACGAACTCCCTCCTGAACACTGAAGGCATAGACATGATTTATCTTCTTGTATCTGCAACTTTTTCCTCCTTTCATCACACAAAACAGATCTCTGCACTTCCTCCTCTCCTCAGAGTGGAACACAAGCTCTACAGCCTAAATCATACTGGTTTTATTAAAGTGGTTTCCTAACAAAGCACTGCCGCCAGTAACTGTCACACACGGAAAACAGATGAAAAATCCAGGTTTATTTGCCATGCAAATCCAGTATATCTATATTTCTAATGGCAGCACTCCCATTGTTTTTTTCTCAGTAACCACGCAGTCCTGTCAAAATGTTGTCACCCTGGGGGCCAGCAGACATTATGACACCTTGTACTGTTGGACTCAACTGTGAATAATCATAATCATTTCCTAACAGAAAAATCATAAAGCAAAAATGCATTTAAGTAGGAAAATTCTGATGAACTAGAACTGTAATTTCTGCCTGAGGGGCTGTTGAGGGTCCAGCCTTGTGTTTATCGACAATACAGTCTGAACAGTGGTTTCCATAGGCCACAATCTCACATTAACACCAGGGTTCAGCTGCTCTGGGGTTTTTTCATTTTTACCATGATTTTAACACCAAAGCAATAACCATAATGTTCTCATATTTTTGCTTGCAATTTCTTCTGATTCCAACTGAAAACCCATTTCTAGGTCAAGCGACCTCAATAGTCAAATTCCTGAGGGCAATGGAACAGGAACTGTAGTACAGACAAGTACCACCTAATTTGACTGGAGCAAAAACACTATACTGCCACATAAGGCATCTTCTGAGCAAAAAATGCCACACATTAAAGTAAAAATGTATTCCATTCATTTATTTATGAATTTAAGTTTTAGAATACCAAAACTACAGAAAAATGGGTAGGGGCTGGTATTGGTAATTTCTTTATCTACCTTCAAACAAAAGTTTTAGCCAGTTGCTAGTCACAAGTCTCAGACTAGAAGATGCAATAACATTAAACTACAGCTATTTCCTCTGAAGATTTCACATCTAAAATTGCTCTGTGCCTTCACCTTCCCTTTTGTCTCTGTTACGTGACTGGATTTAGAAACAATTTTCTTGTCTCAAATCTATCAAATTAGGGTTTTTGTCACTGACCCTGATCTATCAACTTCAAGGAGAATTAAAATGATAACACCTAATATGCAAACCCTATATTTAATCAGTAAATTTAAAGGTTATTTAATTTAATTTAGAAGACTGATATTCAGAACATGTTTCATTTTTAAGATGAGAGAGCTTAATCTTGATGGTATTTCACTGAGTTGTAAATTATCAAGAAACAAGGTGGTTTTGTTTAAATATCACTTAAATACTTCACTTGTATTCTCTGTGTAGTTCTCTAGCAGCAAAATCAACACTTTCAGGAAGAGGTCAGCCTAAACAGTTAATTCACTGAAGGATGCTATTTGTGCTGTAGCTACACTATCAAATGATGACATTTTCTACTCCTTATCATGCATGAACATGCCAAAGCAAAGAACAAAAGGTGCCAACAATTCGTTCTTCACACTTATTCTTTATTTCAATTTAGCTTTCCCCCCTTTCATTTTTTGGTTTTAATTTCAAAGCAATCAAATATTTAACCCTACATATTGTTTTTTGTTTTCTTTGTTGGGTTGTTTTAGAGATGCCCTTAATTATACGACAGACAAATGAAAATGGATTGCAGATGGGGGTTTTGGTTGTTAGGGGTTTTTTTTTCACTCCTGAAACCAGATGCCTGCTTTTCAGTACTGAAAGAAGTGAGAAGAATGAAGGACATGCAGCAGAATTCAAAAATACTGACCTGTTTGGGCAAATGCAAATGTCATGCATGTAGAATTTAATGGCCTTGGACTGCTCTTTGTTCTTGAAATGATAGTCTGCCAGGAGATAATACAGCTCAGTCACCACTGGTGGAGAATAGTCTGCACCCTCAGGAAGAGATGGTGCCTGAAAATCAAAAACCCAAAGGTTCATATTAAATGAGCTGCACATTTGCTTCTTCCTTGTAGAGGAAATTAGCCTTTTCATCACCCAATATGAAGGTTTTGAATATGAAGACATTGAAAGCATTTCACAGATATACAGAGCATTTACAAACACTAATGAACATCTCATGCTGACTGTATTTTACCTTTCAAAGCTTTGGTGGGATCATTCTTATTTTATTTAAATGCAATTACCCAAGGAAACCCAACATCATGGAACAAATCATTCCACTAATAATCTCTAAGTCAACATAAAAATAGCAACAACAATTTTCACTCCCTTCAATTTAATTTTTTAAAAAAACAATTAATTATACCTTGTTGCATGTTCCTTCAATATAGGCAGATACAGTCTCCAGGCTCAGCATAGGCTTGTCTGTTCGAGGAACAATTGTGGCAGTTTTCTTCAGAAGATTGGCCAAATCAGCAGACACAGTACTGGTTTTGTAACTATCAAATTCTGGAAGAGTTTTAGGCTTAAAATACTCAAACATGAACAAAGCATCTTCCCATGTCAAATCAACCTGAAGAGGGAGGTAGATGAGAGGGGGAAAAAATATTTCAAATTCCAAAATTCAAGTCTACTAATGATGGTTTTCTATAGCCTTTCTAGTTCATAAGAGTATGACATTACTCTAGCAGGAACCAAATTAAACCTCCCAAGGACAGAGCTAAAGATGCTGCTAATTTATGCTGCTCATAAACACAATATACTGCTCACTGATTTAACAGACAAAGGTATTGCTGTATCTTAGTGTATGTCACTAAAGTCAAAATGAAGTAAAAATAAAGTTATTCTACTTGCTTAGAAGAGTTGCTCAGAAGAGTTGTTTATAAACAAGAATTAATTGTAAATATTCTGAGTGACAGAGATCATGGGTAAGATATGGAGAAGAACTCTGCACCTTCCATTTCAGAGTCAAATAAGAGTTAATGAAATGGGAATCAGACAAAATTCTGAGACTCAAAAATGTTCAAACTCGCCATAGAAATTTACTTCCAGAATTTACTCCTCATTTTCTCTTCATTTTTCTTTCTTGAAAGCAGTAAAAATACCCAAAATAATTTAGCTCTCTTCTGCTAGACTAGGTTTTTCTCCTTTAATTGTTCACCTTACCCTTACAGTAAATTTTGCTCTGCACTGAAAAACAGGGAAGTTGCAGAAGGTAAGCTTCTTATACTTCCCTTTTTCTTACTTATCCCCTTTCTCTCATTATCTTCACTCTCTAAGATGTACAGATAACATACAAAATTCCCAAATATTCAATGAACAGTGGAGTACTTGTGTATTTTAAAAGGTTTGTTCAACAGAGCCAGACAATCATGTTGCTTGTATGAAAATGGTTTCGATTGATAATTCTATGATCACTTACATTTGGTAAGTGCAAAATAGTCTGGGGTTGTTAAACAAAATCAGTGATGTTTCTAAAGGCAGGGCATTATATTGCTGACCTGGATCTTTCCCTTCCTCCCTTAATATTATAATCCTCTTCCAGAGGCACTCTGTAGCTTCCCTTCTCCCAATTCAACTGAATTTCACATTTCTCATAAACAGCCACCAGGAATTTACCATCAGAGATGTCAAAATAAGTGATAATATAATGTACTTGCAAACTTTTAACAGTGACTTTTTTTTTTTGCACTTTCATAAACTGCAAGACTCGCTTCTAAAGTTTCTTCTCTCAAGCTGACTTTTCCTCTCTAAATTTTCCTCAGCCTTGAACTTCTTCTCAGCTGAAAACAGTAAAGTGATAGCTTAATGAAATCAATTTCTCAATATTTTCAAGATGGCAGACTATTGTGGATAAGATTAGTATTGATTTTAAAATATTTGACTCGTTATATTTTATAATTTTAAAAAATATGAAAACTTTTAGTTTATTCTCTGCAATATGTAAAATACATAAAATTTAGAAGGAAATAAAAGTAATCATTCTCCAAAATATATCAAAGTGCATTAGAACAAAACAAGAGCACATCTTTCATCACTTCAAGATATTCCACTCACATTGGGTAACACATAACTTACCTGCTGTACTGAATGTTCTTCTAGGTACCTTGCTTTGCTTTTTTTGCTAGGGAAACCATATAAACAATAAAAACATTGTTCCAAGGCTGTTTCCAGCTCTTCTTTGTATGGATGGGTATCTTCAGAAGTGGAAGCTGCGAGTTCTTTCTGTAGTACCTGAACCTGCAAGCCAAGTGTTGAGGCAAAGGTCACCTGCAGATCACAGTGAGCTGCCCAGCTGTCTGAAGGCAGATGATGAAAACAACTTTAAGGGACTAACATGTATTTTTCCCCAATAACAATCAAATGTTACACCTGTATTTCTGTAAACTACTCTCACACAAGTCATTCCAATGGCACTGCAGCAGCATTGAAGTGCTTTTATTTTTCTTCCTATGTTAATTCACAAACACCTCTCTTTAATCAATGAGGTTAAAAATCAGCTTCATGTTTCAGACTTAAAATCATTCAAAGTTCTTCCCTACACAACAAGTTGCTTCTCTGAATATAAACACTACAGTTCATCAATGTTGTGAATAAGGAAATGGTCCAGAAGAATTTCTGCCCTAATCCACAAACAGCAATTTCCTCTGCACGGAAAAAGCAGGATGGAGAAGACTTTCCAGAAGAAGGAAAGAGTGTTAATGAAAATCTGGCTAAAAGGACTATAGAACTGCACAGTATGAACAGTGTTACACAGATGGCTATACACCAAGGAAAGTGGCTGGATTGATCCCAAATTACTAAACACTGTAGCAAGTTGCTATCTTTACCTTCAACACTACAAGAAAAAGTACCCATCAGCAGCATATTTTGGAAGATGCAGATACTTTGAGACATTCATTATAAAAACTGCAGCTGAACGCCAAAAGAAGAAAGGTAACTCTTCGAAAATTCTCACTAAGCTTCCATAAAAAAAACAAACCAAAAAGGAACACATTCCAAGAAGACTTTTCAAGGTCAATAAAGATATGTTCACCAAGAATGATCTGTGTAGGGGGATTCTGGATATTTATTTCGTAACCAAAACAAAACCCACACAAGCACTGAGGTTTAAGATTCAACTTCAATGTGCTCCACTATGAAATTTCAATTTAAAAAAATAAATGTTTATTTGTGACAATTTAACATTTTTCAACATCTAGGATTGCAAACTTAATTATTTATGCTAGATCCCACAAGAAGCTTCTCATCATGATGGGCTTTCCTGTCAATAAAACACTGCATTACAAGGCAAAAATCTGTCATTCCACCTGTAAGAAGCTCATTTGTAAGAGCTGGGATTAAATATAAGATGCTGATTATCTTCTCATTAAAATATCTGTGCTAAGATCAAGGTATCATTTATTAAGAGCCAAACCCCTAAAAATAAAAGCAAAGACAATTCTTAGAAAGCATTTCAATGACATCTGGAGTCACAGCAGACTCATTCATTCTGAGTCCCAGCAGACACATTATTGCCAGCACTCTCCCTATATGAATTTGTGAACAAAATTTGAAATTTACAGAAAGTGTAGCTAAATAAGCTGAAGAAAAATAGTGAGCATCAGAGGACACTATAACAAAAGCCTGATATTCCTACTGCTACAAACAAAAGCACATCCAACAGCAGTAACAGAATTCACACTTGAACACTGTTCAATCTCCTGTGTTCTTTTTCAACTTTTAAGTTCTTGGCAGAAATCCAGAATTGTTCCTAATAATTCAGAATATTGCTAAAGGCCTTAATTAATATTAATATCTTCTCTTGCACAGCACATTCATCCACAAGCAATATAAGGTCCTCGAGCAGACAGTTCACCTACAGAAGGTGATCATTTGATACTGATCTATGAAACACACTTTTCACACTCTTGAAGCTGCCCTTCTCTTCAAGTAATTCATCCCATTTTCTCTCTGTCTTTCCTCATCCTTCCAACACCCTCTTGTCTCTGAAAACTAAATTCTTGTGTTTAATAATACTGTACTATATTTTAGTTTAAGAAGCGGGCAATTCAGTAAGTGAAAATGGAACATTTTGTTTAAAGTACCTGATGACATTTGCAAAGATCTCACTGCAAATACATTGCCAGCTCTCAGTTATCTGTACTTTCCCCAGGTTCACAGCCCATACTCTGTGCCTCCCCAGGCTGTGGGTACAGGCACAATTGCACAGACACAATTCAGACTCATCACTTTGGAGCAAGACATCCATGGGCAAGCTCGAGCTGGAGACAGCCCATCTATTTTCACGCAGCACAGGGCCTGAGCTAATGAGCCCTCTGGAGTCCCTGCAGGGGCAGCTCGGGTGTATCAGCTCCTAATACCAGGGAGACTGAGGAGAGCGGGACATAGAGATAATCTGATAGTTCTACCCTGGATCAGCCTCAGTTCAAACACTGCTCATTCACTCCAGCCCTACCAGGGCGAGCTGACTCCTGCAGAACCCCTCAGGCTCTCTGTGCCATCCTTCCCAGCTGTCTAAATTACTGTCCTGGACACGCTGCTGCTCAAATGTAGAGGTAGATGGGGTCTGGCACTGAGCTGTGGCTAATAAGCTCCAGGGAGTGCTGAGAAGGGAAATTAAGAGATTCCTGAGTAGGTCTATTCAGAACTAATCATGATTTTCTCCTGGCTGAAGGTAATAAACCTCAGTGAAGTCAAGCTGAATCTGTAAAGTGCCACTGAAATGTCCCTGTAGAGCAGAGCCCAGCGGATGCCACGGCACTGCATTATCTGGGATTTGCCAGCAGCCAGGCTATCCCAGGCTGCCAGTGCTCTGCTCAGGGAAACACTGACTGCTTTTGGGTTTCTGAGCTAAGATAAAATGAGCAAACACATAGAAACATTCTACTTCAACCATGGGAAATTTCTTTTCTGGTGTAACAACGAGACCTCAAGGAATAATCTTAAAAAGGTCAACAATGAATGGGTAAGTCCTTTCATCTAATAATGCTACATCATTACTGCCCAGACATCCATTTCTGGAGCATATGAGATGTAACACACCCATCTGAACAACAGAGCAAAGAACAGCCTTAAGACACAGGGAAATGGAGGGCTGAAGTAATTCTTCATTCTCACCACTGTTCAACAAATGAACTCCATATGTATATTTTAAATAATATTTAGTGAGTAACAGGAAAACAACAGATTTGCTATTTTTTTCAGACTGTGATACAAAATCAAGATAGGTATAATCAAACAAGACAAATTTATCAACCACAGAACAATTAAATGCATCACAGCTTCAGATCAAATCCAGGTAACAGTATAGGATGTGGGAGCAATCAGCAGCATTCCAGTTGTGCAGCTGAGGACAGATGATGTCCTGCAAATCTTTACTCTTGTGATTTGGAAGAAACAAACAACCAAGCTGTTCAAAACTGAATTTTCTTGGCTGAAAGTTTAAATATGTTCTTTTTACATGATAAACAGTATTTACATACACTGACAATGTGCAAAATCTACCTAACACTTGACGAATTCAGTTCTGTGAAGTGAGCAACTTATTTAAAATCACTGAGACGAGATGAATATGGAATCCCACTGTGTTATTTTAGCAGCAATTTTAAAGATATAAAACGACAGGTTTTTTTAGCCTCTGAATGATGTACAGTACTATCAGACTGCTTGGTTATTCCTACTTCCCTTTCAAATCCCACAAACAAAATAAAATACTAGTGCAAGAAGCAAAGGAGAAAAAACAGAAGAAAACAATTATTCCTCTCAGTGAGGTAAGTCCAGAGAACAATGGGAAGTATGACAGAAGCTGACCAATGGAAAAGGGTCTGGAATAACAAGCCTTTGCTATTCAGATTAAACTGACTGAGATTTTCCTATGTTTGTCTGGGAGAAGATGGAAAGTGGATTTAAAAGTGTATATTTAACATGAGGACAAGGCAATAAACAATCTAACTTTGAACTTTGTTTCCTGCTTTGAGATGTGGCTTGGCCAGATGACTTTCAAAGATCAATTGGAATCAATCTCAATTATTCCACGATGCTAATACTTACATAGAACTTGAGCAGAGCACCATCTGAATTGCAACACCAGGATCTTCTTCCCAAATACTCATGAGCTGTGTTCAGCAGCATAAGTGAAGAAGGCAACATAGGGGTATCTGGACTCACTGGAAGAAAGAAATTGATAAATACTAAAGTAGCACAGAACTGAGTTAAATCTGAGTCAATGCTTCAACTGGCAATAAGCTTCCTCTCTGGTAGAAAGTGATGCTTGCAGAGCCCTTTACTTCCTTCAGCCAGCAAGGTAAAACAAAAAACAAGTATTTTATTACTTATATTCCTGAGCTAGATGGTAAAGAGCTCAGGTCCAATGTGTAAAAGCGAATAAATAATCCACCTTCTTCTCCCTGGTTCTGCTGCTGCTGGCAGCAAAGAGATCGAAAAGCATCTTCCTCATGCTGGATGATCCTGTGCAGGATAATCCATGGAAGCACCGAGGAGACATAGGGTTCTTTTGGTTCTTCCTGGACAGCCATGCTGCAGTCTATGATCTAATAAAGAAACAGACATTATACAGACAAAGTGATGCAAGACAAAGGTCAGGTGTGAATCCTTTCCAAACAACCCAAAGTTGGCAGCACATTTTACCCCAAGGAAATAATCTGAAGTTGAGTCTCAGGTTCTCACAAGTGACTATAAAAATGCTAGAAGTAGATCAATCAGTAGGGGAAGGGTAGTAGATTATTTCCCCTACTCTGACATTCCTCTTGCAAGCTCATTTCCCATCTAGATGTGTCTCTGTTAATATGCTTATACAAGTAATTCATACTAAGCAAATACAGAGTATCAATTCTTAGCATTCCTAGGCCTCATTATTGTACAAGATATTTCTCTATAACCCAGATGAAAAGGAACTTAAAAAAATTCCTGAATTCTAGAACAGGTCTTACAACAACTGTTAAAGACCAACTAGAATCATTAACATGCTCTATAAATTATGTGCCTGAACACTCTGTTCTCCAGAATTCCATTACATTCCATAACACATACAACTTTACACAATAAGAGTATGATTTTGTAAGCAGTGATGGTCCTTGGCTTTTACTGAAGTAAATGGAGATTTGAGAATTGCAAGCACATTGAATTTTGACATTAACTAGACCTGCTTCCTAATAGAACTGTCATCTGTAAGTCTGCCATTTGTTATGTGGACTGAAAATGCTTGTCCAGTTTTAAGGTTTGAAAGTACCTTGGGTAAAAGGCTAAAACTAGCTATAGTCATAATTCTAGAAGCAGTTTGCCTTTCACTTTTCCCCTGCCCTGTTCAGATCACCCTCTCTGTTTTTACTAGAAAAACCCTTATTTTGGCCAGTACTTGCAAGCGGTTCTACCAGGTTGGTAAGGCTTATGGTACCTTGCCCGCCAGCCTGAAGCACACACAGGCAAAATCAGAGCCATAACTTACAAGCTACACCCAGGCAGCTCAATCAATCTTCACATTATCACCATTTCATATAGCCTAAAACCCCAGCGCTGGGTTATCTTACCACCATCTTCTGATTGTTTTAGGCAGCTTGGTTTCTAAAGGTACCTGCTGGTACTGGTTCTAGCACAGGTGTGTGCTCAGTGCACATCTATCACACTGAAGAGTATGACAAGGCTCACACAATGTGGTAACAGTCATCTTCCCAAAAATGTAACAGAAATGTAACCAAAACCATCACTCCAAGTGGCTGGGAATTCAGACTGCAAGTGTTCCATGCCTGAAGGTGTGCAGTACACAACACATCTCTCCTAGTGCCAGGGCATGGGTTACCTGGATCAGGTTGTTTGTTAATCGAACGAGGCTTGGTGTGACAGAAGAGTCTTTCAAGATGCTGTTAACTGATGATAATGAAGTATCTATTCCTGTGAGCAGCTGTGTTACCGTAGCAACCCACTCCTCTTTAGCAGAGGCTGCTGTCATATTAATCATCTGCTGAATTGCTTCATTCAAGGCAACATCTGAGCATTCAAAGCATTGCTTGTAGTCTTTCAGTTTGAGCAGGGAGTCCTAGGGAATGTAAATATGAAAAGATCTATTATAACAATGAAGAGTTTATTTTAAACCTGAATGCACAGCAGGGCCAAGCAAAACACTATATGCAGTTAATGTGATTACTTCAATGAAATGTAACAGAACACCTTTAAATACAACATTAAAAGGACAATAGGAGGTGCATGGATCCTGGAGGACAAATATACAAGTAGGATCTAAATACAAAAAAATCATCACATCTTTCTGCTTTAATAAGAGATACAAGGAAAGAAAATAGAAAAGGGATTACTGTAAGTCTGTAATCCTAATGATCTACAGCTGAATAGAGCCCTTACAAGAAACAGGGTTTGCATCTTTATAATCTTGTCCTACCATTTTATTACTTCATAAATACAAAGTAGCAACTCTAAGGCCAGTGTCATACAACATTCTCCTGCTTCTTTCTACTCTGAAGTGGTTGGGTCACCAGACAGTATGGAAGCTGCAGTTAAAGACCATGAGTCTTTTTTCGTACAAACTTTTTCCCCACAAATAACCTAATATACACAAATTGTTCCCTCAGCTGAGCTCACTTATTTTTACAGTGTGAAACGGACTAACTCTACAGCAATTATACTGCATGTATCAAGAGTTTCTCATTCATGCAGGACAGTGACTTTACAACATAAAAATCATTCGTATGCTAGATAACCAAGTTTCAGAATGGTTCTAAGTCACCATATAGTCAACAGCAGCATGAATCCATCCATGAAATACCTCAGGAAATTATTCAAGTTTCTGCTCATTTCATGAAGGCCTCAACATCTTGTATCTTCAGCCACATTCTCAGTCAGCAAAAGCTGGCACATTGCTAATGATGCCGATAAAGCTGTGCTCTTCAGAGCATTTACAGATTTGGTTCCATGTTCTGCTTTGCAAATAAGACTCATTAACTGTTAACATCCACTCTAGAAATCCTTCCATCCTGTTTTCAGGAGTAAGTCTTAATTCCTTACCAAAACAGATTTTTTTTAAGAAATAAAGCAAACCTGCAGGAGAAGCAGCTGTGCTGGTCTCTCTGGTATGGATGTTACGAACTCCAGATGTTTTGCTCTGCCATAACCATTAAAGCACAAGGTTGGACGGAGCAGATGCACCACTGCATTATAATCCCCTGCCTCATACAGTCGCTGGATCTCTTCCAAAGATTGGCATCTCTCCAGAGATTTTAGGTTCTTCTCAATCTGCCAACATCACAGATGAAATAATCTTAACTTTTGTTCTCACATATATTTGGCTACTGACATTTCTCCCAGAGGAAAGGAGAAGGAGAAGGAGAAGACTGAGTCAATAATCTACTGCTGTACATGCAGCTGCTTTAATATTTTTATTTTGCATGAAAGCAATCTAAAGATGTACAGGACCAGCAGATACAAAAACCGTAATTTTTGCAAAAGAGAGGGTAGTTTTGACATAATCTTCAAACTACAAAATTCTCGCTCGAGATACAGTAAATTTTCATCACAAAAGAACTAATTCATAGATGACATTTGAAACTGGGAATTCTTACCTCTTCTAAAGAGACCACAGAATCAACATGCAGATTAGGCAGCCGTATTACAATGCTACACTCATTGCCAGATTTAGCTTGTGTGCTAGTGGAGTTCTGCAGCATTTCAGTGCAGATATCATAGTTTTCAAGTGCTTGTTCCATGTCTCCCTATGGAAACAGTACAGAGGAAAGTAATCAACCAAAAAATCCTGTGGTTCTCACTGCAGAAAGGGTCTCCAAAACTTGTAGAAAATGTTTAAATTTAATGCAAGCACTGCCAGTGTGATTACAGCATGTCCTCACAAATTAAAAAACAAATTCAACTGAAAAGCTCAAACTAAAGCAAAAATATTTTAAAATATCTTAGCAATTATTTCTATAACAGATAAAACAAATCAGAAAAATAGAATTCAGCTTGCGTAAATTTGCAAAATTGGCCTGGAGTGCTAAAACCCTTTCCTTTAACAAGGCAGAAGAGTAAACCAGCAGAAATAACTCTTCCATTTGTGCAAATTAAAACATTGAGTCAAGAAACACTCATATATTCTGCAAAGTGAATGAATTCTACTTGCTCTGTGCAAAGCAGTTACTGAAGTTGAGAGGTCAGGAAGGCATGCACAGGCAAACTACAACACAAGGGAAAAAATGCCAGTAACTGTACAGGAAGTCTCATGTTTCCTAAATAACTTTATTAGAAAGGAATCCTTAGATGCAGAAAAAAAAAAAAAGAGAAGGAACAAATTAGTTCACACTTATGAAACTGACTCACATAACTAGTTGACAATTGATTTAAACATAATTAATGCATAAAAATACCCTCTTTGATGTTCTGGGGAAGCAACATTTAGAAGGGAAAAAAAAGACTGGGATCAAATAACATTTCTTTCAAATTATTCCCTCAGTGATAGGTTTAAAACCCTCTGCTTCAAAATTTGCATATTAAATTAAAAGTCTTCAAAAGCAGAATCATGCCACCTTGAAAAAGCAGAGGGAAGAATAACAAAAGTCTGCTTCAGTTAAAATCTGTATTTTGGACGGCCTGAGACTTTGATAGTGTCCATGATAGTCCAGGTCCCCAAAAATATACGTTCTGCAGCTACACAATACAGCTGAGCATAAGTTAATTTAAACAAAGACTTATACATTAAACATATCTGAATATTTGCTTAGCATGTGAGGCCTCCTACTTCATTTCCACCTCAACCCCCAGGGAAAATTAATTATACTTAAAAGTAAAATGAAATCACTACGTTTTAAGCTGATTTTATCCACATGCTTAAAAGAGCTGAGATTCCTGAATCAGCTGCATCTGAACAATATAACTTTAATTTGGGAAAAGCTGTGTTTGTTAAACCAAAAGTAAACCAAACCTGCAGTGCTAGAAAACGAGCTTTCAGCCAATACACCCGAGTGACAAACTCCATCCAGCCTTCCTCAAACAAATCTCGTTGTGAAGACGCAAACGACAGCTGCAACAGGTCTCCCAAAAAATGAGTTCCTGGGAAGTCAGGACCAAACTTTCCATTCACAGAGGCAGCAGGACAATTTCGTGGAGAAACTGCAAGTCAATTAATTACATTTTATCATGAGGTTACTAGCATCCCATGGGAGGAGTCCCACACACCAGAAATCCAAAGGTACTGATTTACTTAAAGGCAAACAACTGATAGACCAACAAAACACAGATCTGGGAGATATTAAGAAAAAATAGCTCCAAAATCCAGTGAACTCCTGGAAACCTTTCTTCATATATCCCCAGAGTTTTCAGAATCTGAAAAAAGTTACATCAAGTTCTCACCTGTAGAACTCTTCCCTTTTGTCAGTAGCCACTGATCTAATTGCAGTTCCATGCAAGAAAGGCTCATCAACATCATATCCTTCAGAAAAAGTAAGGAGATAACAAAAGAGTATTCACAGAAAGAAATACATTAAAAGAAGAATACATTAAAAAAAAAAAAAATCACTAAATTTGCAATTTACTTCAAAGAAAGCCTTCATCTTGTCCTCTTGGGATTTCTATTCCCAAGCTGTAACTACTTCTTGTGCCTATAAGGTGTATAATACCAATTACAAATCAACAGGTACAAAACCAAACAATACTTAGAAGCATTAAAAAAGAAAAATCTCAGCTCATGAAACAAGGTCAGAACAGCACTGTCTGATGTTAGAAAAAATTGTAATCCTTACTTTATCTGGCTAGAATAAAACTATTAAATTGCCAAATCATGCTAAAAGTATGATTCCAGAATATAGCAGTAGCACTGACATTTGAAAAATAAGACAAAATTTACAAACAAGTAAGCAGTAATAATGAGAACCAAGGGAATACATTTATAAATATATTTACATTTGTTTAAAAAAGGGCATGTATCTGTGAAAACTATACATAAATAAGTCACAGGATGTATAAAAATTTAACATCTGCTACATAGAGACACTTTTGTTTATTTTGTAAGTGACATCAATGGAACACAGCAATTTTCATAATTAATATTTCATTTGCAAAGAAGTAAAAACACTTGATCTGAAAAATATTTCAAACTGAAGTCATACCAAAGGCAAATAACTTTCCAAATGACTACAGACTGCTAACATTAAAAAGATAACACAGGCTGGCTCAGTGGACAAGAAGTATCAGAACTGGTTTTATAATTCAAGAAATATCATCTTTTATCATTAAGCTGGTTTAACATTAATGTAAAGAACCTACTATTTTTTCTATTTGCTTTCAGGAAATTACAGATTTATAAAGGTAATAAAATGGTGATGCTGAGGAAGTGGTTTTGGCTTGTTTTGTTGTTTGGGTTTTTTTACTGTAAATTTCACGTTATCTAAAAACTACACTGTATTAAAAGCAGCAATGCTGACCCTCAATCAGCCCGTGAGAACAGAACAGTCTCTGACCTGATGACAAAACAAAACTGTGTCATATCAGAAGGGAGGAGAGTTAAAAAAGGAGCAACAGAATAAAGGGGTAAAATAGATCTGTGTCTATTTATTACATCTCCATGCATGTGTGTGTGCATACACACCCATTATATACAGGTTAGAGCTGCATGTAGCATCACCCAGGTCTGCTCAGCTCAGGAACAGCTCCAGGAGCTGCAGAGCACCAAAGTTTAGGACAGTTCCTACAGCTGGGACAAGCAGTTCCAGACAGAGCCAAGCCAAACCTGTGTCTGCTGGATTTCAGTTGGGTGCTTCTGCACACTGACACCAGGACAACAGAAATACAGGAATAAGGAAAGGTGTTGCTTTACCTTGATGTGTTGATTACTTGAGTCCCTCAGGAGTGGATTGGGAAGGCTGCTGCTGTGCTTTCTCCAGCTGTTATAGATACTGAGAACCACCTCACACAAGCCAGGAGGCCACTTCACCAGGAACTTCTGGCTGATGACTTTTAGATATCTCATCATCAGCTCCAAGATCCCACCATTGTTCAGGTTATCCAGCAGGAATTCATGAACATCCTGTTTTTCTAGAAAGCAGATAAACAAAGGCCTACATGTGTAAGGTTGAGGCAGTTTATAACTTGAAACAATTAAGTTTCAACAGTGTTCTTATCTCACAGCACTTCTTCTGTGCTGCACATATGCAGAATTCAGTTACGGTATTCCAATCTGTTTAAATGGGAAATTCCACACAACAGGGCTCTTGCACACACTGATTAAGCAGTTCTCTGCTTAAAAGACTTAAACAATTAAACCCAGTACTAACTGGGATACTCCTATACCATAAAATTACACTTTTAAAAATAGCATATACTTCTGTATCTTCTAGACATGACAGGAAAATACAGAAAAGAAACCATACAATATAGCAAAAATAACCAAAGAAAGAAAAGGGGTTATAATTAAATCCTTACCAGATTCCATGAATGTTGTAGAATCAAATGACATTCTGTGTGGTCCAACATGCTGGAAATTCTCCTCTTTGATCTCTGACTGCACCTCATAGTTATTGAAAGGGTCTTCTTCCTCCTCAGGATCTAATTTCCTTAATCTGTGTGAAAGGGGGGTAAAAACCACAACATCAACAAAGTCTTCATTCTTTCTTTCATTACTAGGTGAAACCTAAATATGAAACATTGTGCAAATTTTAACAATGAAACTATATTACTGAAACAAATTCAGAGATTTGCATCCAGTGCCTTTTGTCCAAATCAAGATTACTTTATCTTACCCATTTTGACACCTGCATTGTCCACTAATTCACTCTAACAGTAGTAAAAGCTTTTTTACTTTTCAATTTTTATTCAGCAATTTTTACTAAAATGAATTTTATTAAATTTATCAGAAGATATTGCACCACATCTGCTTCAAGAAATAACATGGGACTGGTAGTTTTAAGGTTGGAGGATAACAATCAAACAAAATCCCAAAGAGCTTCCTCTCTATGATTATCTCATAATGAAAGTTGTTGCTGTACAGTACCTGGAAGGAAGGAACTTCACCAACAGCTCTTGAAAGTCAACCTTCTCCTCTTTTTTACATTTGGTGTTCCGAACTCGAGCAGATCTCCTTTTAGCTGTTTCACCACTATCTTCTGTAATTCTCCTTCGCTTCACTCCTTTCTTAGATTTATCACTTGCAGATATGTCACCTAAAAACATAATGACCGTCCCCCCCCCCAAAACTGACAGGTTAAATTGACAAATAAAAAGTGAGCAATCTTTTTTATTTTTAAAAAATTAATTACACAGCAACGCTTAAGATTCATTGGTTTCCTTCTGAAGACAGTGCCAAAAAAATCTTGTACAGATTTCAAATAAATATAGCTGACAGCTTGGTCTTCTCAGCTTCTTAAAGTGACACATGAGCAGAAAAATAGTAAGTCATCTTTTTGTAAAACAGCTCATTCATTCTAAGGAGCTCAAGGCCCTTCCCAACATTAAAAGCTGGAATGGAGTCACAATTTTTCTCATCTTAAAGACTGAAAAACTGAAGTATGAGGCAACAGCACAGAACCAGAAAAGGTCAGATACTCCTTGACTTTTTCTATCAGGTGTTAAACATATGCTGAAAAAGTTCTGACTCCACCAACATGCAGTTGAAAGACACCATGATCCAAAGAATTCTGAAGTGTTTTTTATGCCCACATAAATAAGAAAGATATCTTGAATCTTAGACTGAAGTACCTTGCTCACCTACAGTAGCTCCTGGTTCCAGTGAACTCTGACTGTGACTTGGGAAGTTGGGTGTGGTTGGAGTATAAGGTAATACAGGATCTGGCATTGTCACCACTGGATTGGTGCTGGCAGGAGTTGACTGAATAACACTGACAGGAGTAGAGGTGGGAGAAAGCATCAAATGTTGAACTGGGTCTCTGTACTCTGAAAGATCAATTCTCTTTCCCAGACTGGGTCGAGGAGGATCACATGTTGTGAGGTGCTGATACATGGCAAGTAAGGCTTCTCCTAAACACTTCCACCTGCAAGTGGAAACACAATGGCATCAGCATCACAATGCCTTCAATTCTTGTCACATTATTTTCTATATTATGTTTAAAAACCTAACAGCATTCAACATTGCTTTTCTCCAACAGCTTAGACATAGCAAGAGCAGCTTCTCAAGCAGGACAGCGATACAGGTTTGAGCGTCAAAAACTGTCCCATCACTCCAAAACTGTCTCTAAAAAAAACAAGGTCCATGCAGTAGTTGCTGAGGAAATTACTCTATACCAAAAGCTAAAAAAAGTAGTGTCAAAGAAACAATTTTCAGGTTCTGCATTCAATCAGCAACACTAAAAGAACTCACCCCTATTCACAAGTAGAAACAACTTCTCTGCTCTACTAACTACATGTAGAGTCCATTAATATTCCAAAAAATATGTGCAATACAAAAACCAAACCCCAATCCTTTATGCCTTAATAAAGACACATATAACAACTTATTAGTATCTGTGTATCTTCCTGCAAATAAAGAACTGCAAATTTTTTTCTGAGTTTTCATTATCCCAATAGTAAAAACAATTTTTTAAAAGCTAAACTTGCTTTGAAATTCACATACAAACTACTTATGTATGAAAAATCCATTAGTACAGTTGGAATAGTTGCCAAATCATTCTCAGATACCATATTTGTTTTTTACATCACTGGTTTAAAACCAAAAGTTGAAAACTAATAGCTATGGGGTTTATGCTAAAATCACAAGCACACCAAACCAACCTATAAGCTAATAAGAAAACACTAGGTGGGTTTGTTTTAACAAGGAAGAAAAAGTGTTTTGAAGAAATCTGAAGCACAACCTAGTTGTCAGAAGATACGCTTCAGAGGATCTTTTTGAAAAGAGAAAATATAAAGACATACGTGAAAAAGGGGATTGGTTGCACCAGTCTGAGGTCTGGTTCCCTGTCACGAACCAGCAAAGCTTGTCTTTTCTTACGTAGCTCCAGTGCTTCATTTATGATTCTTCCCTTTTCAGCTGCACTCACATTTACATTATGGATAGACATGTCACTAAGAAATAATAAAAAATGGAGACAACATTGTTTGCTGGGGTTTTTTTAATTAAAGCCTGGAGGGTACTCATTTAATATCTTTATATAACATAACAAAAGCAGTGTTAAAAGAAGCATTCACATAACATTGTGTTACCAACTTTATGGCATACGTAGAGAAGTGTCAACCATCGGAAATCTTTGTTCTGAATGATCAATTATCTTGGATGCTGTAAATTTTATGGGCCTCTATTTTCTCACTTTCCTCCTACCCACTCCTACTATAAGATCCATACAGAAAGAAAAGCAGTAACGTGTGGGGAGTTTTTGGTGAGGTTTTCTTCAGGGGGGAGAGAGTTGTTTTGGTTTTGGTTGTTACTGGTTTGTTTTAATTAGGAAAACTTATGTGAATGCTGGAGGGATCAGGAACTAATAAGTAAAACAAAGGCAAATGATTACAACAGATCTAGGTATGAAAATAAATGAGCAGCAACAAATGGATTCTTTCCTCTTTCCACCTCCCTCCAAAACTAATTACTGAAGAACATTCTGTCAGCAGCACCAACACATAACATTATTATTCAGAAGGCAGGTCAGCAAGGTATCCCTCTCACTGAAACCACAAGATCCCAGCAGGTTTCTTGAACAGACCCAAACACAAAATTTATATTCCAAAGGCAGTATATACTCTAAGAAAACACTCACCATTTGAGGAACATCCTTAAAGAATCTTTCCGGAGGCAAGGCTGCTCCTCAAAGATCTTCTCCTTCAGAACCAATCCTTTGCTATACAGACAGTCTTTTTCCAGAGCTTTGCAGATAAAGTACAAACATGCTGACAGAGAAATAGAAATTGAATGGTCAATGGCTGCTTTGGTTGATTCAAAGCTCCCATTTCTGGGCCTCACATACACCACTGAATTCCACTCAAATGTGACATTTACGTGAATTAGTTCAATTGCTTTGTCAGGTGTCAAATAATTACATGCATAGTTAAAATAGCCTACTGTGCCTTCCTAGGTATTGTATCCAGAAAAATAATGTATTTAATTTTGTTTAAACAATGTTTGCAGTACATCTTTCACTTACTTTCAAAATTGTTGTGGCACAGAAGAAATTAGAACCATGACACAGAAGGACAATTATTCACCATTTTTATGTTATCCCATGTCTTAACTGCAGATTCCATTAGTGAAGCAAGCAGTGTATCCACTGCTGTAACTACGATTAATCCTACCCGGCTATGAAGGAGACTGGAGTTTTATACCCAAAGCCTAGAACTATGCAGTTGGAAATTACTAGAAAGCCAAAACCAACATGCATGGAAAGGCAGAAGAACAGTGTACAGGAAAACTTCCTGCAGAAGCTCTGATCTGTGACACCACAGACACTTATTTTTAGGGTAACCAAAACTTATCTAAACCATCATACTTTATAATTCAGTAAAATCTCTATCATGAAGTAGCAGTCTCTATCAAACCCTTCTGCACTGCTTATGCAAGATACACTTCAACCTATAGGATTTCACTGTTACAATTTTTACTGGTATGTAAAATTACACACATACTGAGACGTTTTTCATGCATTGTACTCACTCGTGTAGTCACTGAGTGTATACAAAATTGTGATAAGGTTATCTAAACAAGGCCAATGGTCAGGATTACACCTGAGCCCTTCTTCAAAAGCATGACGAGCCAAGGGTAGGCGGATCAGTTTTATTGCCACACGACCAATTTTATACCAGAGGTTGACATCAGTGGAGTCCAGCATTACAGCCTAGAAAGCATAACGAACAATATTATCCACATTTCAGACATGCATACCCACTTTGCTGCAGGGACTGGCACTGTTTTAGTTTTTAGCAGGATCACAGCTGCTTTGGGGACTCATTGGTGGACCAATTTTATCCCATATAGCATCAGAAAGAACATAGTATTCAACTATATATTGATATTATGCATGCTGGATGTGTATGTCTGTATTTTAGAAAGTTTTTACAAACACTAAGGCTCCAGTGCCTTATTTCAGCTGCACTGTACCTCCAGATAGAACTCCATGGCTGTCTCTAAGTCATCCCGTTGTGCTGCCAGTTGTGCTAGGTTTTTATAGGTGGAATATTTTAACATCAAACCCGGGTGTTTCAGCCCTTCTTTCTCATCGCCAGAAAGAACTGCCTAGAAATTATAAAATAAATGCAAGGTGAGCATTAGGAATCAGACAAGTAACAAGAACAGCAAACAACTTGCTAATTGATAACACTGGCATTTCTAGTTAGCCAGTTAGAAATGAAGTAAGACAAAATATAGCAAAAACAGTTTCTGGAGTGTCATGCTCTCAAGGTCACCGACCTCTCGCAGAAGACGAATCTCAAGTAGCTCATGATAAGCTTTAGCAGACTCTTCAAACCGGTCATGTTTCTGAAGGTCCAAAGCTTTGTGGTACAATGCAAAAGCTTCTGCTTCCTGTGATTTAAAGAATTAGAATGTATTTATTAAGACAACTTTATTAAATATACTTACTATGTGTTTCAGTGGTTTCACACATTTAATACTTTCTGCTAGACAGCAGGACATTTGTGTTACTGTCCTAAAATAACTCATTTGAGTCAAGTTTTAGTTTGCTAAAGGAGTTTTCAAGAGATATAGTAACTAAACTTTCATAAAAACAAAATATCATGGTTCAACAAATCCCTGCAACTAAAAGACAAAATTCCCATCACGACAAAATTTGATTAAGAAAATTGTGGCATTACCTGAGCTTCCTTTGTCTGTGTCTTATGGCTTTTGAAGGTACCTTCATAGTCATCCTCAACCGTGGAGCTCGCATTCAGAGCTGCAATTCGAATCTGGAATGACAATTGAGAAGTGACAAGAAATGTGACATCCACATATGTCCCAGTTTCCTTTGCAAACTGGATTTTTCTCCTTTTTTTTTTTTAATTAACTGGTACATGAACAATACTGAGAGATCCCTACATAAAGTTACAAGAGCTGTAATTAATTTAATCATCTCTAATTGCTAATAATTAAATATCAAAAGTATTTCCCATCCGAAATCGGCTGAAAAAACAAAATTTCAAGTGTCTTGGAAGCAACGGCTTTCCTAGAATAGACATGTGCATTACAGTGATTTTTTTTCCAAATTCTTAAATTTACCAATAACTACAATCACTCCAAAAACAATGTTCTCATTATGGCAATTTATTCTTAGTCCCAGGGAAGGAAAAAATTCTCAATTTTATTTCTACCGAAACATCTCAAAAGCCATCTCAAAAAACCCTTACCATGTTCACAACTGTTCACAACGTCTTTCTCCAGGAATAGAAGGAAGGGTCTATCACAAACAGGTCTGGAAAGCAAACAGGATTAGAATATTTATTCTGTTCACAAAGAAAACATTCAGAAGTAAAAGACAAGCTGGGAATACTTTATAAGCACACTTCAATAACCAATCAACCACCACCCCATGCCAAGAGATAGACAGCCCAACCACTCAGGAACAATACTAAAAGGAGTTTTAACTAGAGACAGAAAACAAAATACAAAGTTAAACACATTCATTACTTCGGGATGGCTTTCTACACCTAGTCCTGGTGGTGAGTGGAAGTATTGGCAACATAATTGCAGCTATAAGATTAATCAGGTACTATACATTTATCGGTGAACCTACATTATATTAACAATATCACAACATTGTTAAACACCTTTAAACACCAAAGCAAAACGCAAAAATGTTTCCTGAATACTGACTTTATGAGCACAAATCTTTATCATTTACAGATATTTACAGACCAGGAAAGGAAAAAAATGGAAGGTTATCTGTGTCACACTGACTTTGCAGAAGGCCATAGTGGCTGGTGAATCCACTGCCCAAAGCACGTGGAAATCCCTCTGATTAGAACTTTTCATTACTGCCATCCCTGCTAGAGCAGAACCAGGGTTTGTAACACGGTTGTTCAGAGTATACTGACCAACCTCTACCGACCACCCCTAACGCAAAAACAAGTTATAGCTACTGCAGAGACACTTAGATCTACTAGATTTATGCAAACAAAAGAACCTAAACTTTTACTAAGTAACATTTCTCCATTCTGAGAAAGGATACTAATATTTCCAATCCTTTTTATCACTGATAAAAAGTTTGAAGGGGTAAATCCACCTTTATAACCTTTAAGTAACTTTTCCTCATAAGTAAGCCCATAATTTACATTCAATTAACTGCTTGAAACATCATGTCAGCAAAGGCAAAAAGATATGAAAGAGCTCTTTGCTGTTTATAAAAAACCTTCACTGCTGTATGATAAAACCTTCCCATCAACTCAAACAAGATGACATATGCAAGACAGGCTAAAAACAGTCTTTAATATGGGAGACTTCATTAATAGAAGAGTAAGTCCAGAATTAACCACAGCAGGAAGCAGTAGGAGTTTTGAACTATAAGCAGAATTAACTCATAGATCATCATGATTAGTTCTGTATGCAGACAAAATAATGCTTTGACAGGAATTTCACTCATTCAGCAATGAGCATTTGCTTGCCCGTGCACCACTTGCTCTCCGCACTTGCAGTTAAATCAAACTGACAACTGCACAGCAATAAAGCATTTTTCTCTTTAAAGTCACCAAATAAACATTAATAAAACCTCAAATCTCTTTCAGGACAGATTCCTCGTCTACTTTTCACATGAACAAAATACATGCACAGAGATTAATGGTTACTTCTTTCAGATATGTAGAATGCTACACATTTGGACAGGGTGTAGATGCTTATGCCATCTAAGTAAGTCAGTCTGTAAGATCCCAAATCAATTACATATTTAAATTGATGGGGTTTAATCACTTACAAAAATGCCTATATTCAGTAATATGCCCAAGTCTCTTGCTGAATCCAAATAATCTTGCTCAAGGTGGCAGAGGAAGTCAACTGCAGAGGCTACAGTCAAGACCTTACATCCGAGGTTACACTCTTGGGGAAACTGCAACTACAGAAAATGTGGGAAACAATTTCAAATCTACTTATTTATACAGGAAGCTTGTAACATACAGAAACTCGATAACAACCATTTAGCACCTCTGCTGTCTGGTGTTCACAAGCTGAACATGCAGAACAGAGCAGGACTGTGTGATGCTGCTAGAAAACAAGGGCAGGGTGTTGCCTCCACACAGCTTTGGCATAGATGGTATTTCACTTTGGTTTAAACCAGGTACTGTACATGCCTGCAAAACTACCCTGGCTGTGGAGCAAGTTACACCAGTGCCACGCATTTAGGAGCTGAGTACGTCACTACAAGCACTTCCAGCAGAATGCAGCTACATCAGATAAGCAGGCAAAAAAATAATTACTCTTCCAAATTAAGTATTACAAGCCAGTTTGAATTTTTTTCATTTACAACAGTGTCTCAGCTATAAATCTGCGGCTACAACAGGTGTGCATATCCTGAAAGGCAACAAGCCTTTTGCATTCAAAACCTTCTCTCCTTTTACCTTAGTAGTTTAAAATTTAATTAAATATTTCCAATATCAGCTCTTGCTCTCAGAGCTTGTGTTCTCAACTTCTATGTAAGAAACAAAGGGAGTGACTTGGGCTTTCCCAGCTTTTGTTGTTCCTGCTACACTTGGGATCCACACACTGCAGATCCACGTTTAAAAAACAATTTTGGCTTGGATTTCTTTTTTTTTAACATTGCAAAGGTCCGCCGCACTTCAGCACAAGCCGTTTTTACCGAAACACGATCACTTTCTGCACGGAGGGGCAGGGACGCTCCTCACGCCGCTCGCCCGGAGGGCGGCACACAGGGCCCGGAGGGGGCGGGAGCCCATGTTCGCCTCCGACCGCGGCTCCGCGGAGGGAGGGGCGCGGGCGAGGCCGCCCGGGTCGGGCTCTCCCTGCCCTCACCGGGCAGGGCCCAGACGCCGGCTGCCCCTCCGCGGGGCCGGGCGGACGGGACACTCACCTCGCGGGGCCGCCCGCGGCATGCCAGCGCTTCTCCCGGGGGATTCCCAGGGTGTTCCCGGGGCGCTCCCGAGGTTTCCCGGCGCGGGTCCCTCGGGCTCCCGCCGCTCCCCCGGGAGCCGCGCACCGGCGGTTTCCACCGCAACCGCCTCCGGAGCCGCGGCGGCAACAAGGCAGCGCCTCATTGGCCGAGCCGCCCTTCCCGGCCAGCCAATGGGAGCGCTGCGCACTGGGAGGCGCGGGAGGGCGCTGAGGGCGCTCGCCGGTCACGGGTCGGCGGGATGGAGTCGGCCGGTACTGAGCGCCGGGGTCAGGGTCCGAACGCCACCGTATCGACCAGGGCAGGGCACTCGGTGCCACGTCCTTCTTTCTTTAAACACCTCCAGGGACAGTGATTCCACCACCTCCCTGGGCAGTACTATCTAATGTCTTAATCAGTTTTTCTGTGGAGAAACTCCTCCCAGTATCCAATCTAAACCTCCCTTGGCGCAGCTTTAGACTCTGATTGCTCCAACACCAAAAGCACCAGGACAGAGAAGGCATGCTGGGCTTTATCTCCCCTAGGCAGCCTGGTATCTGCACCTGAAACAGGGTCTAGGTGTTTTCTTTCCTGTGGAAAAGTGTCATCATTCCCTTTCAGTGATCCACCACCGAAATTTGGATACCATCTCCAAGAATGAAAACGTCCAAGGGTTGATCCCACTCAAAAGCTGTCAGGGTAGAAAGATGCTTCCTGTACCTCTGGGCAGTCTGGTCTGACCCATCAACACCGGGACCGCGAGCATTCCTTCCCAAGGAAAAGTACTGTCATTATCTTTAGCAGCCCAACTCCAAAATGTGGAGATGATCTTCTAAAGTGAATATGCCTGAGGATTTCTCACAGAAAAATGCTGCAAGGGCAGAAAGCAGTTCCTTGCCTTTTCGTCCCTTGAACACCCTAACACCTGCACAAAACGCGCTGGGCAGAGCTGCTTTCCTTCGCAAATTAAGGCACTGTCATCCTCTTTTTGCAGCCCATCTGCAAAATTAGGATTCCAGCTTCAGAAATTAATAGGTCTAAAGACTGCTCCTACTCAACAGGTGACAGGAAGGCCGGATGTTATTCTGCCCCAGGAGCTTCAGATGCAGCTTTTGTGGGGTGTGTGGATCCCCTGCCCATGGTGCTGGAAACCAGCCCACGGCCACCAGGTTTCCCTAAAGCTTGCCATGGAGCTAGCTGGAGATGGGAACACACTTCTGTGCCCCTGGGATCTGGGGGAAGTGGAACTCGGCACCACTGCAACAGCTCCTTTGGTAAATGTGTACACTTTATTTTAATGTAGTCAGACAGCAGTGAGTGTTAAAGAGCAGGTGTGCCACCTGCAGCCCCACAGAGACCTCAGCACAGCCCAAGCACATGCTAGACAGACTGGCAGGGCCCCAGCTGTGGGATAGAACTGCATGTCTAAACCCTCCTGTTGCTACAACACATCACATCACACTGAGGAAGGTAAGCTTGTGCTCGAGCACTGCACTGAATCACCATTTAGCACTATAGAGTTGTCCTCATCTCAAATGTACCATCTCCAGGGTCCCATTTGTGTTAATGCCCTTCTTTCCACCATGACACACCAAGCACAGGGCTGCAGCACCACAATGCTATGTTTGGAGAGTAACTTACATAGCTATCACAGCCCTGAAGTACTTTTCTGTCAGTAGTGCCCTGCATCATCCTCAGGGCCCCACTGCTCCTCTTGTCCAAAGTTCAAAGGTTTGAGGCTAGGAAATGGTTACTCAGCGTTCAAATTCAGGGCATTAGCTTTCAATTTGAACATATGCCCACACAGCATTTTCAAACAACACTTTCTGCCACTTTGGGGAGCAGAAATATTTGTTAACCTTAGGAGGTCAAGCCTGGGAAGTTACAACAGTAAAAAGATCAACCATAGCTGGGAAATACTAACTCCAGATGTCAGGCAGACTCCAGTCCATGGAACAGGGACCATCTGCACGTGGCATTCAAGGGAAAGGGATTTTATTATGTCATTGCTGAGCCATAGATAAGGGTGGTGTATCTGATTTTCTCCAACCTGAGGTGAAAAACCTCTCCTGCTCATGTTGGTTGCTGTGTCCACGCCCTAGTGGGTTCCAGGGGCCTGCATAACCCCTTTGCAGGTTATCCTTCTCCAGTCCCAAAATGCTGTCAAACCTACTCCAGCATTAGCTCAGTGAAATAAAAAATAGGCCATTTCTTCAGATCAACATCAACTTTCTAACATGTTCTTGCTCACCTCTGCAGTACTGGGGAAGTTGTTTGCAGGCACAAGCCCACACTGGGAGCAGCCGAGGGTGAGAGGAAAGCACAGAGCCTGCACAGGCTGGCCAACATGGCCCAAAACCAGGAGAACTGGGGCCCAGGGCTGAGCAAGTTTTCTCTGAAGGAAACAAAGGCTCTGGCAAGAGTTTGTGCTTGTTAATTCAGGAGGCAGAAGGACCTCCAGGAAATGAACCATCTGCAGATCAGAATTAAAGTGAGATTATTTTCTCCATTTTGGAATATTCAAGCTGGTGCAAAGCCAGGGCTGTCCACTCCCTTCTCTGCAACACAGTACTGCTGAGCCAGTGTTCTCGGGCCCAGTTCACCTACCTGTTCACTGCCTGAGTTTCAAAAACTTTTGATTGAAAAGAGCTCCTGAGGAAGTAGAGAGACCTGGGTAGCCACAATGTCTGTCTCCAAGCTCTAGGATCTATAAACCCCCAATGCTGTGAGCCAGTAAACTGACGCTTATCAAAAGAAGCTTTGCTACAGTTTATTAACCAGATAAGGTGTAGCCCCGCAGTGTGACACACAAACTTGTGTTTAGTATTATATTCCTGTCAGATTTGGCAAACATTGACGGTGTATAGGGAACGAACAACTTTTAAATGGTAATTAGAAGGAATATTTTCAATATTATATTTCAACAATCTTGAGACCTCAAGCTATAAACAAGTTAAACTCCATTTAGAATGATGAAGGAGCACATCAGCCTGGTGTTCTCATGGACCCCCATGTCCCAGGGACGTGCTCTCAGCTCTGCTGAGCTCCCTGACCTCCACCTGATCAAGTCTCAAAGTTAAAGTGAGCTGATAAATGTTTTCATTAGCAGGAGAAGGCAGAGACAACACTGTACACAAAAAGTATCCTGCTTTTGTTTTAATAAAATGCCATGTGTATTCTAGTTATAAAGTGAGGGAGTATATGGGTCCTAAAAATCCAAAACACTGCTCTGGAGGGACACTGAGCTGGAAACATCAGCCACAGATCACAGTGAGATGCTGTATCATCCCAAAACTCCCCAGAACAGTGAGGAAAAGGACTCTGAACAAACAGTGAATAACAGGAATTAAAACCAGCAGTAGCAGAAACGTCAAAATATTTTCTGGTGGCACTGTGCAGGTCTTCAGAAGCGACTCAATCCTCCAGACCCTGCCATCAGCACACAGATGTTCAGCCCTGAAAATCTTGCGAACAAGTAACACTTTGCAGGAGCAGTCACAGGAGGTGACAATGGCAGAGCGTAGAGCACAGTATCTGACATGAGCCTTCAATGCCTAACCTTCTCTCCCAATAATCACCTCTTTCCAGAAAGGGCTTTCAGAGGAGCCTGAAAGAGAAAAGAACTTGATTTCCAGGTCATCTTTGCTGGCCTAGGACCCTTCTGCTGCCACAGAAAAACAGAAAAAAGGATTTTTTGTGCCTTGCAAACAATGAGAAAAACTAGATAAAATTCAGAACCTCTCTGGTCCTCAGTAAAGCCAAATGTTCTAGAATTAAACTTTTTGCTGCTACAAGCAGTTTTGTCTAGGCCTGGGCTTGAGACAAAGACTTTGAACTATTTCAGTAAAATCTGTACAGTTAATTGCCTCACTCTTCACCTTTGTATGTACAGGATGCACAGACAAGAGTGAATCATTCAGGTGAAGGTGTAGAGCTACACGGATTTGATCACAAGAGGAAACAAGTAGGTAGACAGAGCTGGTCATCTCTGGGTTGCCTTCATCATTTCTTTGTTCCAGCTGGCTGCTCAAAGGATCACAGGAATGTCATGACTGTCCTGTTCTTGCCGATCTGCCAGGGCTCCAGTGGGTAAAAGCGGATGACAATCCTTTTGGGTATAAGAGCACAAATGTGAGCACAAAACATTATTTTACAATTAAACCTTATTCCTGCCCAGTTTGCAACATAATAGAAAATCTGCACTAGGGTCTCACTGTCTTACACTTCAGGGTGTTAATTTAACAGAAGCAAACATAAGCTGTATATGGGCAGGGTACAAAGAGGTGCCAGACTTCACCCACACCAACAAAAGCAGTCTGTATTTCAACACTTTAAACGAGATATTTGACCATTCTAGAAGGAACTACATAGTACATAATCTTGCCAGGGTTTTATCTTGACAGCATCCAAGAGGCAGGGAAGTACCATAATCACTCTCCTTTGGGGAGATGGGTAAGACAAGCAGAGATGGACATGGCTCACCTTCGGGAAAAGCCTTCTTCCAGCATTTGGCAGGGTGACCCCCTGTGAAGCTCTACCAATTTTGGTGGGGTTTCACACCAGTTTCGCCAACTGGAACTATTGATCTTCAGGGAACAGAAATGCCCAGACTGTTCAACAAGTGCATACCAGTCTGTGGTTTTATCTGGCTCCAAACCCCATGTCTGGGATTCAGCATCCAAGAGCACTTGGTATTTGCAATTTCATCTTGGATGTGTATTACAACTTAACCTCCTGGAGGTCATGGGAACTGCCACTATCCCCACTACTCTGAATATCCCCTTGGTACTTGTTTGTCGTGTTCCATAGACCACAGAGACCTGTAGGACCGACGGGAGGACGCTGTCCCTGCCCCTGGGGTGAGCACGGTGCCCCCGGGCTGAGCCCCCGCCGGGCCGCACTCACCGCTCGGTGCCGAGGCCCAGCTGTGCTGTCAGGATGTCGAAGAAGCGGGCGCTGTGCCGCTGGTTCTGCTCCGCCGTGCCCACCACGCCGATGGAGGAGACGACCAGCTGAGCGCAGGGCTCGGCCGAGCCCGACAGCACCATGGGCAGCCCGCTCCGCACCGTCACGTTCACCCGCTGCCGGGACAGCCATCGTCAGCCCCCGCCGCCTCCAGCCCGGCCCCGCGGCCTCCAGCCCCGCTGCTCCGGCCCGGCCGCCCCCTGCCCCGCTCACCTCGGCCGGTTTGCCCAGGATGTCGGCGGCGGCGGCGCACAGGCTCTGCGCCAGCCCCGGCGGCAGCCG